>JAUIMM010000178.1:19180000-19690000 GCA_031769625.1 Taudactylus pleione
CCTGCCATTTATTAAAAGGTTTACGCATAGAAACAATTGAATTTTTTACATTTAGGGTGTCCTTATAGCCTGGTTTATGCTATTTAACAAAGTACAAAAAGCTAATCTTTTCATAGTCTGTGATAAAAACATAAATCTATCTCATGATGGCATTATGTATACAGTACTTAACAGTACATGATCCTCTAAAAACGTATGCGCATGCACAACTTTCCATTTCACTCATGCGCAGTACTAATTCAAGGTAAAATAATTACTAGGCATGCAAGCCCTTATATGTGTGTGCATGTGTAGTTCCTGGTTAAAAAAAAATCATTACTGGGTATTCATTTCCTTGTCTGATATTTGAAAAATACTTCAGTTTATACACCACAAAAACATATTGTATTTACTGGCACTCCAGACAGGCACATGTTAAATTAATATTTTACAGTATGTAGTCATTCAAGCTCAAAAAAGCTCAAATTTAATCAAACTATCATATAACTTATTCAAAGCTATTTACCTTGTTCAAATTTAGCTAGAAATTTTTTGTCTTTCTAAATTTCGAGTATTTATCAGAATTTTGTAAAACTTTACCGCCGATTTGATGAATACAGTACTTTTAGGAATTACTTTAAAAGTGAGTTGAGCACCTCTAGTTGTTATTTTACTAACATACATCTGAGTTCTGTAGACCTGTCTACTGATACATATTTGCATTCCTTTTGCTACAGGTGCTATGTCAATCTTGTCTTCATTTTCTTCTTAGGTGATTGTACCATACTTGCCTACTTTTGAATACAAGTTTCAGGGAGATTCTAGTTGGTAGTAGAATGCTCCACTCAAAGGGCGTGCTTAGCTCCACATATGGGCGTATATGTGCTTAAATGCTCGTTGCAATATATTTCTATATAACATTAGCAGCAATATTTTTGGGGATATTTTGCAAGTATTTTTACTAACATTGCTGCCTGCAATACTGGATTTCTTGTATTCAACTATTCGCTGTGATATTATTTTCTTATCACTTAGCACAATATACAACATGATAAATGTAATGCCTATCCAACTACTTTTGAACTTATAGTGTGTGGGTCTAAGGCTATGGGGGCAGTGTATTTGTGAAGCTATGGGGGCAGCGTGTATGTGAGGATATGGGGCAGTATCTGTGTGGGTGGCTATGGGGTAGTGTGTGTAAGGCTATGGTGGCAGCATGTGTGATGCTATGGGGGTAGCGTGTGTGTGAGACTATAGGGGTAGTGTGTGTATGAGACTATAGGGCAGCATGTGTGTGAGGCTATGGGGGCAGTGTGTGTGAGACTATAGGGAAGCATGTGTGTGAGGCTATGGTGCAGTGTGTGTGAGAACTATAGGGAAGTATGTGTGTGAGGGTATGGGGGCAGTGTGTGTGAAAACTATAGGGAAGTATGTGTGTGAGGCTATGGTGCAGTGTGTGTGAGAACTATAGGGAAGTATGTGTGTGAGGGTATGGGGGCAGTGTGTGTGAGAACTATAGGGAAGTATGTGTGTGAGGCTATGGTGCAGTGTGTGTGAGAACTATAGGGAAGTATGTGTGTGAGGGTATGGGGGCAGTGTGTGTGAGAACTATAGGGAAGTATGTGTGTGAGGGTATGGGGGCAGTGTGTGTGAGAACTATAGGAAAGTATGTGTGTGAGGCTATGGGGGTAGTGTGTGTGAGACTATAGGGCAGCATGTGTGTGTGAGGCTATGGGGGTAGTGTGTGTGAGACTTTAGTGCAGCATGCAGTGGTATAAGTTCATCCCAGATGCACAGAGGAAAGTTATAATTTGGTGCCCCTGTCACAGCCACTGAAATTGTAATGTAGCAATTTGTATGAAGACAGGTTATAGATACACAAAGGCAGCATCTGATGGTCTGACATGGAGCTCTCCACTAGTGTATGGTGGCTTCTTAGGTGCCAGGAAGGGGTGCCATGTATTGGGCGGCTGTGACTGTACACTCCAGGTACATACTGTATTTACAGCCCTAAGTGGGGTTAATATGTTGAGGACAATGGACCAGGTGCCCCTTCAGACCTGGAGCCTGGTGGCAGGTGCCTCCATTGTCTCCCATAGTTCTGCCCCTGTGGCAGCATGTGTGTGAGGCTATGGGGTAGTGTATGTGAGACTAAAGGGAAGCATGTGTGTGAGGCTATGGGGGTAGTGTGTGAGACTATAGTGCAGCATGTGTGTGAGGCTATGGGGGTAGTGTGTGTGAGACTATAGGGCAGCAGGTGTGTGAGGCTATGAGGGTAGTGTGTGTGAGACTATAGGGCAGCAGGTGTGTGAGGCAATGGGGCAGTGTGTGAGGCTATGGGGTAGTGTGTGTGAGACTATAAGGAAGCATGTGTGTGAGGCTACGGGGGTAGTGTGTGTGAGACTATAGGGAAGCATGTGTGTGATGCTATGGGGGTAGTGTGTGTGAGACTATAGGGCAGCATGTGTGTGAGGCTATAGGGGTAGTGTGTGTGTGAGACTATAGTGCAGCATGTGTGTGAGGCTATGGGGTAGTGTGTGAGACTATAGTGCAGCATGTGTGTGAGGCTATGTGGGTAGTGTGTGCAAGACTATAGGGAAGCATGTGTGTGAGGCTATGGGGTAGTGTGTGTGAGACTATAGGGCAGCATGTGTGTGAGGCTATGGGGTAATGTGTGTGAGATTATAGGGCAGCATGTGTGTGAGGGTATGGGGGTAGTTTGTGTGAGACTATAGTGCAGCATGTGTGTGAGGCTATGGGGGTAGTGTGTGAAACTATAGGGCAGCATGTGTGTGAGACTATGTGGCAGTATGTGTTTGAGGCTATGGGACAGCATTTGTTTGTGGCTATGAGGGCACTGTGTGACAGAGAGGCTACAGGGCAGCATGTTTGTGAGACTATGAAGGCAGTTAGAGTTTGAGAGGGCGCCAAAGGAAATTCTTGTCCTGGGCTCCACTTGGTTAAAAACAGCCCTGTTTGCAACTTAATTGGCATTTGTTACATAGCTGTTTTTATCTAGGCGCTCACAGTGACATTTCTGGCACTCTCTATTTTATCCTGCACATATAAGAAACAGTGCTTAAGAAACAGTTTCATTTTCAGACACTGCAGGTCATTTAGGGACCTATTAAATAATATTTGTGGCATACTACCCAAAAACACCCATTTATGGGGGTACCTACAAATATTAAGTATCTCCCAAATGTATTTACAGATTTCTATTATATATGCTGCGATCCCATGTTTTCGATCACAAAAGCAGCCCTGATAGAAAATGATGGGAGCTGCTTATTTGGCAAATTAACTAAGCTTTGGAATGCATTAGCCATTATAGCCTATGGGCTACTTTCCGCAAAAGGTACTGGAGAGGGATCTGTAAGCACTCTCCACTCGCATATGCATGGTCAGCAGACCAGTCATTATCAGAACAATGTTGAGGTCACAAAGAATAGGTGGAGTGATTGCATTAGCTACAGTATCACTTCACTTCTATCACAGGGATGGGCTCCTATCAGGTTACTGTACTATTGCTGTGTGTGATTACTAATACATTTGGGTGATACTTTATTTCTTATTGCCGTGAGTAGCAGCAATAAGAACTAAGGGAAATTACAATTATTGGGTCTATAAGATGATATAAATATGCACCTTAGCATCTAAAGAATTTGCATTCAAAACTTACAGTACATGTAAAATGGGTGCCCAAAAATATCGCAGTCACCTGTTTTGAGTTGCATATGTCTTAGGATCAAAATCTTGTGTCAGAAGAAAACATATGTTTAAAGCCCTTCTGTCTTTTTTCAGTAAAACAGAAAATACTGTAAATATGCCCTTGGTCTGTTTAACCCATATTATACAAGGTACCACCTGCATGTCAATTTTAAGGCCATACAATGTATATACAAAACTAGAGTGTATTAGGCTGCATACTAGAGATGACAGTCCTCATCCTCAACTTTATGGCAATAAATATATTATACAGGTAATGAAAAATGTTTTTTAAATAAAGGAAATGCAAAAAACTGCTTCCCTCCAAAGGCTGACTAAGCACTAGATAATGTAAGGGGCACGGACAGCATGTAGTCTCTCCACAAAAGCTACAAGCAGCACAAGGGTATTACAGTGGGGTCACCTGACCTATTTTTTGACATCATAAAATTATTAACCTAACAACCACAGTCCAAGGGTATTGACAGAAGGGAGAAATTTATCTCCATGCTGAATAGGCTGTGGATGTATCCAGTGGGGCTCCAGGGGCGGGGCTGCAGCGCTGGCCAAAATTCAAATAGGGGAGCCACACCAACTGCCAGTGAGTCCCAGCGATCTATGTTTGGCAGCATTTGAAATGACAGTTGGTGTGGCTCCCCTATTTGAATTTTGGACTGTGCTGCAGCCCCACCTTTGGAGCCGCCACTGGCTGTATCCCTCTGTGACTGAGGATCTCACTGTTATATTGGGACCATCTCAGGCTGTAAGTGCCTGGAACTGGTTGCAGCTTTTGTGGGCCAATCCCCAAGCTGTTCATACCTGTGCATCAGCAGTCACCATCCCAGACCATAAGCACTGGTGATAGTTCACTTTGGTGGTGCATGAGATTTTAAAATTATTTACTTTTTAAAACTTTAAAGGACTGTGCGCATTACTATCATCATCATCATCAAAATGCATCTTTGCTTTCGTGCATGAATACCTACATCAATTATATTTCATGACAGGTGTATCTGAGTATGCATCTATCTATACTCTACATGGGTCACATTTTCATGAACACACCTTTACTGTGCTTGACCTATGCTTGCATGCTCTTCTCTCCCCTATCCTTTTGCCTTTTACATAAAATTCATGAATAAATGCGGCCATGGTCTATTTGGAATAGGGAGAAGTAAAAGAGCTAATACTATACATGTCTATCTCAAATTTTATTGTTTCTTTCAGCGAGAGAGAATATTTATCTACCCTAAGAGTGGATGCATCTATTTCCAGGAAGATAGATCTCCGGTATGTATGGGAGCAGAAACAATTTTTTTTTTAAACATTTGGTGAAGGCCTGTGTGGCCTCTGGTGGGCAAATATTAGAAATTAGCCCCATTACAAGTGAGTGTGGTAATGGGAGCTATTACATGAATACCCTTTGATGAACTGTCTATAATAACTGGTACATGCAAGGAAACATTGGATAGTTGTAAATACTGATGAGTAAGGTCATTCCTGGAAAGCTTTGACCTTTTATGGGTCCATATGCTATCCATAACCAGAAAGGATATATTCAAGAAAGGGTATTGAAATCTGTTCATAAAGTAATTTTTCCAGTGTGCAGTAGATGGTTTAATGAGGACTTCTTGAACAAAGGCCTGATGGTTTGGAAGTGTCTGCAACAAAATGAAGATGAGTTAAATTTACTAAGTGGTGGGTTTTAGTGTAGTTTAGAACTTGCAAGAACTTGTAGAGGATCAATGATAGTTTTCATGTCTAATTGATAGCATTTACTAAAGGGCAGTTTTCATCTTTAAACATAATCCACCATTGATCCCTGTCAGATTAAAATGACAAACCACTATGGAATGTTTTTTATGGCGGCAGTTTCTATCAAAGCCACTCTAGATTAGAAGCTATTTTATTCATAGTCATTTAATGGCACTTTTCAATTTATTAATGAAAGCACCATTCACTTGACATCATATAAACAGACAGCTAGCCACTTTCTCTTTCATTTAGTGAGTTTATGAGGGGATGCAATCGGGAAGCCGGCTGACATTATACCGACAGCCGGCTTCCCAACTGTCATATCCCAGCGAGGGTGAAATGACCGGTATCTAGATGTAGATGCCGCTCATTTACAGATGCCAGGAGACCGGTGCCCGGCATCCCTATCAAAGGGATGCCGGTCGCTGTGAGCGGACAGCCGAGGGGGGCTGGGAGGGTTAGGTTTAGGGCTCCCGGGGGGGACTTAGGGTTAAGCTCCCCCCTGGGAGGTTAGGATTAGGCTAGGGGGAGGGAGGGTTAGGGTTAGGTACCCCCAGGGGGTACTTAGGTTTAGGCAGCAGGGAAGGGGGGAGTTAGGTTTAGGCATTTAGAAGGGGTTTATGGTTAGGCACAGGAGGGGGAGGTTAGGGTTAGGCACCCCCGTGGGGAGGTTAGGCTTAGGCAGCGGGGAAGGGGGGGTTAGGTTTAGGCATTTAGATGGGGGATTATGGTTAGGCACAGGAGGGGGAGGTTAGGGTTAGGCACCCCCATGGGGAGGTTAGGGTTAGGCAGCGGGGAAGGGGGGTTAGGGTTAGGCACTTAGAGGGGGGATTAGGGTTAGACACTTGGGGGGGAGGTTAGGGTTAGGCACCCCTAAGGGAGGGTTAGGGTTAGGGGGGTAGGTTAGGTTAGTTAGTACTTACCTGGGGGCGATCGGGATTTCCAGCACTGTCGGGCTGCCGCTGCCGGGATCTGTTCCTCTGTCGGCCTGACGCTGCCAGGATTCGAACTGCCGGCCATGCGGCCGGGGGTATTAAATACCGATTCCATTTATGAGGAGTGCAAGTGGAGTAGGAGAAAGTTGTAAGAAAGTTATATGTGAAAGTTGTAAAGTGATAACTGTTTATGATTAGTTTTTAGTGTGTGTGAGTGTGCTGTGATTGTGTTTGTGTTTTATTGTTTAGTGTTTTATATATGTTTGTATATTTATGTTAAAGTCCAGTCATGTCTTGTGATAGGAATCACAATTGGATGACATTCCTGTCAATCAATCTTGCCAGTCAAAATTAATTTACCTGCTTTTACAGCAATCATGCCTGACTGAGTGACTGAGAATATGGGATAGATTTACTAAAGCTTCTAAAATTGAAAAGTGGAGGTGATACCCATAGCAACCAATCAGATTGTAGCTATCCCTATTGTATTCTATAAAATGACAGAACCTGATAGGTTGTCTGTTTTAAAAGCAGTGGGGTATCTAGGGCAGGAAGAGAGTGGGGCACATGTCATAGGCTCCTTTGCAGGCCCAGCAGAGGGGCAGCCACTGGCCATAACAGTACAAATGGCAGCATTGGGATCTGACATTTGGAAGTGCAGCAGTGGTGGCAGACAGTGTCAGCTAGCACTGGGAGCAGGTGTCTGTTCCCAGTGCAAGCCAAGTAGCAACAGCAGGTGAAACTTGTTGCCAGACGTGAGCTGGGTGAAGTTCATAGCCAGGCAGACTTGATGCTGTCTTTATTTAAATTTGGTACTCGATGGCTCTTTGAATTTGGTGGCAGCCTTGGGCAAGTAGCAGCTCACTGACAGGCAGCTAATCAGGGGTGGGCACTTTGAGCCAATAGCAGATGTTGCTAAGTGGTGGAGGGAGTTTGCCGGCAGATGGATAAAGAAGAGGCTGTTCCATGAAGAACTCCAGCAACCTGGAAAGAGGCCTGAAGATGGCTCAGTCAAGAAATAAGGTGCCCAGCTTGATGCGGAGAAGAAACAGCACATAGCAGAAGAAAGAAGTTGAGGACCAGCGTACCGGTAGACGGCTTTGTGCCACCGATATTTATTAATTCCTCTTTAGACCAGCAGGTTTTCAGGCAGTAGGTCTATGGAGGTAATCAGACCTTAGGCCTGTAGCACTGATAGGCAGGCATTAGACTTGTACTCCTGTAAGTGACCCTGGGCATTAGACACATAAGTTGGCACTACACTGTGGCATAATGTTTATAATGAGCATTGACTACAGGAAATTGATTGCAGTGTGGCATAATGTGTATAAGGGGCATTGACAACAGGGTGGCTTAATGTGTAAAAGGAGCATTGATTGCATTGTGACATAATGTGTATAAGGAGTATTGATTGCAGTGTGGCATAGTGTGTATAAAGGGTATTGATTACAGTGTGGCATAAAGTGTATAAGGAGCACAACTGTGTGGTGAAATTTTTTTTTTTTGTAGAGGGAGCACTTTTTCATATTGACCTGAGAAGCAAAAACCCTAGTTACACCTCTGCTATACAAAAATAGATGTAATATATCCTTGTGCCAATTTTGTCTAACAAATTTGTTTACAAAACAAGGACACCATCACCAGTGCTCACCATTGCCGCGGTCGAGGATTGCACGTGAAAAGGCGCACACAGAAATGAATGGCATGTAACAAACCTGGCAGATTTCTTCTTGAGCATTAAACAAAAAAGGTGTTTCTGTCTCAAAGAAACCTTTATAAGAGTACAAGCATATGATTTCATGTAAGATACAGTGTGAGTCTCAGGATCTGCAGTTCAGAAGATCTTATTGTTTGCAGCTTCCAGTCTGAGGCATTGCATTAATTACTGTATGTGAGCAATGTCAGGTGCACGCTAATTAATTATCCTGTTTGTGCACAGCACAGCTGCATCATTAAGGGAGGCTTGCCCTGATTGGGGCCTGTTCCGGTTAAAACCCAGGATGTCCTTCATTCCATGCCGGTGATAGAGTTTCTTCGTACTTCTGGTTTCCAGTATCCTGCTTGTCAGTCGAGTTCAAAACCAGACAAATCTCAGGTGCACAACTCCAAATTATTGATAATATATAGATGCTATAAAATTTTGCAATCAATAGAGGTGTTTAGCATAATCTTGGCCAAGGTTATGGGCCTACCCACCACATCCAGGTAACCTACCACAAGTAACAATTAGCAACACAATTCTCCATACACAATACAGCTGGGAAGGTGAAGGCTGTCATAGAAGTGCTAGAGAAGAAGGCTGTGAGACAGTGGGGAGGAGAACCCTGCTCCTAGGAGCTTCCAATCTAGGGGAAAGGGGAGACAGACAGATGACATGAGGCATGAGTATGTAGAGGGGGACCTGAGTGGAGGAAGTAAGCAGGGTAGAGATCGCTGAGGCGGGAGGGACAAAGACCTGGTAACATGGTTATGTGGTGGAAGGGTATGCTTTGGTGAACAGGTGGGTTTTCAGTGCACGTTTGAAGCTCTGCAGGGTCGGGGAGAGCCTGATCGAGCGAGGGAGCTCATTCCAGTGAAGGGGGGCTGCACAAGCAAAATATATTGGGAGGTGCTACCTGATGAGACTAATTGCAGGCACAAAAACAGACAAATCTCAGGTGTACAACTCCAAATTATTTATAATATATAAATGCAATAACATTTTGCAATCAATAGAGGTTTTTAGCATAATCTTGGCCAAGGTTATGGGCCTACCCACCACATCCAGGTAATCTCTTTAGGGTAGGTCCCTAACGTACTAGGATTCAAATCCAGAGCGCAGGACACCCCCAAACTGGCCCAGCTAAGCTGCCCCTGGGCACCGCCATTGTAAGAAAAGTGCAGTGTAAAAGAGATAGTTAAGAGCAGCCACAGCTGCATACAAAGAATGAAAATAAAAAAGTGAAGTACATATATAATAAACAAACAGTGAAGGGTTAAAATGTGTTATAAAAGAAAAATGTGTTATAATGCAGTGCCCTGAAACAGATCAACAAAGGCAATCCAGGGGGACCCACACCCCAAAAATGAACCGAAGTTGCACTACAGTATATAACTTGTAGGACTTACCTAGAATTGTGCCTAATACCAGTGTGCATATACTATACCAGACTCCATGCTTTTAAACCAATAAGGTAGGGGTGCAAATCCAGACTGAGGGCATCTCCTTTCCCTCAGGTGTGCAATAAAGCTCATTAAATGGAGTATATGGGAAAGATTTCTGGACTGCACACCCTGTAATATATATAATGGGAGGTGCTACCTGATGAGACTAATTGCAGGCACAAAAACAGACAAATCTCAGGCGCACAACTCCAAATTATTGATAATATATAAATGCAATAAAATTTTGCAATCAATAGAGGTTTTTAGCATAATCTTGGCCAAGGTTATGGGCCTACCCACCACATCCAGGTAACCTCTTTAGGGTAGGTCCCTAACGTACTAGGATTCAAATCCAGAGCACAGGACACCCCCAAACTGGCCCAGCTAAGCCGCCCCAGGGCACCGCCATAGTAAGAAAAGTGCAGTGTAAAATAGATAGTTAAGAGCAGCCACAGCTGCATATAAAGAATGAAAATAAAAAAGTGAAGTACATCTATAATAAACAAACAGTGAAGGGTTAAAATGTGTTATAAAAGAAAAATGTGTTATAATGCAGTGCCCTGAAACAGATCAACAAAGGCAATCCAGGAGGACCCATGCCCCAAAAATGAACCGAAGTTGCACTACAGTATATAACTTGTGGGACTTACCTAGAATTGTGCCTAATACCAGTGTGCATATACTATACCAGACTCCATGCTTTTAAACCAATAAGGTAGGGGTGCTAATCCAGACTGAGGGCATCTCCTTTCCCTCAGGTGTGCAGTAAAGCACATTAAATGGAGTATATGGGAAAGATTTCTGGAATGCACACCCTGTAATATATATATAATTATTATTATTATTATTATATTTTATTTATAGGGCGCCACAAGTAGTCTGCAGCGCCGTACATACAGTAAAGGGTACATAGAACATTACATTACAATACAGTAACCAACTTATAAACAGAGCACAAGTAACAATTAGCAACACAATTCTCCATACACAATACAGCTGGGAAGGTGAAGGCTGTCATAGAAGTGCTAGAGAAGAAGGCTGTGAGACAGTGGGGAGGAGAACCCTGCTCCTAGGAGCTTCCAATCTAGGGGAAAGGGGAGACAGACAGATGACATGAGGCATGAGTATGTAGAGGGGGACCTGAGTGGAGGAAGTAAGCAGGGTAGAGATCGCTGAGGCGGGAGGGACAAAGACCTGGTAACATGGTTATGTGGTGGAAGGGTATGCTTTGGTGAACAGGTGGGTTTTCAGTGCACGTTTGAAGCTCTGCAGGGTCGGGGAGAGCCTGATCGAGCGAGGGAGCTCATTCCAGTGAAGGGGGGCTGCACAAGCAAAATATATTGGGAGGTGCTACCTGATGAGACTAATTGCAGGCACAAAAACAGACAAATCTCAGGTGTACAACTCCAAATTATTTATAATATATAAATGCAATAACATTTTGCAATCAATAGAGGTTTTTAGCATAATCTTGGCCAAGGTTATGGGCCTACCCACCACATCCAGGTAATCTCTTTAGGGTAGGTCCCTAACGTACTAGGATTCAAATCCAGAGTGCAGGACACCCCCAAACTGGCCCAGCTAAGCCGCCCCAGGGCACCGCCATAGTAAGAAAAGTGCAGTGTAAAAGAGATGGTTAAGAGCAGCCACAGCCCAGATCACTGTTCTGTATTTCTCTTCTTATAATAATGTTATAAAAATGTTGTGTCTGTCTGTTTGTTCCAAGTTGGTTAAAAAACTACTGAACCAATTTTCATGAAAACTGCATCATTTTATAATGGAATCTCCTAGACATAACATGCATTGTGTTTCATTGTGATTAATCAAAGTAAATCTGAGCAATAACAAAAAATAACATTACCAATGCAACAGATAGATATGGCAACGTGCACATGGCTGTTAAGTGGTGGAGAGAGGTGCTTTAGGCCACAGGTCACTTGAATAGGAAATGCTACATAGCAGTCCTTGCACAGGGCACACAGTAACATTGGCTGAGTGGTGGGTGAAGGTGATGCTGGTCACATGGGCCACTCCCATGGCAGGGTCCCCCTATGCAAAGTAATAAAACTGTAACAAGTCAAATACAAAAAATTGGCTGAAGGGATTTAATTGGAGCTAAATAGCGGGCAACATGGTGATTCTCTGTGTGATGCACATACATTCAAGTATATGAAATGTTTCTATACCTGTTCTATAACTGTTTTTCTGTTGACCAAGTCCTAAATACTTTGTTAGTAGAAAATATACACCAGAAAAAATATCACTACTATACACTGATCCTTCTGGAATTTTTCAAAACTCTGCATGATCCTCAGGACTCAAAGAAACGAGACATAATAAAATTACTAAAGGAATATTGCTGCAAAGGCAGCAGCACAAAGATAAATTGTGGAAGAAAATGCACATTTAATAATGATATATATATTCCAAGTGAACAAACATTAATTGAAATGCAAAACGCTTGTGATTCAAAGGAAATTACTAAATGGGAAGATGCACAGTGTACACAAGACAATGTAGGCTTATGGCATTGCTCTGAAGGTTAGTCTGTTACCCCAAAATCAGATGTCCCATGGACAGACTCATGCAGATAAGATGGCTTTGCTTAGTCTGAATCAGACTTACTGGCATGCACCCAGATTTGCATCAATTGCAACTATCTAACTTAATATCATCTGACAATGCACACATTTTACTGGACTAGTTTTTAAAAACATGTTTTAACTACTTGTGATCAAACAACAGCTATACACTCCATGCCATCCACAAGCCAATGGGAAGTTGGACATTACAATGGAACAATTAAGAATAAATTATCTAAAAAATGCAGATAAACTACTTTGCAGTGAAAAAATGCTTTGCCAATAGTACCGCATTCTATTTTAATAAACCCCAGATGAGAATTAAATATTTTCCCCTCTGAGATATTTTTTGAAATGCTACGCAATGTTGTTATTGCACCGCATATGAACTAAATAACTTAACTCTGAAATATCGCACTAAGTAACCAGCTGAAGAAGGTACACACTGCTGTGATCAAAACACAACAAATACCAGTGGAAGTTTCTAGCCACAATCTACAACCTGATGAAGAGGCGAAGATCCAAAATTTCCTAAGAACAGGCTCACTGACAGACCAGTGGAAAGGGCCCTAACAAATATTGCTGACAACTGCTGTTAAAGTAAAGGAGAAGATGACATGAATTCATGCTACACATTGTAGAAAATTAAAATCTCCAAAAACTGCTCAGTCAATGAACATTCTTTAAGATACACCTACTTTACCTTATCACCTAACACACAAAACCATCAAGTACTGTACGTGGCTCCTCCTGGGCTACTTATCATCACGTGAGTGGTTCAGTCATAATAAAGCTGTTTAACTTGCCAGCTCAGTAACTCTAAAGAGAAACATCACTCTAAAGAATACTGTGAACAAAAACATGCTGCTGGGCCTGAAGCCAGATTTTGGACTTTGGGGTTGCATTTTCAGTTGGGGTTTTCTGCTTGTCATGACTTTTATTCTGATTGAAAGTTTGAATGTATGGACTATGGATGAAAAGACTAATGACACATACAGTGCCTTGCAAAATTATTCACCTCCTTGGCTTTTTACCTTTTTTGTTAAATTACAACCTGTAATTTATAATTTTTTTTACTCTGAATTTTATGTGATGGATCTGCACAAAATAGTCTAATTTGGTGAAGTGAAATGAGAAAAATATATATAAACAAACCCCCAAAGCATACTGCTAAAGCAACACTCGAGTGGTTTAAGGGAAAACATTTAAATGTGTTGGAATGACCTAGTCAAAGCCCTGATCTCAATCCAATTCAGAATCTATGGTCAGACTTGAAGATTGCTGTTTACAAGTGGAAACCATCCAAAATGAAGGAGCTGGAGCAGTTTTGCCTTGAGGAATGGGTAAAAATCCCAGGGGCAAGATGTGGCAAAACTACTTGCAGCTGTAATTGCTGCAAAAGGTGACACCACAAAGTACTGACTTTAGGGGGGTGAATACTTATGCATACTTAAGTTTTCTGTTATGTTGTCCTAAAAATTGTTTGATTCACAATATAAAAAAACACAACTTTGCATATGTAGGCATGTTCTGTGAATGAAATGATGCACACCTTCAAACAATCCATTTTAATTCCATGTTGTGAGGCAACAAAACATGAAAAATGCAAAGGGGGTGAATACTTTTGCAAGACACTGTATGCTAAATATGAGTTAAATGGTATTCCAGGAAGAATACATGTACTTAGAGACTTAGAAATGCATAGTAGGATTGCAAAAACATCTAATAGAAGTAAATGTTACATTTGTACCCATATACCTATAAGTGTAGAGGCAGGCATACTTATGCTAGCTCACTTTATCAAGACAACAGATGTGATACATAGAGAATGGTCTTGCCATAAGAAAACAATTGCTAATCACACCTCTTTTATCAAGTCACCAAACATACAATCTACTGTGGATTATCCCTATCTTAATGTATCAGCAGCTAGTTTAAGTTATCCCATGCTCTACAAGTGACAGTTGTTACAGGGAGACCTGTATTTTTCATGAATATAGATAATAAACAACATATATGACCATCCTGCTTCATCCTAACATTTTATAGAATGTTCTTGATAAATAATAGCTAGAAGTGTTTTAGTTGTTATTGACCACAAAATATATTTTTATAAGGTTTGCAACATTCCACCTTCTATTTTTTAAATTTCTCAAAATTTGAGACAAAAACACCTACTCTATCAGAGCTTCTTGAGAGAGAATCAGCTACAAAACACCTCTGCAAGGCCTGGAGACATAGAAGAAGAAGTCATTATGCTTTACTTATTTTCCTTGAATCCTCCTGCACAAAACCCTCAAGAATTACTGACCACTCCCACCCATGCTGCAACACCACTGCTTACATGAGATCATGCATTGAAAATTGAGTCATAAATACTCAGTTAGATGAGGAGGCGGAACCATATGTTGACTAATATTAATAGTAATTTAATTAAATAGTGATAGTAATTTAGAGATCTATGGTGGACCATACATTTGCTTAAATTAGGATGTAAGCTTTAAAACAAATGCCTTTACAGAAATTAATAATAATTATCATCCCTACCTGAGACTCTTTAAACAACATCAGTCAGCAGCATTCTACCAAAAAGCTTGGCACCATCATATCTGGCCAGATGTGGTTTCCACATAAGCCAAGATATCTATAATTAAATGGCAAATAGATCATATCTTAAACAAATCCCTTTGAGATTGCCATATGTTAATATACTTTAACATTGAGCAGTATCTAGCTCTAGTGCAATGTCTGAAGGGAGCATTAATCAATGATTTGGTGGGTAAAGCTAAGAATAAATTAGTTTTCCACATAGTAATGTTGCGCTTTACATGCATTAAGGTAATATGGACCTGATTCAGACCCGGTCGCTGCCGCTGGCCACACGCAGGGTTTGTAGGTGTTTTTTTTTTGTTCTCCGGCCACTCGCAAAGCTGTGAGAGACCACTCACAGCTTGTGCGAGTGGCCAGGAGACCAGAGTGATAATCGCAACCATCGGCCTTGCAACGAGACAATACAGTAGGGTCTAGGCTTCCGCAAGGCCGAGTGGACTTCTTGCTCTAATAGAGCAGGAAGTCCACTACTGACATCAGTAGGGATGTCAGTTAGACTTACCTACAAATGCCACGTGTTCCTAAGGGAACGCCTGCATTTGTCCAGCCACCACCCCCTACCCGCCCACAAAACGGGGCGAGCTGTCACTCACCATCGGCAGCCGCCCCATCTTGTTGTGAGCCCTGTAGCAACTGAACTTCAGTTGCTTGGCGGGGTTCATGCACACGCATGCTGGATGCGGCACATGCGCAGTGCATAAGCATCGGGCTGCTTGCGAGTGCATAGCTCTTGCAAGCGGGTCTGAATCAGGCCTTATGTCCATAAGCTATCTGGAAGCATTTTATTCCCCAGCTCCTGTGCCTGTACAAACCTATAACATTTGGTGTAATTGATGGAGGGCTGACAGACTGTGCCAGAGCTCTGGACCCTTGTCTGCAGCCACATGGGCTGACAAGTAGTGCCCTCTACCTATATTGTGTCAGGAGGGGCAGTCATGACTCAGGGCCTGATTCAGACCCACTCGCGAGCGGCTGTCCGCTCGCAAGTGGGTCGATGTTATGCACTGAGCATGCGCACGACGGAGGGAGCTCCGTCGTGCGCATGCGCCTGACGCGACGAGCGATGGAAAGTCCTTCGCTCGTTGTGTCCAATCAAAGGGGGCGTGCTGTCAATGTTGATTGACAGCACGCCCCCTTTGGTGGGCGTGCCGGGGGCGTGCCTCCCTGACGGGGGCGTTCCCACGGGAACGCCTCCCGTCAGAAGCCGGCCCACTGACATCACTAGTGATGTCAGTGGGAGTGACTATGGCTCTGATAGAGCCAAAATCACTCCGGAGCTTGCGGTTGAAAACCTCAACCGCAGGCTCCGGCTCGCAATTTCGATGGTCGCGATGGTCTCGACCATCGCGGCCATCAAAAAGCACGCTCGTATAGCCTGTGGGTGGTGACCCACAGCTATACGAGCGTCCAAGAGGACGCTCCATGAAAATGGAGCCCGGCCCTCATTCAGAGCGTGCGCTCTGCTCAGAGCGTACGGCTCTGAATGAGGGCCTCAGTTCTCTAGGAGGTTAAATGTCCAGAGAGCAGAGCAGTGCAGTGAGTGTTTAGCTTACTAACACACAGATCACATGTTTTACACATCTGTGAATCAGGTAATAATGGAGTGTTGTGTTGTTTAATAAAATACATTTATGTTATATTTTCAAAACAACACTCCAAATTTAAATGAGTCATATGGCAACAAAGATCTGGAACCAGTAAATAACAAATAATAATTGGCAGGCAAGCTGTAAGAACAGGTAAGAAAAAGAACAGGTAAGAAAAAAAACAGTACAGTATGTCTACATTGTTACATAGAAACATACAGACATAAAATTTGACAGCAGACAAGGACCACTTGGCCCATCTAGTCTGCCCTATTTTTAAACATATTGTTTCCTCAACCCTTATTGATCCTTACTTCTTCTGAAGGATATCCTTATGTCTATCCCATGCATGTTTAAATTGTTCTACTGTCTTAGGCCCTCATTCAGAGCCGCTCGTTAGCGGCAGTACGCTCGTTCCGAGCGATGTTCGCACATCTGCGCATGCGTACGGTTTTTAGTACGCATGCGCGAACCAGTCATTGTGGACGAAAATCGTTTGTACGCTATATAGCGAGTGCCTGCTATTTTGAGTGACAGAATGAGGCGTATGTGGGTGGTAACAGGGGAAGGTGCTTGAAAACGGGGGAGTGGAATTCGAACGCAGGCGTGCTTAAAGGTCAAAACGGGCGTTTTAAGGGTGTGCATAATTAATCCAGCAGCTTCATTGACCACGTCACTTGGTTTTTTTAAACTCAGAACTGCTCGCAAAATAGCGGTTGAAAAAACCAACCACAAGAATAGCGAGCAGTTCATACGCTGTACGATGTACTCGATTAATCTAATAAATTGCGGACATGACGTATGGTGCGAGCGGCCAGGGGGCGTTTTTATCAAATAAACGAGCGTATGTTTTGCTCGCTCGTTCAGACTTAGAGGTGTGAACAGACTGCAATGTGCGAACGGATCATTTGAATAGCCACCCCTTGTTTTTGAACGAACGACCGCAAATAGCGAACGGCTCTGAATGAGGGCCTTAGCCTCTACCACCTCTGATGGTTGGCTATTCCACTTGTCCACTACCCTTTCTGTGAAGTAATTTTTCCTCAAATTTCCCCTGAACCTACCACCCTCCAGTTTCAGAACATGTTCTCTTGTTCTAATACTTCTCTTTCTTTGAAGAATGTCTCCTTCTTTTACCTTGTTAAAACCCTTACTTATTTGAACATTTCTATCATGTCCCCCCTATCCCTTCTCTGCTCCAAACTATACATATTCAGATATTTTAGTCTTTCCTGGTACGTTGTGTGGTGTAGACCTTGCACCATTTTAGTTGCCCTTCTTTGTACAGTCTCTAATGTACTGTATTAAATATCCTTCTGGAGATATATCCTCCAGAACTGAACACAGTGCCAATGACCTATACAGTGGTATTATCACTTCTTTCTTTTTGCTACTGATTCCTCTCCCTATGCAACCAAGCATCTGACTTGCCTTCCTCATTGCTTTGTTACAATGTTTGCTTGCCTTTAAGTCACCTGAAATAGTGACTCCTAGATCCCTTTCCTCTTCAGTAGTTTTCAGTATAGTGCCATTAATACTATCTTTAGCCTTTGGATTTTTGAGACCCAAGTGCATGATCTTGCAATTTTTGGCATTAAACTGTAGTTGCCACGTTCTTGACCTAGAAGTCTACCTAGATCATCAATCATTTGTTTTTCCCCTACTTGTGTGTCTACCCTGTTGCATACCTTTGTGTCATCTGCAAAAAGGCATAGTTTCCCTTCAATACCATTTGCAATGTCACAAATAAAGATATTAAAAAGCACTGGTCCAAGTACAGATCCCTGAGGTACTCCACTGGTAACATTTCCCTCTTGAGACTGCACTCTATTTACTACAACTCTCTGTTTCCTATCCCACAGCCATGATCTTATCCATTCAGCAATCTTTGTATCCAATCCCATGCTTTCCTTTATTTAACAGTCTGCAATTTGGAACAGTGTCAAAAGCCTTACTAAAGTCTAGATAAGCTATATCTATGGCCCCACTTTATCTATTTCCTTAGTCACCCAGTCAAAAAAGTCAATAAGATTTGATTGACATGATCTCCCCCAGTAAATCCATGCTGTTTGGGATACTGCAAATTGCTGGATTTTAGATAATCTATTACTCTTTTTTTTAAGAGTGTTTCCATCAATTTCCCTACTACTGATGTAAGGCTCACTGGTTGGTAGTTGCTTGCCTCTTCCTTGCTTCCACTTTTGTGCAGTGGGACAATGTTTGCTCTTTTCCAATCCTCTGGAATTACTCCAGTAGCTAGTGACTGGTTGAATAATTCTGTCAATGGTGTTACCAGCACCTATTTAAGCTCTATTAGTATCCTTGGATGTATCCCATCTGGCCCCCTTGATTTATCCAATTTCAGTTTTGAGAGTTCTGTTAGGATCTTCTCTGTAAATGTGCTTGTTCCTACCTAATTTTTTACACCTGCAACTTAACTGTGGCCCCTTGCCCTCTCTCTCAGTAGTGAATACTGATCAAAAATAATTATGATGAGCTATTACATTGTCTCCCTCAACAAGACTCCCTCTTTCTGCATTTAGTCTGTTTATTCCACCTTTTGTTTTTCTCCTTTCGCTTATATAATTAAAAAAAGTTTTGCCCCTTTACCCACTGACTATGCCATTTTCTCCTCAGCTTTTGCCTTTGCACATCTGATTGCTTTCTTAGCCTCCTTCTGTTTTACAAGATACTCCTCTTTGTCTTCATTATTTTGCGTCTGCTTGTATTTCCTAAAGGCCATCTTTTTTTGCTTTCACAATACTTGCTACCTCTTTCCCAAACAACACTGGCTTCCTTTTCCTTGTGGTTTTCCTAACCCTATTGATACAAAGGTCTGTTGCCTTTAATATTGCACTTTTTAAATATTCCCACCTCTCCTGCGCTCCTTTCAAGTTCCTCCACTCTGCCAAAGATTTGCTTATGCATATTCCCATCACTGCAAAATCAGCCTTCCTAAAATCTAACGCCTTTGTTTTTGTATGGGGTGAGTCAGTATCTGTCTTTATTCTGAACCGTTCTGCTTGATGATCACTGGATCCCAGGTTTTCACCCACTTTTACATCAGATATTCTGTCTCCATTTGTAAGTATTAAGTCTAATATTGCATCTTTCTGAGTGGGCTCCCTCACCAATTGCTGGAGGGAGGCTCCGTGCAATGAATTCAGGATGTCCCTACTTCTAGTGGAACTTGCCACAGACATCTCCCAGTTTATATTAGGTCAATTAAAATCTCCTATGACTATAACCTCTCCTTTTAATTCCATTTTAGTGATGTCCTGCAATAGTTTATTGTCTAGTTCCTTTTCCTGGCCTGCTGGTCTGTAGATCACCCCAATATGAAGAATAACTTTCTCCCCTGCTTCTATAGTCACCCAAAGGGACTCGTTTTTTCTTCAGTACTATGTATTAACAACGGAATTTGCTGCTCTATATAAGAAACTGTTAATAATAAAAATAAATAAATAGTATTTATGCTTTCCTTGACATACATTGCTACTCCTCCTCCTATTCTTCCCATTCTGTCCTTCCTAAATAAAGTATATCACGGTATAGCTATGTCCCAGTCATGATTTTCATTGCACCATGACTCCGTAATAGCCACAATATCCAGATCATCCCTTGTCATTATTGCAATTAGTTTGGGGATTTTATTTCATAAGCTCCTAGCATTTGCACACATTGCTCTTAGAGTTTTATTTGTTTGCTTATTTCTCCTGTTCCTAGGTATGTTCATCTCTCTTCAAAAAAAGTACCTATGCCTGAAGCAGAGGTGGGTGGAAAGACAAGTGATAGATAAGAGGAGAGAGGTACCTGTAGTCAGGATGGTAGTAGACAGCACATGTGTGGAGGGCAGCATGCAGCTAACAAACGATCTGGGTTAATTCTTTATCACTCCCTCTGCAATGCTATTTGTATCAGAGGAGATTAATTTATAGTTGTCCCAGAAAGCAGAAGCATTGCCTTACTCTTCACCTGGCAATGACGAATCAGATACACAGGGTACCAGTAGTTTCAGTGTCATCTGTTTTGATTAGATGACTTAAATGTTTAAATGTGGTAATTTTTGTACGTCAATTGTTTAATTTTACTGGATACATTGTTACGATTAATTTGCTCATTTCTCACCTATATTATTGACTTCTATATGTATATCCAGTATACGTCCAGTGTCTCTGTTTATGTCCTCATCTTTTAAGGTTCTTGATTAAAGGTTAAGTTTTAACCCCTTCTTATGATTAATACATGACTTTCATATGTCATTTAAGAGTGCCCCATGATAGACGTTATTTGTCTTTCCCCCCACCTCTGCTTCAGGCATAGGTACTTTTTTTGATGTGTTCTGCACAAAGTCTGTGGGTGCACCACCAACCATTAATTGTGTTGAATTATTTCAATAATCGACCTGTATGTTGGTCCTTAGAATAAGTTTTTTGCTAATTACTTTCTGATAACTACTTATCCATCACTAGTGCGGACTCATTCCTGTGCTTTTTATTGTTATGTTCATCTCTCTGCCTATGTTTATTTGGTTTTGTTCTGGATTATCTTCTGTTGCTGTTGATATGCTTCCTGTTCCATTTGCTGGCAGAAATAATACCTCTTGGTTGGGGGAGCAGATTTCTTTTTTCTTGTTTGGTTCACTGTCCCCCTCTTTTAGTTACAGTAGTTCTTGGTGAAGCTTTCAAACTGTTCACTCAGTATTCTAGTTCCTTTTGAGAATTAGTGCAGGCCATCATATTTGTATAAGATTCTATCTTGCCAGATGGCATGGCTATGGACTGTCAATCCAAATCCCTCCTCATAACACCACTTCTGTAGCCAAACATTGAAGTTTCTGATGCAATGATTTCTATCTCCCCCTCTGTGTACTGGCAATACTTCTGAAAAAGTTACAATGGTTGCCACCTGCTTTAGAGCAGTCCCTAACTTCATGAATTCATCTTTTACTGCCATGACTTCTTCAGCATTGGCCAGGTCATTTGTCCCTAGGTGGACAATGACATCCACCTCTCCATCTTTTCTTGCTGCCTTCACAATTCTCAGCATGCGCTCTTTATCCCTTGGAGCTGTGGCTCCAGGTAAATACCTTACTTGTCTCTCTACTTCAGCAGTGTTTCCCATATGTACACCTCTAATAATGGAGTCTCCCAATAGAAGTGTAGTGCTTTTTGAAGATGTCATTTTCCTGTTCCTATTACATTTTCTATAGTCAGAGGAAGACTACATATCTTCCTGTTCTGTATTGCCTATATTAGCTCTACCTTCCAGCCCTGCAAAAGCAGCATATGAGTTCTGCAGTGTCACAGCTTGTGGGGGGTGTCTGTGTCCCTTTGGAAATCTCTGCCTTTCAGAGCCCACAGTAGTCTAGGCAGTATGTCTTCTGGGGGCTCTCTGAGGCAGTGGTGGCCTCAAGGACACAGACAACCTACATATCTCAGCATGCAGTTTTGCTATCTCCTCCTGCAGCAGAGAAAATTGCTTATGGGGGGCATCCACTAGACGATTTTATCCCTGTCCAACCTCTTAACGATTTTCCCTTGAAGTTTCCCTTGAAATATGATCTTCCACAATTTGCAAAAGATTTGTAAAAGATTTGCAAAAGATTTGCAAAAGATCTAACAATAAACTATGTTGTTTTAATCTGTGATTAAGAGCTTTCAGCTATAGTGGGAAGATAGTGGTTCATCGTTTGATCGTTCAGCGTGAACGATGTGTAAACGATGTGTAAACGATGCGTAAACGATTTGTAAGCAATCCAGTGAAATTGACCTGCATGTTCAGTCGATGGAGGAGACGATCAAACGACCAGCGGGAGCGCGCATCGTACATCGTTAGAAAAAATTACTGCACGATTTGCAAACAATGTTCAAATGAAGTTTGAACGATTATCAAATGATTATCGAACGATTTTATCATTATCGTTCAATCGTTCAACTTTATCGTCTAGTGGATACCCTCCTTAACAGATTGGGCAGCAGCTGAGTCTCCAGAAATCTTCCTACAAAACAAAGGCATTACATCCCCTGCACTGCACTAGGTCAAACACTGTCTCAGATGTAATAGTATTGGAAATATGTGTTACTTGTTTACTAAGAATCATGTCTGATCGAATTTTGCTGGTTTTGCATTGCTTAAATTTGGGTGATTTTAGGCTTCTGAAACACTCCAATTTATCAAGAAGCATGTTTAGTTGAGATCATGTTTTCTGATGTGTTATGTGATTGAGATTTCTCCCACGAGTTGCAAGTGTCTGACTGCAGCCAAACTTTCCCAAACAAGAAGCCTGCACATATCAGTGAGTTATGTGAAGGCTGCTTGTGTGTTTTTAATGTTAAAAAACAGTTAAATGTGAAAAAAATGCAGTAGGGTTCTCCCAAAAAGCATAACCAACCTCAGGCACCTCAGTCGGTCCTGATTCCAAAAATATGGGAAAAAAACATGTAGAGTTCCCCCGTATTATAGGAACCAGCACTGGTTTTAAAAATAGGGGGAAAAATATTGTGTACGGTTCCCCCTATTTCTAGGGGGCTCAAATCTGACCGCGGTATAATGCCACAGCCAGTGAACCCTTTCATCGGGTCACCCCAGGCCAAAACATTATTGCCCCAAGCCAGTCAGCCCAAGGCGGGGGTCTCAGGGGAGGTGGGGAACCCCACAATAAAGGGTCCCCCCTTTTCCAAGCACCCCAGGCTTAAGCTAATGCCTGGGGCTCTTCCCCGCACCCCGGGCAGTGGATGCTGGGGTAATAGTGTTGAAAATAGAATTATACTATTGTCTTTTACAGTGGAACTACAGGCACCAGCGTGCCTGCCCTTTGGCACTTGTGGCACCCGTACCCTCACTGTAAAAAAATAGTTAAAAAACCACAAGACACATACACCATAGTAAGTACAATTTTATTACATACCTACCACACTTACACATACTTACCTGCTGCAATTTGTTTGGTCCACTTCTCCAAGTAGAAATCCAATGGGTTACCTGTAAAAAATATCCTATACTCACCTAAATCCATGCGCTGGTCTCCCTAATATCCTGGGGTCTTCTCAAAATAACAAAAGGACACCCGGACCAGTTAGTACTGTAGTGCTGTATGTGTGACTACATACAACGCTACCCAGCTAATGACTGCAGATCCCATGTGGAAACTGTCAGTACCCGGAGCTGCCAGCCAACCAGCGGCTGTTCTAAAGTTAGCGGCCTCTTGTTTAAGGGTTATTTAACTGATCTCATCTTATTGTAGCTCTACTAGCCTCCCCATATTAATACTTGACAAGCAAGTACCTTATTTTCCAAACTGCACAGTTTAAAACCATGGGGGAGATGTATGAATGTTTGTTACCTGTATTTTTGGTAACTGAGCACCTTATGTGCTGCAGTTACCACTTCCTTGCATGTATTAATGCATTATTAAGAAAGTAATCTGAATGATGGGGGTGCTACAGTATGCTCCAGTGTCATTACTGGCACCACTATACCTACAAAGGGTGCCAGTCAGGTTGGGCAAGTTGTGAATGGTCAGTAGGCAACTGCAGATATCAATTTCAACAGCTCAGGCTGTTAATGCCGCACACACAGCACTGTCCCTGGCTGTCAGAATTTGCAGCCATACATTGTGTTTTATTTTTTTTTCAATAAAGTTGCAGGTGCTGCTGAGGATTTTTGTCCGGTGCATGCACAGACTCCCTGCAAGCAACAATCTGAGAAGCCAGGAGAGAGAGAATGGGTTGACGTTCTGACTCTTGGATTAATGATTTCTTTGTACATCCAGGTGGTATTTGGCCCTGTTTCTTGACATAAAAGGGTGAAGCAGGACATTGCATTTAAAGCTCTTTAGCTTCCTGATAATACATCTCCCCCAAAAAGCACTGTACCAGTTACAATTAGGGATGTGAACCGAGCCCCGTGTTTTTGTTTTGGTTTTGTACCTGTATCTCCTTTGTGTTTTTGATCTGGATTTGGTTTTGGCAAAACCACCCTTGCGTGTTTTGGTTTTGGATCTGTATTTTTTTTCTAAAAAAATATAAAAACAGCTAGAATCACATAATTTTGGCCTTTTATTGTTCCTATAGTATTTTTAACCTCAATAACAAAAGGTTGCATCCAGCTAGCTGGCTGACTAAGCTAAGCGACAGCAGTGGGCGGCACTAACATGTGGCAGTTCAGTTTCCAACATGGCACGGAGTGTCACTGCAGTGGTAGACAGGATGGCAGTTTAATAAACTTTACGACTCCTAGAAAGTTTAAAAACAAAGAATGTTTTCATTAATCAAAAACTAGGTCAGAGACCCAAGGGAATTGTAATACGTTTATGGCTGAAGACAGGGAAAAGACAGAAGAATTGATTCGTTTTTAATTTATTTTTTATTTTAATGTTTTGATTCTTAATTAAATTTATAAGGAATATTAATGTAGGATCAAGTTCTTCAGTTTCTAAAAGACATCTTTGATCTGGATGAAGTTTTAATTTTGTATACATCTAATAGAAATGAGGTAGCCTTGCTTGTGGAGGTGCTGCTAGAACATACTGTAAACAAATGTTTACTTTGTGCTCAGGGAGGTTGTTAGGGATAATGGGACCAAGACTTGCTGTCTACATCAGGGGAAATCAGCCTGTGATTCTCTGGCTGAACTAGAACTCTGTGATGTTTTCTGGGCCCACTGGAAGTTATTTGTCATCAACAGGTGGAGTGCTTCAGGTAACTTCAACCTGCTTTATGCACTGTATGTACCAAGTAAACATGTATGTATGTGACCAATACACATGACTAATTTTTGTATTAATCATATTTGCACTTTATTGCGCACATCCTGGCAGGAAGATGCTCTGTGCTGCTGCTCATATTTGCCCACCCCATCAACTTGTTGGTTCAGAATTTTTCTTTAAATGAAAGGCGCATACAGGAGATGCTGTCTGTGGCCTTTGCAATTTCTGGACATTCAGAAACTATAAATTTAAAAATGTCAGGCAGCAATGCCCCAAATAGCTCATAATGCAAAGGATAGAGGTGCAAGATGGAATTGTCCTTGGGCCCTCCCACCCACACTTATGTTGTATATATGAAACAGAACATTCTCAGTTTAACAAACCAATCACTTCAGCGACAGGGACTGACACTTGTGGCTTAAATGATTGCTTTGTTTGGGCCCCCACAAAACAAGCTGCCAATGCACAGTGGACATTGGTGGCAATGACCTCTACATACACAAACTGGCTTTACAACATAGGTGAGATCAGATGTCATTATCGTCATCATCATCCCCATCAGTGTGTACATCCTCTTCTTTACACAATATTAATTAGTCACCGCTGGAATCCACCAATATGCTATCCCTAAACTAATCATCAACCATTCTCAAATGGTGAACAGATCAGACAAAGTCATAGAAGACATGTCACTAATTGTAGGCAGTTTTTTCAGACCCGACCAGATGTCATTATGTTTTGCTGACTGATCTGTATCACCACCAGTGTGTCTCCTATGAAAATGTATTTTTTTACCAGGCAGCTGCAGAAACTGAAGGAGGAGATGCTGCTATGTCATGTGTCGCTTGAGCTAACAATTTTTTTCATCAACATCTCTTTGCATCTCTTCAGATTTGTGTCCATCAGAAAGAAAGACACAACATACAGTATGACTTAAACCTAGGTTAAGTATGGTTGCCAAAATATTGTGATCTGATATCAAGAGATTGATGACCCATGGATCCTGTTGAAGTGAATGAAGGGCTTGATCTATAAGTCCAACATACTTAGTGGAATCACTCTGTTTCAGCATTTCCTTCTGTTTCTTCAGCTGTTTTTGCAAAAGCCTGATTAGGGGAATGACCTGACTCAAGCTGGCAGTGTTTGAAGTAACTTTACACATTTTCAAAGGGCACACAAATGGTGGAAGGAGGATCCTCTTCAAGTACTGTACAGTATCAGAAAAGTCAGGCTCACACATGGCAACTGCGGACCCACTTTGACTCTCCTTGGGAATCTGTGACTTTTTGGTTCATGTGTCTTAGCGATTTAATTTTTTTTTACACTTCTACAGGGAGAAAG
Source organism: Taudactylus pleione (assembly GCA_031769625.1). Taxonomy (NCBI): domain Eukaryota; kingdom Metazoa; phylum Chordata; class Amphibia; order Anura; family Myobatrachidae; genus Taudactylus; species Taudactylus pleione. The sequence continues at coordinate 19,206,351 of JAUIMM010000178.1, forward strand.
ACTTACATCATCACAAGATGCAGAACCAACAGTCATAATTAAAGGCCAATACATTATCCTTTCCTTGCCACTTTTTGTAGTAAATGGCATATTGACAATTTTTTGTTTGTCTGCAGCTAACTTAGGCCCTCATTCAGAGCCGTACGCTGTGAGCAGAGCGCACGCTCTGCATGAGGGCCGGGCTCCATTTTCATGGAGCGTCCTCCTGGACGCTCGTATAGCTGTGGGTCACCACCCACAGGCTATACGAGCGTGCATTTTGATGGCCGCGATGGTCGTGACCATCGCGACCATCGAAATTGTGAGCCGGAGCCTGCGGTTGAGGTTTTCAACCGCAAGCTCTGGAGTGATTTTGGCTCTATCAGAGCCAAAATCACTCCCACTGACATCACTAGTGATGTCAGTGGGCCGGCTTCTGACGGGAGGCGTTCCCGTGGGAACGCCCCCGTCAGGGAGGCACGCCCCCAGCACGCCCACCAAAGGGGGCGTGCTGTCAATCAACATTGACAGCACGCCCCCTTTGATCGGACACAACGAGCGAAGGAAAGTCCTTCGCTCGTCGTGTCTGGTGCATGCGCACGACGGAGCTCCCTCCGTCGTGCACATGCTCAGTGCAGACCATCGACCCACTTGCGAGCGGACAGCCGCTCGCGAGTGGGTCTGAATCAGGCCCTTAGTTTTTAATTTTTTTTCTTTAACACTGTAAAACATTGCTTGTTTGATTTTACATGCCCTGACTTAAGCCCTTGGACACCAGCCTTTGTAGGTGACATTGATGGCTTTGTATCATCATCATGACAGCTGACAGCAGCTACAGCACTAGTATGTGGTTCCTGCTCTCCTCTCAATTGATCATCCTCCATAGCAACAAACTTACACTGTGGTCTGGCTGGCAGTGTCACTTAACAACAATAATTTTTATACTGGGGAAGAGCACCACTGGACGAGGCAGCAGCCCCTTGATAAACAACACAGCACCCTTGTATGGACAAGCACCCATGCGGAGTGGGGACAGACCACCTGCAGAATCACAAATACATAGATGATAAACTGTGGCCTGGCCGGCAGTGTCACTGAACAATTATAGCGTAGCTACTAGCTATAGTAGCACACAAAAAAAATCAAAACATCTTTTTTTGTGGAATTATATTTTTTTTTTACTTTTATTTTTGTAACACTGGGAAAAAGCACCCCTGGATGAAGCAGCAGCCCCTTGATAAACAACACAGCACTCCTTTATGGACAACAAAGCACCACTGTGGAGCAGTGGATTGCAGCGGATCACCTGCAGAGTCACAAATATGTGGATGATAAACTGCGGTCTGGTCGGCAGTGACACCGAACAGTAATAGCGTAGCTACTAGCTATAGTAGCACACACAACAAAAAAACAGATCTTTTTTTTGTGGAATGCTAGTTTTATTTAACTTTTATTTTTTTAACAATGAGCACACCTGGACGAGGCAGTATCCCCTTGATGAACAATACAGCACCCCTTTATGGACAACAAAGCACCACTGCGGAGCAGCAGAGTGCGGATGGAAAACCTGCAGAGTCACAAATATGTAGATGATAAACTGTGGTCTGGCCGGCAGTGTCACCGAACAATAATAGCGTAGCTACTAGGTACAGTAGCGCACAAAAAAAAAAATCAAAACAGATCTTTTTTTGTGGAATGATAATTATTTTTAACTTTTATTTTTTTAACACTGGGAAAGAGCAACCCTGGATGAGGTAGCAGCTCCTTGATGAACAATACAGCACTCCTTTATGGACAACAAAGCACCCCTGTGGAGCAGCGGATTGTAGCAGACCACCTGCAGAGTCACAAATACGTGGATGATAAACTGCGGTCTGGCCAGCAGTGTCACTGAACAATAATAGTGTAGCTAGTAGCTACAGAAGTACACACAAAAAAAAGCAAAACAGATATATTTTTTTTTTTGTGGAATGATAATTTTATTTTTTTAACACTGGGGAAGAGCACCCCTGGACAAGGCAGCAGTCCCTTGATGAACAACACAGTGGAGCAGTGGAGTGCAGACGGACCACCTGCAGAGTCACAAATACATGGATGATAGACTGTGGTCTGGCCAGCAGTGTCACCGAACAATAATAGCGTAGCTACTAGCTACAGTACCACACACACCCCCTGGATGACACAGCACCACTTTATATACTGCAGCCCTTGCCCCTTTATGGACAGGACAACACTGCAGCCCCCCTTTATGTACTGCAGCCCCAGACCCTTTAAGGACAACACAGCAGCACCCCTTTATGTACTGCAGCCCCCTATATGTACTACAACTCCAGCCCGATAACACTGCACCCTTGAACAACAGCAGCACAGACCCCCCCATCCCGACAGCACAGACAAAGCACATCTGTTCTGCACACTCTCTACAGCCGGAGTGAAAATGGCGCAAATCACCGGAACCTTTATAGAATCCAAAATCCATGAGAATCTGACAGCAGGAGGATGATGCATTTTGCCTCGTTTTCAGATCCAAGTCAGGCAGGAAAACTTGATCCGGATTCGGATCCGAGCTCGGATTGAGAAGATCAATTGAGTCCGGTTCTCTGAGAACCAGACCTGCTCATCTATAGTTACAATTACCATATTCATCAGTATGAAGGAGAGAAGATTGATGCAGAAGATGCCTCTGCAGAGGGGAGGTTTTCTGTGAATTAAATCGGGAAATTCCTACTAACACACAATGCATAGAGGGAGAGAGCAAAATTCCATAATTGACTGCCACATTTAGCAAATCTATTATATATACTGTATAAAAGAAAAAGTTTATTTGTTGGCAAATATTTTCAACAGCTCTCTAGGTAAAGCTGACAAATCTTACATAGTTATTTAATAGTTATTTAATATAAAGAAAGTAAGTACATAGCAACAAAGCAATAGAACGACAAATCAAGCGATAGAACAACAAATCTTATATATAAAATTCATTAGCCTGTTTGTTTGTCTGTCGGGTCATGAATTCAGACACCCCTGCACTGATTGGGATGAACAATGCAAGGTGGTCCAGTTGGATAGCAAGGATCAAGGCTTGTTAGGGTAGAACTTTGACCTGGGGAGCCTGTTCTGGGTCTTCCACTGAATGGATTTCACAGGGGGGTGGCAATTGGTCTGGGATGCCTAATGCAGTGGTAGGGGTCCCGGTTGAACCACACGGCAGAGTGTGCCGGAAATAACTTTGACTTAGGAAGCCTGTTCAGACCCAGGGCACCTATTCTGGGACTTCCACGGGATGGATTTGGACAACATCACATAATTTGGATGAAAACTTCTCAGAGTAGTAACATTGGATCCCAAAAGACATATTAGGTGGTTGAGGTCCCTGTCAGACCTCCTGCTGGTGTACACTTGGCAGAAAATTGACCCAGGGAGCCTGTTCTGGGCCTTCCACTGGATGGATTTGGACAAAAACTACACAGGGGGTGGCAATTGGCCTGAGATTCCTGGAGAGGTTGCAGTCCCAGTCGGACCTCACTTCGGAAAGCACCAGGCAGAACTTTGACCCAAGGAGCCTGTTCTGGGCATTCCACTCAATGGATTTGGATGCAATCACATGCTAAAACTTAATAACTTGAAGATTTAAACCCGGGCAATGCTGGGTACTTCAGCTTGTAATTTATTGTATAGAGCTGTAAGCTAAATACTCCTTGTGGGAGTGAGAGGATTTCAGATACTCTCTATTAGAATCTAACACTTTTTATTTTTACATACTGGGTAAACATTTTTTATACCAAATTCTAATCATGACAAAATGGCCTGCAAACCAAAAGGGTCTACGAAAATATCTATATGTTTTAGGATCCTAAGCAGGGCCAGATTAAGGCCTATGGGGACCCAGAGGCAACTACTGTAAGTTGTGGGTACCCCTTCAATAAAATTGCCACTACCCCACTATGCCCCTTACCTTGGCTCTGTACTCTCAAATGACTGTCAAGGTCATACCATACTACATCATGTCTGCGACACTGCCTGGAACTGACTACCGGCAGCATCATGGACATGATCTAGTAAACTGCCAGGGGAAGGATTTTGAGTAGTGGGTGAGAAAGAGAGAGAGAGAAAGAGGGAGGGAGAGTGGGAGGGAGGGGGGGAAAGACAGAGGGAAAAAGGGATATAAGTTGATAGAGGGAGAGAGAGAGAAAGAGAGGACAAGAGGGAGAAAGAGGGGAGTGAGAGGGGGAGGGAGACAAAGAGATGGAGGGAAGAGATAGAGGGTGAGTAGGAGGGAGAGAGAGGGAGACAGAGAGAAAGGTGGCAAAGAGAGAGAGCAAGAGAGAGAGAGAAAGAGAGAGAGAGGGATACGGGGGAGACAGAGGGAGAGGGAGCGCACACACACACACACTAACAGTACCTGGCTGCCTTTTTCAGTATCGGGTAACTAACAGGTGGTTTCTGATGGGGGCAGGCATATTACAGCATTAGGCCCTGCGCCCTACCCAAACACCTGCAAATCACGGCATGTATTTGATCATTATTCATGGCCGGGCACCCACTGTAGAAGCTTTAGTTTATTCTCTGTCTCTCTTAAGTAAAAACAAGACAAGTCCATCAGTGTCGTGACTTTGTCTGTGATGCTGCCGGGAGCTGGCCAGGGAGGGTCTAGAGTTGCCCGGTCTGGGGCAATGTTTGCTGCAGTGTGGTGGTCCCTGGGTGACTGCCTAGGCTGCCCCATCTATAATCTGGCCCTGATCCTAAGCATAGTTAATTGCATCAGAAACATAGTAATTAATAAGAAGTGAATTATTAAAAGCTAAGAATCTTAGAAAATTCTAATTGTAGTGAGTGTTTGGAGTAAATGAAAGGGCAAACAAGGTTTGGGATTAGAATGGGCATTGGGTAGTTACTGTAGGTAGGAACCAGGTGTAAGGGACACAGTGATTAAAATTTTGGAGGTTTTTAATAAAAAAGTGTTAAATAGATGGGGATAAGTGATATAAAACTAGAATAGTTAAGATTTAATGGTTTGATAGTCATATAGGGCAGCTCAATGATTTCATGTTTGCTATGAATATAAAGCTTTTCTAGGAATAAGTAAACTGGTTTAAAATTTAAAAAATGGTAATGGACAGACAAATTCTCTTGTCTGTATTTACCGTTTAACTTAAAATATCTATGTTTCCATTTTAGCTGCTGAAATTACATGACAAAAAGGTGAATCAGCCATATGTCAATCTTTGTCAGGTGACAGAGGGCCTGATTCAGAGCCGCTCGTAAGCGGCCGCTCGTTCGCTCCAAGCGATGTTCGCACATCTGCGCATACGTATGGATCATAATGTGCATGCGCCAACCAGTCATTGCGGTCGGAAATCGAGCGCTCGCAAAATAGTGACAGGATGAGGCATTTGTGGGTGGTAACAGGGGAAGGTGCTTGAAAACGGGGAGTGGTGATCCGAACGCAGGCATTTTAAGGATGTGCATAATTAACAAAGCAGCATCATCGACCACGTCACTTGGTTGTTTCTTAGCCTGAACTGTTCACATGATTGCGGTAGGAAAATCCAACCACAAGCACTGCGAGCAGTTCAGACACCTTTCGATGTACTCGATTAATCAAATAAATAGCAGAGATGACGTAGGATGCGAGCGGCCAGGGGGCGTCTTTACAAAATAGCGAGCGCGTATTTCGTTCTCTCGCTCAGACATAAAGGCGTCAACAGACGGCAAAGAGCGAGCGCTCAATTTAAATAGCCGGCCCCTTTTTCTGAACGAGCGAGCGCAAATAGCGTCCGGCTCCGAATCAGGCCCAGAATTCATTGCTGATTCCAGTGCTATATACAGTTAAATAAACATACATATAAACTTCTGGTTATTTGGACTATGCAATTTATCAATCCCTACAGAAATCATTGATTTTTTTTCCATCGTGACATTTGTAAAAAAAACCTCTTCTGAATCTCTGCACTGAATTCCCCCTGGCTTTTGAAAAAGGAGTGGCATTGATTTTACTTTTTTTGGGGTGGTATTTCTGTGAAATTAGTCCTCTTGCAGCAATTACATTCCATAAATGTGTAGCACTGGAGGCAAAACTAAATAAATACCAATAACTAAATACAACACACACATTTCTAAATAGGGGATTTTACCCAAAAACTAAGACTAAAATTCAAACAAGATATTAAACAGTAAAAACTATACTGAGCGTTTGGGAGAGTTTGCAAACTCTGGCGAGTTTGGGCATTTTTTCCCACTATCAAATTGTTCCCGTGGGAATTATCAGTAGCCGGAGCCAATCAGCGGCCGCTCTACAGTCAGCGTGGCCACTGATTGGCTGGCGGGACTTGCAAAGCCCATGCAGTCCCGTAAGCTGGCAATCGGAAGGTATCAGTATGTGTGGCAACACACATACTAATACCCGGTGCATGGTGCGGTAAGTTCTTTTTTTTTGTTTTCAAAATGCCATGGATTACTGCGGTGACCAATGCCAGGATATAGGTGAGTATGAAATCTTTTTTGCAGGGCCAGTCAACATGGATTCTACTGGAGAAGGGGATAGAAACATCTAGGGATGTGCGCCGGACCATTTTTGCCGGATTTGGATTTGGATTTGGTTCTAATTCGTCGTCCGGCTTTGGATTTGGATTTGGATTTGCCAAACTGCGGTGACTGGCTTTGGATTTGGATTTGGATTTGGATGTTTTTACAAAAATTTAAAAAAAAAGCTAAAATCACATAAATTGGTCTTTTTTTTCTTCCTGGAGTATTATTAACCTCAATAACATTAATTTCCAGTCAATTTAGACCATATCACAGCTTATAATATTGTTTTCAACATTATTGGCCAAAGGTTGCAGTGAGCTGACTGGTTACTAAGCGACAAAGCAGCGGCACAACGACACAGACACCACAGTATAAAGCACATCTATGACACATTGCCACACAGCAGTGGCAGAAATGAAAAGTAGTGCACCCACCCAGTGGGGTACGGCCAGCAGAGTCACAGTACTTGTTTACAAAGTGGGCTACGGCCCTAGGAGTCACAGTGCACAATCTTATTCGCATTACACCGCACATAGGGCCTGATTCACATTACACCATAAAGTAGTGTCTCTTATTTATGTTACGACACACAGTAGTGCCCCTTTTACACAATGCCCACAGTAGTGACCCTTTTACACAATGCCCACAGTAGCGGTGTCCCTTACACAATGTCCCCCAGCAGTGGTGCCCCTATGCAGTCCTCTTAGTAGTAGGGTCCACTATGCAGTGCCCCCAGTAGAATGCCCCCCAGTAGTATGCCCCCCATTAGCAGGCCCCCCCAGTAGTATGCCCCCCATTAGCATGCCACCCAGTAGTATGCCCCCCATTAGCAGGCCCCCCCAGTAGTATGCCCCCCATTAGCATGCCACCCAGTAGTATGCCCCCCCAGTAGTATGCCCTCCCCAGTAGTATGGCCCCCCCAGTAGTAGGCTGCCCCAGTAGCAGGCCCCCCCCAGTAGTAGGCTGCCCCAGTAGTAGCCCCCCCTGTAGTATGGGCCCCCCCTGTAGTATGGGCCCCCCTGTAGTAGGGTGCCCCAGTAGCAGGCCCCCCCCAGTAGTAGTAAGCCCCCCCAGTAGTATGGCCCCTGCCAGTAGCAGGCCCCTCAGTAGTATGGCCCCCCCAGTAGCAGACCCCCCCCAGTTGTATAGCCCCCCCCCAGTAGCAGGCCCCTCTGTAGTATGGCCCCCCCAGTAGTATAGCCCCCCCAGTAGTATGGCCCCCCCGCACCCCCAGTAGCGCCCCCGGCCCTTGCTCAAATAAAAAAATAAAAAATAAAAACTTACCTGTATCCCCGCTCCCGCGCCGTCCGCTCTGTCACACGCTGAGGAGGGAGCCGGAAGATGGAGCTCATGTGTGAGCTCCAGCCGGCTCCCTCCGTGCAGCAGCCAATGAGAGTCTGTGTGACTCTCATTGGCTGTTGTAACAAACACACAGCTGCCGCTGGCGGCTGTGTGTCTGTGTCTGTGTAGGGCAGAGCGCTATCACTGCGCTCTGCCCTACACGCGAGGAAACCTGATGTCGGATTCTCTAGTGAGAATCCGACATCAGGCGGCTGCCGTTCAGCCCCGAACGGGGATCCGAGTCAGGCGGGGAACACCCGAACACTGTTCGGGTGGACTCGGATCCCCAATGTTCGGAGCGGTTCGGATTCCACAGAATCCGAACCGCTCATCTCTAGAACCATCTGGTATAGGTAAGTATGTGTGAATGGATAGGTGTGTGTAATAAAGTTTTAATAATCACGGTGTGTGTATTTTGTCATTATGTAACTATTTTACAGTGGGGGTACAGGTGCCGCCCGTCTGCTGGCACTTGTATTTCCACAAGTGCCAAAGAGCAGCATGCTGGCACCTGTAGTTCCACTGTAAAATACAATATTTTAATTATATTTCCCCACCTTATTACCCCCATACCCATCACTCCAGGGGTACGGGGAAGAGCCCCAGGCTTCAGACCAAGCCTAGGGTTAAGGAAGAGGGGGGACCCCTTTTTTGGGGGGTCCCCACCTCCCCTGAGATCCTCGGCTTGGCCTGACCGGCTTTGGCTGCTAATGATTCTGATCTGGAGCCCTGGTGAAAGGATCTCCAGGCTGTAGCATTACAGCCTGGCCGTTTTGGGTCTGGTGCTGGTTTTAAATATAGGAGGACCCTACGCAATTCCCCCCCTATATTTAAAATCAGGACTGTCCCTGCAGCCTGGTGTTGGTTTCTAAATTACAGGGGAACCATACACATTTTGTTCCCCGTAATCTTAGAAACCAGGACAGGCTGGCAAGTCCGGGGCTGTACAACACAAGCAGCTTACACATATCTCACTGATATGTGCAGGCTGCTTGCTATGGAGAGTTTTGCAGACAGAAGTTACTGTAATCTCGAGTGAGTCATCTCCTGCAAAACCTGCTACTCGGGGGAGAAATCTCCTGCAAACCCTGCTACTCGACAGAGAAATCTCGTTCTGCTTCATCATCGGCCATCTCACTCTCAGCTAAACTCCCTTCTTTGTAAATTTGAGAGTCTCAGGAGCTTCAAATCACCCAAGTTTAGGTGAAGCTAATCGAGTTGAAAAAAAAAAACTCTCCCAGACTCGATTCTTAATAAATTTACCCCTAAGAGGTAAATTTACTAAAGTGAGAGTTTTTAGAAGTGAGTTTCGAAAGAGATGTTGCCCATAGCAGCTAAACAGATTCTACTTAACATTTAACTAGCACATTCTAGAAAATCATTTTTAGAATCGGATTGGTTGCTATGAGCAACATTTCTTTTAAAACTCACTTCTAAAAACTCTCACTTTAGTAAATTTACCCCCAACAATGCATATTAACAGTCTGGATAGACAATTAATACAGAACCTACTTAGAAGGTAATATTTATTTATATAACGTGCACATATTTCACAGAGCTTTACAGATAAATATTTGTTCAGTCATATCAGTACCTTCTCCATGTACACACACATATACGCAAGGGTTAATTATTGTCTCAGGAGAACATACAAACTCCACACTGTTAGGGGCTTGGTGTGAATCATACCCAAAACCTCAATACTGTGAGGCAGTAATACTACCCACTACACCACCGTGCTGGACATTATGAATCATATGTCGAAATAGTAAACAGTAAAACATTTGCTTGAAATGAGATTGCTATCGGATGACATCGAATAGAAATCGGCAGCTTAGTAAATTGACCCCCTAGAAGCATATTAAAGCCAGTGAAAAGACAGGGGTTGGCTTCCCTTTGGATTACAGTAAACACTGCCTGCAAAGCATGTAATTAGCAGATTGCACGTTCAATGGGCAGCCACTGCAATTAATTGGGGGTCACTGGTGATGTTGAAGTTTTACTGGGGGACAGGGGGGCTGCAGCCCTTAGGTAAAATCCGCCTCTGATCTCTACCTTCTACAATATGTTTTGTATTGCTCTGCTGCTTGGTCTGTGGCATCTACATTATCTGTAACTCAGAATGTCATTATTCTGAAGTCTTTTTTTCCATGACTAATGAGTGAGTGCAATACTGTGGTCAACAACATAATTACAGCCACCTAGCATTGTCAGTATTGGAAAAAAAAGTAATGGGGCATAGAGCATGGCCTACCAAAGCTATTTTATTTCATACCTACCAATGCTGCCAAGCCTTTGATTATGTTGTATGTACATAAATGTGTGCCTTGGTACTATGTATGCATTTGAGTAATGGGGCCTATCCATTACACAACTTTTTGCATGATCCGACCAAAACCAGGAGGTTTTGGTCACATCATACAGAAAGTCGTGTAATGGATAGCCTGCAAGGACCAGCGATGCGTGTGCACGCTGGGTCCTTGCCAACTCCGACTATCTACTGAACATGTCCGTCAACCTGACAACGATCGTCTGGTTTGACATGTTCAGAGATAGGAGGTCGGTCTCTTGCACTGAATGATGTTCAGTGAATGCCGTTCAGTGCAGGCATCGCTCCTCGGCGACCTTAAGGTCTGAACGCTAGTCATTCAGTCTTTCAGGTCGCCTTTAGAGTCCTTTGCTATGTTGGTCTAATACATGTACAGTAATTTATTGAATTGTATCCAAGAATCTACTTTACAGATCGTAATTGTTCTGTATTATGCAGTAATATTTTTTTACACTGTGCTACATGAAGTAAACAATAAATACGCACTATGGGGCATATTTATCAAAGTAATTTTGATCTTAAACTTCCAGAAAATTGGTTCCGCCATCTTTTAGGCAGAACAAATATATCCCAGATTTAGCAAAGGTGTAAAGCAGGGCCATAACTAGGGTGGTGTGACATGTGCCATGGCACAGAGCACCGCAGGTTAGCGGGCGCTGTTTTGGTGGCTCCTGTCAATTTTCTGTTTATTATCCTTCTCACTTGTAGCTTCCACTTCTTTTATCCTCAGCAACTGATGGTGTACATATTATCTTGTACTTGCAGGAGCCTTCCTGTCTGTCTATGTGAGAAGTGCTGGGTTCAAGTCCTTGGTATGACTGCTAAGAAAAGTGTGATTTAGAATAAAATATAATGTAACTGAATGACAAGGAGCTCTCAAGTTAAGTGCATGAATGTGGTATAAGAGGATTGTCCAAATCCATTTCTTGGAAGATTATTAAAGTATAGAGGTACATTTACTAAAGTGTGAGTTTTTAGAAGTGGAGATGTTGCCCATAGCAACCAATCAGACTCTACTTTACATTTATCTAGCACCTTCTAGAAGATAATAGCTAGAATCTGATTGATTGCTATGGGCAAAATCTCCACTTCTAAAAACCCACACTTTAGTAAATAAACCCCTTAGTGTTCTATAAACATGTTATATAAATGTTACACATATGTATGCGTGTGTGACATGTGGTTTTTATGGACACAAGGGCTAGTTGGAAATTTTTTCCAACAGGCCACAATTTCTGATGGCAGCCCTGAACACAGGGCCTGACTCGTAAGCGGCCGCTCGTTCGCTCCGAGCGATGTTCGCACAACTGCGCATGCGTATGGGTTGTAATACGCATGCGCAAACCAATCATTGCGGTCGGAAATTGTGTGCTCGCAAAATAGCGAATGCCTGCTAATTTGAGTGACAGAATGAGGCGTTTGTGGGTGGTAACAGGGGAAGGTGCTTGAAAACGGGGAGTGGAGATCCGAACGCAAGCGTGCCAAACGGTCAAAACGGGTGTTTTAAGGGTGTGCATAATTAACAAAGCAGCGTCATCGACCACGTCACTTGGTTGTCTTTTAGCCTGAACTGCTCGCATGATTGCGGTATGAAAATGCTACCACAAGCACTGCGAGCAGTTCATATGCCTTTCGATGTACTCGATTAAACTAATAACTAGCGGAGATGACGTATGATGCGAGGGGGCATTTTTTCAAAAATAGCGAGCGCATGTTTCGTTCGCTCCTTCAGACATAGAGGCGTCAACAGACCGCAAAGAGCGAGCGCTCTATTTAAATATCCGGCCCCTTTTTCTGAACGAGCGAGCGCAAATAGCGTCCGGCTCTGAATCAGGACCACAGTCACCAATTTGTGACCCAGCACACCTCGAGTACCCTTGCCATTGAGTTCAGGTGACGGCGCAGGGTACAAACATACACGGACCTCCCTGCCACTGATATTTTCTGCATAGACACTACAACTTGCAATCTTTCTTTACCTTCAGTCGGTGATCTACACTTCTGACTCCATGCTTGTGCACAGCTGTTCTAATGGGCAAATCCTGCTGCAAGTGCAGCTTTACCAGCACTCCCCTATATCTAAAATTTAGAGCTGGTGAGCTATACTGCATAAATATTGTGTATCATCACTGTAGCCTTTGGATTCTCTCTGTATTTGACAGTGACACCTGGATAACAGTGGTACAAAGGGATCGGTACCCCTTCCATCATCGTGCGGGACAAATTTGATTTGTCATGCCTCTTCCACATGAGACCACACTCCTTTTTTTGGTTCATATGTCCCAATATGAAAAATGAGCGGGGGGAGGGGGGGAGGACAATTTCTGGCCCAGGACACAAAAACGTCTAGTAATGGCTGTTGTGTAAAGCAAGAGATAAAGGAGTTATATTCTGTTTTATGTGCACCAGAACTCACAGCAGCAGCCCCCATAGTTTTCTACATATTTAGGTATATAGATATATAGCTACATATACATATGTACACATACATATATATACAGCACACACACTGACCCAGTTACTGCCAACCTCACAACACTCACCACATACTGCTCCCTTGACTGCCCACCTAACAGCACAGAATCCCTCTCTCCTCTCAGCACACCACCTATTATCCAGCACCTCTCTCCCAACATAGCACCCCTCCTGAGGCACCCCTTTCCCAGCACAGCATTTCTCATCCAGCACCCCTCTCCCAGCACAGCATCCCATGCCACATCCAGCATCCCTAGCCCAGCACAGCACAGCTGGCCTCCTTCAGCACAGAACTCCTGGCCTCATCCAGTACCCCTCTCCCAGCACAGCACACCTGGCCCGGTCCAGCACCCCTTTCACTTTTTTAATCTCTTTATTAACTTTCATTAAAATATACAATTAACTACAAGGTCACATTACATACATATATATAAAAAAAGATAACAAGAAAGAGGATTAGAGGAAGTGTTTTGCATTTCCTCTTTGTTGTTTACATATATTACAGTGTCAGGATTTTACATACATATGAGCATTGTTTTATACCTTAAGGTTTTTAGGTATAGGAGTCTCTACACTTTTCCTATTAATCTGCCATAACCATAGATGGGTCTCCTATATACTATTCAGAGTTTTCAAAATATTCATATAGTTAGACTTTCAGGCCTAAATATTAATTAGTCCCTCATTTACATTTACAGTACATACATTTGTATCCAATAAGAAGAATAGCTTGCTTGAAAATTATGATAATATAGGTACATTAATTTCCCTCCACCTTTACAATATACATTTCTTACCCCTATGGCCCTATTATCAATATTTTCCTATTCTTTTTTATACACCTTGATTTGGAGTCCACAATCCCTAGTATTTCCCAGCCTACTATCCTGAAGGTCAATTCTATTTAGAACAGAAAAACATTCTACATTACTAACAAAAGGAAGGAATAACAATATCATAATTTTACATGCAAATGCGTGTGATTTTATACCCTATGATTTCCAGGGAAGGAGGAAGTATCCCTCTATCTTATTAGTTTGTCATAACAATAGGTGGATCTCCTAACAAAATTCTTGTTTCATGCCATTCACATTTTTCCAAACAATGACAGCACCCCTTTCCCAACACAGCCCATCTGGCCTCATCCAGCACAGCACCCCTGGCCTCATCCAGCACCCTTTCCCCAGCACTGCACCCCTCATCCAGCACCCCTCTCCCAGAACAGAACCCCTGGCCTCATCCAGCACACTTTTCCCAGCACAGCACCCAAGGGCTCATTCAGCACCCCTCTCCCAGCACAGCACCCCTGGCCTTATTCAACACCCTTTACCAGCACTGCACCCTTCATCCAGCACCGTTCCCCAACCCCAGCACCATCCCTGCTGCTGTATTTGATGGGTGCTGGACCGCAGCGGGTGATGGAGGTGGAGAATGATCCGAGTTGTGACTCAAAAAAAAGCCCATGGTAGGAGTGACATGGCTGAGCATGCACAGCATGCCTCCTACGGCCTTGTTACTTCTAGCTAAAATGAGATTCTGCGCGTGTGCAGAAGTTTATTCTGACCATTGCCTAATCGGAGCTGAGTTCCGATCGCAGTAGCGGCAGGTAGCAGGTATTTGCAGTGCCTGGCACCATCACTATGCCACAGCTGTCAAGCCGTGGGATACCCCTAAGGTACTCCAGATGCCCTAGGCATTTGCCTAGAATGCCTATGACTAGGGCTGGCTCTGGTCTCAAAACTTGACTGCTATGGCTAATGCCATGTTAAGATGGTGTTAGCTCACTGCACCCTATGTTGGAAGTGCAGCCAAAGCAGGATCTCTGTTGGCTCAAATGACTGCAATGACCATTTTCACACAGTGCATGCATGGCCAGATGGCCCTGTAATTTTGTGGATGATTCCGAACATGGAACTAAAGAGTTAGCATCAACTATGACTTTAATCCTTACTGCTCACCAGTGACTTCATAATGGTAAATGCCCCCGAAAAAAACATTCCATATTCCCAAGATATGAGGCAATCAGGAGTGTTAATTTTGGAATATCAGAATTCTCAATAAATAGGCCCCTATGTATCTGCAAATAACTTGTCATAATTTAGAGAATAGATATTGGGATAAATGTAGTAGTCTGCTGCAACTTGCAGCTATTGGCGAGATCCCAGTGAGTTTTCCAGATGTTTTAAAGTGGCAATCATTTAGAAGGCAATACCAACCTGGTGTATAGCCTATTAAATGATAGCCACTTTGAAACATTAGGCAGATGGGCCAGAATCTTGCCGTTGCCTGCAAGTCACATGTTATTACATTTACTCCAATAAGTTTACCTTAATATGAAACAATTATGAAAACTTCTACAATATCTTTCTTCAATTTTATTGTATAAAACTAGTTTTACACCTGTTATTCCCTTGGACACTACCTGATTTTTTCCCTCTCTCTAACCCCTTCCTTTTTCCATGTCTTTCCACCTCTTCCCCCTGTTTCTGTGTCTCTAACTGTCACAGGGTTAGGATATGAACTGAACTAAACCTGAACTCAGCAGGATACCAATAGCTGGAGACAGCGAAGGACTAAATATGTGGAAATGTCAAGGACAGGATGTCAGATAGTTAGCAAAGCAGACATAGGATAGCAAGAAGCATGGTCAGTGGATGCTAGCAGAGTCCAGTACACAGAAGTCAATAGTGCAGCATAACGCATACAGTAAGGATTGAACAAACTTGGACACAAGAGGTTAGCAGGACTTGATGTACAGGAGTTAGTATGGCTGTACAACAGACAATAAATCAGCAGGAAACATGGTCACTGGAGGTTAGTAAGACTCGGTACAGGGGAGTCAGTTTGGCAGCATGGCAGACAAGAATTTAGGCATAGAACATGGTATTCTAGCTTAATAGGGCTCGGTACATGTGAGTCAGTTTGGCAGAATTGGGGTCAGACATAGCTTAGACATAGGAATACCTGCAATAGTCAAGCAGGGTATACAGTATAAGGATAGACTCCCATATTTTGGCCCAAGGTCTGATGAAATCAGCAGTAGTTCACGAGTGCTTCGCTTGCACCATGGCCTCTGTGATCCACCTCATAGGAGTAGCCTAGTAGCGCTCTGATAAGCAATGGTGGAGAACCAGCCTTTTCAACCATGCAAGCTGCAGCAGCTACAGTAACGCTAGGAAAAAGCACAGAATCATTGAACGACAGACAAAAACCCTCACATAGTGATCTGCAAGAGCTGTTTGTAATACTACCCCTGTATTATATCATATCTATCTCTCCCCGTCCATCAACCTCTCTCCCTCACTCTCCCTCTACTCCTCATTCCTGTCTCACTCCCCCTTCTTTCTCTCTCCTCCCTGGTTTTTTTCTCTGTAACTAACAGTGATCTGTAATGGTGGTGATCCAAAACTAAGCAGTAACGTGTTTATTCTCTTATGTAAGGTGTTCTGCATTCCGACTGTCGGTATTTTGACCAGATCCCTTGCTATATATAAGGAGTAATGTCACACCCACCTGTTCTGTGGGTCTAATATTTGGTCTGAGCTTCTCAAGAAGGCAACTGACAGGCTAAAGAGTTAAGTGACTATCACATTTACAATGAAAAGGCTGCTTCTGCGGGCGTGAGAAATCCCCATATACCGCACAGATATCCCAGCTAGGAGCTACCTATGCATTGAGCCAATTTAGATAAAGGTATCGGTTTTGGGGGCTGTGAGCACACAAAGTGCACATGCACACAATTTGTGGTAGTGGGAGGACGATGCTAAGATTTGGGCTTCCACAGTGCTATATATATCAAGGACAGACATCTCAGCACATTATATAATAGATACATATCTCATACAATCCCATAATTTGACCTCAACATATAAACTTCTTTAATACATTTCTTAGTGCATTTTGCTTTTGAGGGAAATATAGGATGAGAACAAGATGTTTCTTATGAAGCGTTAAGCACAAATCACATATATTATATGGCCAATGCCCAGGCCCCAGGTACAGTAGCCTAGCCTTTCATCTTTAGCTTTGGGCCTCTGCCAGCATTTACTGTATTCTATGAAAGCACAGTTCTCTGCACCTCATCGAATAAAATACGGCAGTTTCCTTCATTGACTGACTGAAATAAAATAATCTATGATGCATGAACAAGTCTAAATGAAATAATAATATCCTTAGCAGTGAAAAACGGATTGGTAATACAGTAATTGAACAGATTTATTGCCATCTCCTAGAGCTAGCCTTCTGAATAACAGCCTGCTATTTTATTTAATCTCATATCAGTGGAATTACTGGCTGGTAATCCATTGTTAAACATCATTTAGAGTGATGGATGAAAATGTCAGCCTTTCCAACATAATCAATTCATATCTCATTAGCACATATTATTTATGATTCTCATAATAGGACCTGCAGGAGTCTCATGGGGGAAATGGAGACCTCAGCTGTTGTTGAAATGAGATGAGATATACTGTAGCTTATGAGTTAATAACTGCTTATAAAAATACTTCCTTGCAGTATTGATTGTACTTACAATTTTACAAATGAATTGATTACCTCGACCTTTTTCCTTACTGTTTGAAAAAAAGAAAACCAGTAAGTGCAGGCTAATTAAGATTCAGTCCAGATGAAAGAAAGCAATACATGAAAAGTCACTTCATACTGTAAATAAAATCTTGAAATGTTACAATACGCATAAATATATAGCAAAAAAAACCCTTTAAAAACATATTCGTGGTGCATTTTCAACAGTAAGCTCTGCATATAAATTGTTCAATTTAATTCCCACAAAGGCAATATCACATATTTCTTAATGTACTGTATAGTTAGATGCATTTTAAATACCGTTAAAATCTGTCAAGCATCCACTGAAACTAAACCTTGTTTTGTTGTGTTAATGCAGTTTATGGTGCATCAGTAATCATGGTCAAAATGTCAACTGCTGCCGCAATTAAACTGCATTTGAAAATCATTTTATGTTTCAGCTCATAAACATCAATAAAAGAAAATGAGTAATAAATGACTGTCTAAAGTACAAAAGACCAGCTCATATTTCAGATGAAAATGAAGACAAAATGTAGCTTTTATTTGCCTGTGGAATTCCCATTAACTGCATCAGTGACAGGAGAGAACTGGATCAATAGTTGGCTGGCCGCTGAAAACAGTTTCTGGCTGTTCAGCAGCCAATGCAAAAGGAAAGCTGTCATATCGTGATCTTTATCAGGTAATCTTCATTACACCAGACCAATGATATATGTATATGCTGGTCAGCTAGGGGCGCATTTAATTCTTGGTTCTATTTGTGGTCTGAGTGCAGGTTGCTCACAAATTATTTGTTTACCGGAATGAGAAACCTTCAGTGTTAATTTCTTTTATTCCTTTCATTGGTGACTGATTGCAAACAAGTTCTATGCAATCTTCCTTTTCTTTGACCAACTGTTTATAAAAATATACAGCAAAATATATATTTTTTCAGTTGTCTTAAATATTTTTTTTTCTTGTTTATGTAGATGATTAGGAAATGCATCTCTTATTTATTACCCAGCATAGAGTAATGTCATTGAAAGAAAATAAAGTATAGTACAGTACAAAACTTATCATATATGCATAGTAACCAGAAGGTCACCTATGCATGTATATAGGACAGTTACTAGTGACATTAACAATAATTTGTTCTAGCAAATATAATGGATAATGTAAATCCAGTATTATGTAAACCACTATTGTCTCCATTACATCATAAATCTCATTGAACATGTTCCCAGTAAATAAAAAAAAGCTAATTAGTTAATAGCCAGTAAAAATTCCAGCATACTGCACTACATTATGTATACTACTAACAATTGATAAAGTCATATGAAAGCTTTCTTTTAGCAAGCCACTTAAAAATATAATGTACATAGAAACTGAATATTTATCCCCCCAACAATACTACATAGCACAGTCATGCAAGTGTAAAAACTGGCATCAGTTTACAAAAATGTAAAAATGACCATTCATATTACGGTTTTATACTGTAAGTAAACACTACTAGGGGTAAATTTACTAAAGTGAGAGTTTTTAGAAGTGGAGATGTTGCCCATAGCAACCAATCACATTCCAACTATTATCTTCTAGAAGGCGCTAGTTAAAAGTTAAGTATAATCTAATTGGTTGCCACGGGCAACATCTCCACTTCTAAAAACTCTCAATTTAGTAAATGTACCCCCTAGTGTTCATATGAGATCACTAATATACAAAAGTGACTGGACACTGACAGAAAATAGATCAACGAGATTTTATTGATGTCAGTATACTTTGTAGGTCCACTACGTGCAGTGATTACTGCAGACACCCTTCTCGGCAAACTGTCCACAAGTTCCTGGACAACAACAGGCAGTATGTTTTGCCATTCCGCATCAAGGGCTCGAGTCAGACCCGCTCGCCAGATGCGTACGCTCGTTAGATGTGTATGCAAATTCGGCTAACTAACAGCAAGGCAGGCAATCGCACGGCAAGGCATAAGCACGCCTGCTATGTCTTGGTGTGTGATTGCTCTGTGTATGCAGACACCCACCAGCCTGTCCTAAGACGCCCACTTATAAACATCATCTCCAAGAAGTGTATGCGAACATCGGTACCATCGGAAGCGAACGCAGTGCTTGTGGTTGACCATACCCTACCGTAAGCACTGCTAGCACTTCAGTGTAAAATTCAGCTGTGTACTATGATGCTGCGTCTTAATTAAGCAAGCCTCTGAAAAGGCGTTGAGGCGCTCAGGCAAGCCTGCGTTCGTACCTCCACTCCCCCGTTTTCAAAGACCAACCCCTGTCACCACCCACAAACGGCTTCTCCTGTCACTCACTTAGCTGGTCAGTCTATGCGCAGTGAGTGAACGCTTCCCGATCGCTCGGACTGGTTCACACATTCGCACTGCGATGCATATGCTTGTGCACAATGCAAACATCGGCATTCTGCATGCAAACGCTTCCTAGCGAGCAGGTCTGAATCGGGCCCTAAGTACAGTGACCAACTGTGACACTGAAGAAGGTTGAGTTGGCCTAGAAGCCCGTAGCTCCAATTCATCCCAGAGGTTCTCAATGGGGTTAAGATTTGGACTCCGAACTGGGCAGTCCATACAGGTTACCATATTTTCTGAAAACCAGTCCAGCATCACCCAGGAAACATGACAGGTGGCATTGCCATCCTGATAAAAACATTTGCTGTTTCCATAGAATTGCAAGTGTATGGGCCTCCCCATGATGTGTTCTTGTCGGAAACCACCACATCAGTGGCCATTTGGAACTCATGTGGAATGGTATGCATTCGCTTTCACGGGGGGGGGGGGTCCAATCACTTTTGTCTACATAGGGTATTTACAATAAATATAGAAATGTTTTACATTCAACCAATAATAATAATGATACAGATAAATCAACTGTTACATACATAGTTACACCTCAGCTGTATCATAGCTATAGGCAAATAAAACAGGCAGCATCTTTGTAAACAGCGACTGTGCTAAAATATGTAAATGTCGCAGGAGGCATCTTGTGTAAATAAGATGCAGTATTGGATCAACTGCGCGAACATCAGACATCTGAGTAACACTCAGGTTACTCAGTACGTCCGCTCAATTCACGCTGCGAGGGCTAGTGAAGCTGCATTCTTACTGGATTTGGTGAGCCCAGAAAGCAGGGCCGACATGCCCCTGTTTTCTGGAACACTACCCATCGCCGCCCCCATACAGCAGCAGCATATAAATTATGCTATGGATTTTGGTGCACTGAGAGCAGCATCGCAGGACCTTATCTGTACATGTGCAGTGCGGCTCCTGTCTGTGTGCAGATCAGAGAAAATCAGCAACCTTTAAAAATATCACTTTGGCGCACAACTCATACTTGCCTACCCTCCCAATTTGTCCGGGAGCCTCCCGAAAATCGGGCACCGTTCCCGTCACCCCGAATAGGCAGGCAAGCCTCCCGGTCTCCGGCAATCCATCTGCCCCCCTGTGAATACAGCATCATCCCCGGCAGCGGGGGGAGCGGTGATGCTGAATCGCGTCATTGTGGCCCCTCCCTCTGTTTCACAATGCCATTAACCTTGGCATTGTGAAGAGGGGGCCGGGCTGCGAAGGCACGATCATTCTGTCACACGCATACAACGCCCCCATTGAAGCATCACGTACCGAGCCAAGCCCCCTTTTGAAATAACACGCCCCCCTGCTGAGGACGCCCGACAGCTCCCTCCCAGAAGGAGGGAGCTAGAAGCCGGCAACTCTGGTACAACTACTGTATGAGTCTGCCCCATTGGTAGTAAGATTGAAATAATGCTAACTGTGTGTAACTCCTCCACCCTCCACTGAATTGCGGTGGTGCCTCAGAGTATTTTTCCACTTTATAGAATAGTATATAATGCCTACTGTAGTGTCCAAAACAAGCATGCTACATTTACACATATGACAGTCATTAGGAATTAATATGTATAGGGATTTGTGTATATTTACATCAAATATAAATATACATATGTAATCTTGTCTCACCTGGTATTTGCATGGGTTACTATGTCCGTGGTTCAGGTCTCCTCTTGTCTAGGTGTTCTGCGGTGCCTCCACCCAAGCCTTAGATATTAGTCATCAAATTATCAGGGGCTGGCCTGGGAGAACCGCTAATTTGGGTAAAAGAGTGTGAAAAGGGCTAACGTGTTGCCAACTCCAATTTGGACAACACACAAAGAAGATCGGAATCTATGGTTTATTATAATGGATTACTTTAGGATGTAAATCTTAGGAAATAAAAGGCATTTAGGGAATACCCAATCATATGATGCATATATTACCCAGAAAAGCAAGAACAGTAACTACAATACTCAGCATCAAACAAACTACTATTATATTTTGCATCCACAAAACAATTGCATACAGTCCAAAACCCAATTTATAGTCTAAATTATACAAGCTAGTTACTGTTTGTTGATTCTAATAAGAGCTTAACCTAACCTCCACACTATTAATACTTGTTTAGCTAATTGGATAGATAATACCCCTCAATATTCTAAATGATGAATAAAAAATACTTTAAAACTTCAAAGTTATGAACCAACTACAGGCGACAGTCTAAACAGCTGCTGACTTGTTTAAATGCATGGCCATGCTACGAAGGTGCACTCGTGATTAACGGATAAAAATAGAATGGTGGGGGGTGATTTTGCTCCTTTATTCTGGATGGGCGGTACTTAAATTAATAATCTTGAGCCAATCCAATGCTACTTCTCAGTGGGCTCAGGGCCTGATTCAGAGCCGGACGCTATTTGCGCTCGCTCGTTCAGAAAAAGGGGCCGGCTATTTAAATTGAGCGCTCGCTTTTTGCGGTCTGTTGACGCCTCTATGTCTGAGCGAGCGAATGAAACATGCGCTCGCTATTTTGTAAAGACGCCCCCTGACTGCTCGCATCCTACGTCATCTCCGCTATTTATTTGATTAACCGAGTACATCGAAAGGCGTCTGAACTGCTCGCACTGCTTGTGGTAGGATTTTCCTACCGCAATCATGCGAACAGTTCAGGCTAAGAAACAACCAAGTGACGTGGTCGATGACGCTGCTTTGTTAATTATGCACACCCTTAAAACGCCCGTTTTGACCGTTTGGCACGCCTGCGTTCGGATCTCCACTCCCCATTTTCAAGCACCTTCCCCTGTTACCACTCACAAACGCCTCATCCTGTCACTCAAATTAGCAGGCACTCGCTGTTTTGCGAGCACTCGATTTCCGACCACAACAACTGGTTGGCACATGTGCATTACGACCCATACGCATGCGCAGATGTGCGAACATCGCTCGGAGCGAACGAGCGGCCGCTTACGAGCGGCTCTGAATCAGGCCCTCAGTTCCCTTATATTTTGCTCCAAAATCTAGTTTAGTTTGTTAAGTAGCAGAATATTTGATCTTTCACAAAATGTTTTGCTACTAAAGATTGAATGCTGAAGCAACTAGAGATAGTCAATATCCTTGGAATTATGAATTTGGGTTTTGTCTCTAGTCTATCCTTGCTCTCTCTGACCCTTTCTGTAGAAGAACAGAGGTCCTGATTCAGAGCCGCTCTCTCTGACAGAGCGCACGCTCTGAATCAGGGCCAGGCTTTTTTTTTTGGATCGGCCTCTTGGCTACTCGCATAGCTGTGGGTGACCACCCACAGCTATTGCGAGCGGCCTTGATGTTGGTCGGTCAGTCGGGCCGCCCCCAAATGGCAGGCATTCTCATGGGAACGCCTCCATTTGGGCAGCCACCCCCCCGGCCCGCCCACCAAAGTGGGCGAGCTGTCACTCAACATCGACAGCTCGCCCCCTTTGGTGCGAGACCAGGAGCGACGGTTCGCCCTTCGCTAGCCGGGTCTCGCGCATGTGCACGACTGAGCCGGCTCCATCGTCCGCATGCGCTGTGGGCCACCATTGACCCAGTTGCGAGCGCTCAGCGCTTGCGACCGGGTCTGAATCAGGCCCAATATGTCAACATAGAGCAGTCCTCATAGTATTAGGGATACATTTACTGATAGTCATTATGTCCCTAGAGGCTATATGATGTTTGCAGTCCCTGGATTAGATTATGTTATAGCCACTCAATTTAATTGACACTTTTGTTGATAACTGTAACTTCAAGTTATTGCTGCATTGAATATTACTAGATATCCGTTAGTGATGCTCCCAGATAGTTCAACAGATCTTTGTTTGATGTCTGCTTATAAAAGCTAGTGCACTTATACGTATACCTCTGGTGTCTGAGGGATAGGGTCACTTCTGCTTTGCTCTGTATAACTTTGTATGAACAGAATAATCTGCGGGGCAGATGCAGAGGAGATGCAGAATGGGGTTTTTCTATCTTTTATTTACTTTGTGTCAGAATTCAAAACTGCTGCAGCTATGAATGTATTTTGCACTTTGTGACCTGGAGCTCCGATTTATAATATGATGCTGCTCTCTCCCTCACAGATACCTCAGCTCCTCTTGGGTTGCCATGGAAACCTGCAGATCACCCCACAGCTAGCCAAATAATGGACACTCCATACCTCCCAACATGACCCTCTCCAGGAGGGACACAATGCTGTGGTCCTGGACTTCCCTGGTAATTTATGATTGGTGGCGGCTCCAGAGGTGGGGCTGCAGTACAGTCCAACATTCAAATAGGGGAGTCACACCAACTGAAAGTGAGTCCCAGCCAGTGATGTTTGACAGTGTGTGAAATGACAGTTGGTGTGGCTCCCCTATTTGAATTTTGAACTGCGCTTCAGCCCCACCTCTAACCTGGGAAGTCCAGGACCAGAGCATTGTGTCCCTCCTGGAGAGGGTCATGTTGGGAGGTATGACACTCCCACATTATCCCCCTCACTGCCGCATAAATCCCAGCACATGGGGCTACTAAAAATCTGTAAAAGACTGACAACTGCTGTCAGTTACATGCATAGTGCTCCTATTAGTTATTAATACTACATTAACACTAAAATTACATTTATACATATATAATTATTATTTATAGCACTAAATCCACTTATTTTACATATAACAAAGAGAACCACCAGTAAAAGGATGTTACAGATAAAATAAAAGTGCCAGGTCATCTTTTATGATAAATATAAAGTAGTATCTACACATCTATAAAGCACTTGAAAATAAATCACATGAGCACTTGCTACTGTTGCTGCATCATCAGTACTGCATCACCTCACCTTCTCTCTGGCTTATTGTTGAATTAAACTTGCTTTTATTAGTATGTGGTGTTCACTAGCTGTACAACAGGTCTTATTCTTTTGATGTCTAGGGGTATTTAGAACTGGAGATGTTGCCCATAGCAACCAAGTACAATCTGATTGGTTGCTATGGGCAACATCTCCACTTCTAAAAACCTACACTTTAGTAAATATACCCCCTTATCTCCTGCGGCGGCTTGAGGGACATCTCATTTGTTTTCATCTAACCACTGCCTGCAAAACTTCCCCAGCTTAAGGCTCAACCATTTACAGGTCAATGCTATGTACAGTAGTGTGTTTGTGTTCTCCCTGATAAACCATACATGCTTCTCTTGCAGAATATACCCGTGACCATGGATTCCAGTTTAAACACCTCATAAGTAACAAGGTAGGGTACTTGCTCAAGTATTGCTCTTTACTTTGCTATTACTTCTCTACCGTTGACTTGAAACAGTCATTTTGGCACAGATGAGAGTACTACATTGGCTCTGTATGTTCCACACTCTTACTCTACAAGCTGTTTTATATGTTACCCCTCATGAAGTCTCACAACAAACTTCGTAGGAAAGAAGTGCTGCCATCATAATCTGTACTCACAATTGGTATTAAACATTATGTTACCATCTCTGTGGATATTTGTTTTAAGTTTTTGAGTAATTAAACATCCACATTTTAGGAATATCTGAATTGGACCTCTAGTATATTATTATTAGAGATATGCACAGACCTCTGTGTTTTGATTTTGCTTTTAAATCATTGATGTGTTTTGATTTTGGCACAACAACCTTCAAATGTTTTGGTTTGGGATTTCTTTAAAAATTGCTAAAAACAACTAAAATCATGCAACCTGTTTTTGTTCCTGCAACATAAACATTAATTTAAAGTAATTTCCAGTAAATTTTAACCAACTCACAGCTCACAATATTGTTTTCACCAAAATTGGCCAAAGGCTGCTTTGAGCTGACTGGCTAAACTAAGTGACAGAGCAGTGACACAAGTACACAGCAGTGGCAGACAGGAAGCCAGTTAAATAAACTATATGAGCCTATATGATGTACTGTAATCATTAATCATGAACTAAGAGTAAAAGCATAGTAGAAAATATAATATATTACCAACCCACTTCTCCAAACAGCAAATCACAGCCTTAGGTCCATACCTGCAATTCCAGCTAGACTAACAGCCTAGTAGAAAATAAAGAATAATAAACTTATCCAACCAGCAAATCACAGGCCTCAGTCCAGTATAGGTAAATAGAGAAGGAGTAACAGGCTAGTATTCTTGTCATTATCCTCATCATTGCCATAGCTCTTCACCACTGGAATCCACATTTACAGTCTCTGTACTTGGAGGCAAAGGTTTTTCATTTGAATTTGTAGTTAATTTTGATGAGCATCACTTTTTCTAAATTTTTTAGAAGTATCCTCTTACAAAGATTGCTCGTAAGGTTCCTTTCTGAGTACACACTGGAGGGTGTCTGCTTAAGTACACCATAGCTAGTTTGTACAAGTGCTCCTAATTGCCTTTTTTTTCTCCCAGTATTCAAAGGGACTGTGGGAGATGCTACTTTGTACATTAGCAGTAAAGTAATCCTCTACCATTATATTGATGCTTACTATATCAGATTGAGTAATGGTAGAGGAGTCAATATATGTCTGCAATTTTTTAAGCCTGACCAGATGTTATAATGTTTAACTCTGGCGCACTGATTAACTCATCATCATCACCCATGGGTCTCTTGGAAAAGGTCAGTTTTTTCCTGGCAGCAACATTTGCAGGAAAAACTAAGGCAGGAGATGTTGTGTCATGCAACTTGCTTGCAAGAAGCTCTTTGTATCTCTTAAAATCTGTCAGTTGGAAAGAAAGACATTGGACTTAAACCAGGGATCAAGCATGGTTGCCAAAATGTACTGATCCAATTGCAAGGTGTTGCATATATTTTGGTCCTTGCAAAGCAAAAAAAGAACTTGATGCACCATACTTAGCAGAATCACCTTATTTCATCTCCTCCTTCAGCTTCTCTAGCCGCTTTTCCTTCTGTGATGAAGATCCACCCACAACAGCAGCAGCCTTATCACACAAGAATTCTTCTTGGGAATAGTGGATAGGAGATTCAGTTTGCCTCTGCAAATTGAATGCAGTACTACCTCTGATAATTAATGAGGTGGATGATGAAGGTGTTGGTGGAGAAGATTGCATGTGCTGGTATCTATCCATGCTGCTGGTAGCTGATGCTGGACGGCTTGTTGTTATAATTTTATATGATTTTACAGATTTTGATAAATAATTTGAAAGAACTCACTGTAAATGATGTAACACAGTGGAAGTACCTAGAGAGTTAATGTACATACCTATACTTACAATGGATTTTTTGGTCTTATGCCAAGACATGACAATGCACTTCCTTTTATCACTAGCAAGAACTGCTGCCATTGGTAGCTGATTTTATTTTATCAACTTCTTCTTGTCTAACACGTTCCTGAACATCCACATTAGCACAAGACACACAATTATCCCCTAATCATATTGTACTTCCAAAGTAGCATCCTCAATTTATATGTCTAAATCATCATTACTTTTACTAATACTCACCCCTACATTTGAAGAGGGTACAGAAATAGTGGAAGGAGGCTTCTGTAGGACAGTATCAGAATCAGAAATGTCAGACTCACAAATAGCACTCGTGGACATCCTTAGACTCTCGTCAGGAATATGTGAAGTTTGTGAACTCAACCTTATTGTTCTTATTGTGCACTGATTTACCCGTTTTAGTTTTAGAGGTCACACATCTAGACTCAAAGCGAAAAGGTGGTGCATGCAAGGTTACAAAATATGCCTGTTTGTGTTTGGCCCTTGCTTTTGCAATATGTATTCTTGAGCATGAAAGAGCAGTAGCAGGACCACCACTCACAAATAAAACCCATGGTTGATCCTTTCCCTTGCATTGCATGTGGTGTATGGCATGTTGGCAAATTTATATTTTTTTACAGTAACTTTTCCTTCAGCACAGTAGTAAAGTTACTGGATTGGGTATGAAATGCTGGCGCTCGGGATCCTGGCAGTCATAATCTGGATCCGGCATCCCCTAACCCCAAACCTTCCTCTTCACACCCTAAAGCTAACCTCCCCATAGTGCCTAACCCAAACCCTCCCCCTAGTGCCTAGCCCTAATCCCTAACCCTCCCCCTAACCCCACCACTTAACTTCTGCATGCCATCAGTCAGGATGCCGGCACTGGGATTCTAACTGGTGTTGGGATTCTGGCGACTGCATTGTGAGCACCTGCATCCCAGCTGTCGGGATTTCAACTACCTCCCAAGCTACTGTATTTGAACTTAACTGCCACCACAGCAAATGAACGTGCAATGAGATAGGGAAATGGGGGACTGCTACCTTTACCATGCAGTTTTAGTAAAAGACTTAAGATTTATTTTGACTACAGAAAAAAAGATTTTATAGCCCTTATTATTTTAGGGTGCAGCTGATGGGGACAAGACCACACACAGTAAGAACAGTAATATTTGCTGCCTCTCAAAAACATGCAAACTTTCATTCAAATATGATTTTAATTGAATTAAAAATAACTTACAATTAGATTTTTTTTAAACAGGAAAAAATGTCTTCTTCTTCTGGGCGCAGTTCACTTAGACTCAGCAAAGTATATTTTGGACAGCTATTCTTGATGTCACACTGTTGCGTCATTTTGGCCCTGCCCCTACTACACAATGCCATGATTACCGGCATTGAGAAGCATGGGGCGGGGTAATGATGACGTGATACAGAACAATTTGCATAATTGCCCCCTCCCTGCTGTAGTGGTTTGTGTGGGAGTTGCAGGTGGAGCGGGAGACTTGCTTGCTTTTCCGGGGGGGCGGGAGCGCCACCCAATTTTCAGGAGGCTCCTGCCCGTATCGGGAGATTAGGCAAGTAAGTATACTGCAATGTAGATAGATATCCGTATAAAAAACAATTGTAAGTGCGGCTCACTTCAAGTTCAGTTCTAAAAATATACACAAGAGCCTGTTTGCACTGGATTGCAAGTGCTTTTATTGTCTGACAAACAAACACACACAATGACAATATTCTGTTCGCAGTTTGCACTAGATTGCCTTTGCTAGCTAGTATCTGACAAACAAACATAGTGGTAAAAATGCCTATAGTCTTTCCTTTAAACCCTTTCCACCCACTCTATTTACCTGCAACTGTATCTAACGACATCTCTAATGGTGTCTATTGATGCCCAACTACAGTCCACACCCTCTCCATACACTCTGCTTTGTGAAATGGCACCTGGTCACAAGGGAGGGACTCATACACAATCCAAAACATGCTAGAGCCAAGATTTCTGGGAAAATAATGTTTTGGCTAATTTACAGATTTGAACTTGGTGGGAAGACCCAAGCCAGGCCTCAGAAACCCCATTCCAGTTGTCAGATTTCTGCAAAATTGAACAAATCATCTCTAATATTTATGCTGGTTTAATAAACTTTATTTTATGTTTTAATAAAGATTGTGAAAGCAACATATCTGATTTTTTTAATATAACAGCTTTTCAGGGTGACAGGGAGATTGCTACTATTTCAGGGAGTCTCCCTGACAATGATGGAGAGTTGGCAAGTGTGCTTTATCTAATTCTGTGTGTATAGTCTAAACATACCATCAGAATTTGATATCACATATGGTTTTTGAGATATTATGAAGAATTAAAATACATAAACGAAAGTATTTAATCACAGTAAGTATCCTGCAAGACTCCCTTCTGCATGTGATATAGGGCATCCATCCTGCCCAGACTCCTCATCCTCTCTATCAGAATCCCCCTACTCATATTCCTCATTTTCCTCCATGTGCAGGTCCTGGGGCAAAACCCTCCTCTTAGCGCTAAATGCCATGTTGCTTGCTGGCAAAATATGTGTGTGCTGATGTTAGTGGTTTAATGAATTAGTTTGATGTTCAGCACAATACTAGTAAAGTGGCAACTGTTTATTGATTCCTCGAACAGTAGTCTGAAAGCATTGTTACTCCATAATGGGAACAAACTCCCTTCAGTGCCTCTGGCCTATGCAGTGGATATGAATGGAACCTTTGTTGTGATTTAATTTAGTTGCACTGGTGTTAGGTTTGCAAGGTGGATTCACAAAGTTGCTGGAGAGAAAAACATCAAGTACAAACCTTTGGCTGAGCCACATAAAATCATTTTACTTCCGCTTCACACTAAATTGGGACTAATGAAGAATTTAGTAAAAGCTCTAGAAAAAGAAGGCCAGGCTTTCAGTTGTCTGAAGGAAACGTTTCTGAAGTTTAGCGAAGCAAAGTTAAAAGAAAGCATATTTGTTGGCCCCCAAATAAGGAAACTGCTTACAGATTACATTTTTAAAACTAAATTGTTGAAAATGAGTCTGCTGCTTGGTCCTCCTTCTAGGCTGCTGTGTGTGCATTCTTAGGGAACAGAAAAGGGGCCAACTACATGTTCATGGTGAATGAACTACTGGACAAATACAGGAATATGGGTTGTAGAATGTCTCTTAAAAATCACTTTTTACAGTACATTCCCATCTGTACTTTTTCCCTGACTACCTTAGCAGCGTAAGTAATGAACAGGGGGAACATTTTCACACAGACATTCTGTCAATGAAGCTTCGTTACCAAGGATGCTGGGACTCTGCAATGTTGGGGACTACTGCTTGTTCATTTTTAGAAAGACCAATGAGTCACTGTACAGAAAATGTCAACATCCTTTTTCCCTAAAGCAAAGTGGCTTTACGTTTTATCTTTTATTAACAATTACATTACAGCTAATATAAATTTTTAAGAATTTCTAAAGTTTTATTTCTGCAATTTTTAAGCATTTTTGTAGTTTTATTAGTATTTTTTAACTGAACTAGCTGAAGTACCTGGATTGCCTGGGTTGAAATCTTCAAGTTATTAAGTTTTATTATGTGACGTCTTCCAAATCCTTCCAGTGGAAGGCCCAGAACAGGCTCCGTGGGTCAAAGTTCTGCCTGGGGCACTCTGCTGTGAGGTCCAACCGGGAACCCAAACACTCCATTAGGCATCCTACAATAACTGCCATCCCTCTGTGAAGTTTTCATCCAAATCCATCCAGGAGAAGCCCCAGAAAAGGCTCCCCAGGTCAAAGTTCTGTCCAGCATACTCCAACAGGAGGTCCGACTGGGACTGCAATACCCCATTATGTCTTCTGGCATCCAATGTTACCACTCTGTGAAGTTTTCTTTCAAATCCATTGAGTGGAAGGCTCAGAACAGACTCCCACGGTCCAAACAGGCTCCCTGGGTCTAAGTTCTTTCAGGTGCACTACGCTGTGAAGTCTGACCAGGACTCCAACCACTCCATTAGGCATCCTAGACCAATTGCCACCCCCCTGTGAAATTTTCATCCAAAACCATCCAGTTGAAATCCCAGAACAGGCTCCCTAGGTCAAAGTTCTGCAAAGCATCCCCAGGTCAAAGTTCTGCCCAGAGTACACCTACGGGAGGTCTGACCAGGACCTCAACTCCCTTGTATGTCTTCTGGGATCCAATCTTACCACTCTGAAGTTTTCATCTAAATCCATCCAGTGGAAGGCTTGAAACAGGCTATCTGTTTCAAAGCTCTGCCCAGCGTACACCAACGGCCAGGAACCAACTGGACCACCTCGCATTGGTTTCATCCTAATTGGTGCAGGGATGTACAAATGCATAACCAGACAGTAAAACAAACAGACTAATGAATTTTATTTGTATTATACAGTGAGGATATTTCAATGTTATAGAGATTAATTAAAATGTTAATTCATCTTACTTTATTCAGATATAGCTACAGTATTACTGCTTTTGATATTTGTGTGAATCTAATAAATGTGACGTGATAGAGAAAATCAAATATTCCACTGAATTTGTTAATGGATGCTCTGTAACATGTATATTTACGAAAGTGAGAGTTTTTTATTAGAAGTGGAGATGTTGCCCATACCAACCAATCACATTCTAATTAACATTTTTCTAGCACCTTCTAGAAGATAATAGCTAGAATCTGATTGGTTGCTATGGGCAACATCTCCACTTCTAAAAACTCTCATTTTAGTAAATAAATATACCCCTAAGTCTCAGATCAGCACATTATTAAGAGTGGATTTTGGTAGTATTTCTACTCACACTTTCAAGCTGACAGTGGCTCTGCATAAGTATAGTGAAAATGTGCACACAGTCACATCATATTAGGGGGTCTGCACTAGAGATGAGCGGTTTGGATTCAGAGGAATCCAAACTGCTCCGAACAGGTGGAATCCGATACACCTGAGTTCAAGCACGGGTGTTCCCATCTGACTCGGGTTCCACCTCGAGGGTGAAGATCAGCCGGCCAATGTTGGATTCTCATGAGACTGGGTGACACTCGGCCTCGATAAAAGGCGCGGCGCCCAGGACACAGCGCCATTTCATGCTTCTCGCTGTGCAGAGCTAAGCTCTGCATGTTACTTAGGACAGAGGGAGGGAGTTGGGACTGGCGGGGGCTGATCGGAGGCACACACAGCACGCTGATGTATGCTGCGCTTACTCTGCTGTATTAGCCTAGCCCTGTACTATCCAGAAGACTCAGTGGACATTTTTATGTGCTGTACTCTAATGTGCTTACAAGCACAGTGACTTCTTTGGTATATGCCCTCTGTGTATAGAAGCACCGTCACTAACTGGGCCTTTGCCCACTGTATACAAGCACTGGGACTTCTTGGGCATAAAACCTTTGTGTATACAAGCTTTGTGACTGCTTGGGCATTAGCCCTCTGTATACAAACAAGCACTGTGACTTCTTGGGCATAAGCCCTCTGTGTATAAATATAAAATAAAGTAAAATAAAGTAAAAGCACCGTGACTTCTTGAGCATAAGCCCTCTGTGTATAAAAGCACCGTGACTAATTGGGCCTTAGCCCCACTGTATATAAGCACTGTGACTTCTTGGTCATAAGCCCTCTGTGTATAAAAGCACCGTGACTAATTGGGCCTTAGCCCCACTGTGTATAAGCACTGTGACTCCTTGGTCATAAGCCCTCTGTGTATAAAAACACTGTGACTAATTGGGTCTCAGCCCTCTGTATACAAGCACTGTGACTTCTTGAGCATAAGCCCTCTGTGTATAAAAGCACTGTGACTAATTGGGCCTTAGCCCTCTTTATACAAGCACTGTGACTTCTTGGGCATACGCCCTCTGTGTATACAAGCTCCCTGACTGCTTTTGCTTTAGCCCTCTGTATACAAGCACTGTGACTTCTTGGGCATACGCCCTCTGTGTATACAAGCTCCCTGACTGCATTAGCTTTAGCCCTCTGTATACAAGCACTGTGACTTCTTGGGCATAAGCCTTCGGTGTGTAAAAGCTGACTGTATACAAGCAGCATGACTTCTTGGGCATAAGCCCTCTGTGCATAAAAGCACCGTGACTAATTGTGCCTTAGCCCACTGTATACAAGCACTGTGACTTCTTGGGCATAAGCCCTCTGTGTATAAAAGCACCATGACTCCCTGGCCATAGCCATCTTTTTATAAATAGCCCTCCGTGTATACAAGCACCATTATATCAAGGGACAGCACACTATAGCAGGGATTAACCTAAAATTTTGATCACATGGAATATAGTATGTTGAAGACTGAGGTTACTGCAAAGTAATTCTTATGTATTAATACAAACAGTAATATAGTTGATATAGGTAAAAAACAGACTATCCCATACAAAGTAATCTGTGTGACTGAATGCCAAAAAGTTTAAATCTACCTAATTCACAAAGATTCAGGATATTCTCCCAGTACATTTCAAGATATAATTGGATTATTCATAGTACACAGCAAATTTTAGAACACATCTTACAGTATATGGGGTGGCCAGTGTCCACATTTGAAACTAGATACTCCTCATAGGCCTTAACAGCAAGGTGGTCTCTAACTCCTGAATATACGTGACTACTATGAAGCCACTCAACTGGATATTAGAGTGGACTTGTGGCACCTAAGCCAAGAAATAGATTTGGATTGAGAAACAGTTCTGCCAAGCTCCAGTAACTATAATTCCTTGGCTTCCCATTTTGTCCCAAATTGACCATCCAGCTATCACCCTTACTCTTACAGGGGTATTCAATATGGGTGCGATAACATCGATTTTGCGTTAATATCGGAGGTATGACATCATTATCGCAGGTTTTACTTTTACACCGTATTCAATTTGAAAGACTTATCGCCGTTTTGAAAAGTCTTTGATAAAAAACGGGGATAACTTTTCACCATTGAATAGGTGTCGAAAAAAAGTGCAGAATTGGGGTTTAGGGGTGCAGGCTTCAAAAAAATAGCCTGCACCCCTGGGACTGACATTTAAAAAAGAACTGTGTCAAAAAAACTTTAAAAAAAAATAGGGACACCCCAAAAAATTAATTTAAAAATTGGGGTGAAAAAAAAAAATGGGAAAAAATTGTTTAACAATAGGGAAATAGGTTCAGGGCTATTCTGCAAGTATGTGGCAGATGTTTTCTAGAATAGAATTATAGCGGCAGGTGCACAAATGCAGAATTTTTAAAAACTAACTTTAGGGACATAAAAATATGCTAGTACCCATTTTCATGTACCCCAAATTTGATGGGACCACTTAAAAAACCGAAAAAAAACCCCTGAGTGCTCTTCAATGTTGGGAAAAAAACACCTGCTGCGGCTATTTAAATCCGCGACTTTCGATTAAAGGCTAAAACGGGGGTACCCATAGTGATCCCCCATGTTTTTACTACTTTAGGGGGGTCTTACAATTTTTTTAAGGAAATATTCGTAACTTTACACAAATCCAACTTCGGTGTTTCCTGTTTTCGATAATTTTATATTGAATGCGGGTATAAGCGGGAGCGCGCCCGATACTTTAACGCAGGTTAAAACTCCGATATGAAACGTTAACTTCGACAGTGAAGTTAATGTTTCATATTGAATACCCCTCATAGTGTTTGGAAAATCTTTTGGATGAACAGATCCATTTAATCACAGATTTCCCATCTTACCTCATTCTTTTCAACCCTCTGTTTCCCCTGGCTTGGATACTAAGGCATTTAAGCACTTGTAGACCACTGGGATTTTTGTGATTTTTCAGATTGGAGAGCTGGAGGTGACCGAGAGCAACAGTTCTTTCGAGATTTTAAGCACCACATGGACTCTCACCTCAGCAGAGGAGTGGCAATATCTACAGGTCCTCTATTTCCTGTCTATTAATCCTTTGATCACAGCCTCCTTTAGATAATTCTGCCTTCTGGACAACTAAGTTTTTCCTCCATTTCTCCTGTATACAACATCTCTCAGATATTTCAGCCTCTTCTTGTTGATTCACACACTTACTCATTGGGATTCATCTGCACTTGGAAACATGAGCTTGGATGGGAACTTGTATATTGTACTTTTTATGTTATAAAAAGTATATAATTGTAATGCAATGCTATCTAAAGTAATTGTACTACAATTAAATATAGGTTTAGAGGCGAATCACACTATATTGTTATAAGATTTGAAATAGCATTTGGACGCTGCACATTTGAACTTTCATTGAAATAGAACAGGTATGAACACAAACAATAGACAGATAGTATCTTTCCAAACCAAGATACTATCTGTCCTCCAAAGAAAATGCAACACACATGACACCCAAGGTGGCTGGCATTTGTTTTGGTATATTAAAAAAAATATGCATGATTACAATACAATATAATTTTGCTGATTTGTTTTTGTGGAGAAGATAAAAACATTGTTGGTATTATTGCAAATTTCAAAGTGGACAGTGGCATTGTGTCTAAAGAGCTCCAAGTGAGACTCTGAAAGGAATGACATTTCTGAAAAATAGAATATCACTAGGCCTGGAACTTTTCATCTGTATGTGTCATCAGTATGTGTGAAGCTCTAAACATAAAAACATGCACAAGAATACAACTTTTTTTGCACTTTTTGTAGTCTGTTGTTGATCAAATATGTTTTTTTTGCCTTAGCATCAATATGCAAATAGATATTTTTAGTGCCTTAGCATCAATATGCAAATAGGTATTTTCAGTAGGGTTAAAATGATAGTAATGTTGAAAAATCAGTCATATTTGTGGACAAATAGACATAACTGTACATCCTTGTGTAAAAGTGGAAAGTTCTCTGTGACTCTCTCAGTCCAAGAAACATAGACATTGATGGCACTGGTGAAGGAGACCAAACCATTAGTTAACCACATACAGTTATCCTGCTACTTCTCCAACCCTTCCTGATAAGTGTATTCTAGAAGAACTTTATCATTTCACCTACCATACTACTGAAAGTCTTTCACTGGAAGCCATATACCCAAGACAAGTGGTCGCCAACCTTTATCGGGGTGTGATCTACTGGAGACTAATTAAACCTCCTGAAGAGCTACTAAAATTATAGAAAAAAATATCTTCCTAATTGAAGGTAATTTAATGAAAATGAAAAAAATGTTTAATAGAAAACAACAATGAATTTAATTAATACAGTGATATCATTGCAATTTGTAAATAAAGTTTAATAACAGGCACATTTCACTGTTAATTACCAGCTGCAAGGAGGTAAGTGCATTCGAGGAGCAAAAGATATAGGCAGGGCTTCTGTGCGATTTTCTGGGAGGGCTGGGCAGGAGTCACTCGCAGTGTTTGCCATGTATGGTGCCACTCCACTGTGGTGTAGACTCCATGGGTGGAACCATGGGGAAGCATGTCAGGTGATCGTAGCAACTATGGCAATCACTTAACCTGCTTACCTTTGGTGCCACCCACGGCATCAATGCCACAGGGGAGCATGAATCAGAGGTCACTTCCACCTAGTGGGCTCCTAGTTGACTCGGCAGTACTGCAGCTAGGCAAGCTAACCTCCTAGATGACACGCCAGTACTGCAGCTCCTGTAGGTGAGCTATCAAAATTAAGACTGCAAGCTATCAGTAACTTGCAAGCTACGGGTTGGAGACCACTGTCCAAGACTGTTGGATAAGGACATCACTCTTTGGTGAATTGATTCCCAAAGCTGGACATGTTACTGATAATACTACAAACAATAATCTAGTACTGAATCAGAATAGCTGTCAGGACTTACATTTGTCCTAAATTTAATTATGACAGACAATATATTATGCAACTTGACCCAATGGTCCTACACACAAAAAAGTGTTAATGAATTACAAATTAAATACAATAGTTGTGGAATGAGTGTTTGAGCATATATCCATCACTATATCCACTAATGCAAACACAAATCCCAATTGCTTCCCTTATTTATATATCTGTGTTTTATCATTGTCTTCAAATCAAGAACCCAGGGCCCGGTCTTAGCATATCTGTGTGTAACAGCCCCTATCCCTTGTGAAAAGCAGCATTAACTGTGCAGTCACCATGTTTAATTATGAAGAACAACTAGGTAAAATTACTACGATTTGACTTTGGTCGAGTTAGCATTCCCTGGAGAGTTTGGACATTTTTTCCACTGGCAAATTTACTAATGACAAACTTGGGAGAGAAATTTTCTTTGCTACAGGAAAATTCTGGAGAGTTAGCAAACTCTCTTCACTTCACCATTGGCAAAACTCAAGTAACTGTTCACTAGTGAAGATAGGATTCAGGAGTTTCTAAACTCTCATGAGAATGGACAAAACTCCTGTCCAAATTTGTGAAATCAAGTCACCTGCCTGTGAGCTGCGAGTTCAGCAGAAACATACACAGATCAGTGTGATCCACGCATGTTTTTGCCTGTAAATAGTAAATGAAGAGTTAATTTTTATTTACTTTTTTTTTAAATGATGTAGGGTCACCCCCAAAAGCATAACCAGCCGTGGGATGCTCAGCCAGTCCTGGTCTCTAAAATTACAGGGAAGAAAATATGTAGGGTTCCCCGTAATTTAGGTACCAGCACCTGGCTGCAGGGCCAGTCCTGGTTTTAAATATACTGGGGGAAAAAATGCGTAAGGATCCCCCTATATTTTAAACCAGCACTGGACCCAAACCGAGGTCAGGCCCTTTTCTCAGTCCTCCTATAGCTAACTTATGCATCTCATCCTTTAGCCTTTGTGCTTTAGAAGACACAGAGAAAGTTTAAGGAAATTCAACACCTATTTTACCCACCAGGGGCTTCAATTAATGATGCCATTGATCCTGGGCTTTGCAGTGTCATTTATCAGTCCGTTTATTATGCATTTTCTTTAGTTCAAAGTTTTGACAGAGAATTCCTGGGCAGTATTCTGTGCATTCATTGAGAGTTTTAATACTTTTATTCAGTGGTATATACAGGTAGGCACACTGGGATCACACATATTTTGTACATCTTCTGATGATACATCTTCTGGTGGAGGTTCCTAAGGATAACAAAATATTTTTTTTAGTACAAGCTTTATTTTTGGTTTTAGTTGTGACTGTTGCTCACAATAAGAAGAGGGCCTGTTTGTCTTATTTGGGCAGTGAAATAGACAAAGTAAGGAGTTGTTGTCGGTTGCTGGCAAAGAAGATACAGCAGCTGACTGTTCAGATCAGTAGTTGCTGGTCAGCAAAGTTGAGGTGGTTTGGGTACAATATCTATTAGGCTTAATGCATTTCTCATGTAGGGTTACACCAATAGGGAAGGTGTTCTGCAGGAAGCTAGAAATAGCCATGGCTAGACTTTTAGCACTACAAAATAAACTGAAGCTGGCTAGGGAAATCAAAGATGATCTCACTATTTGGTTGTCATTCTTGAGGGATTTTAATTGGGTTAGAATTTGCTCAGGCCCGCAATCGGCAAGCCCTAGTTTGCAGCTGTTTACAGATGAATTGTGCACCGTGGGTTTTGGGGAATATTTTGACATGGAATGGTGTGCTGAGCCCTGGGAGTAAATTTACTAAGGGTTGATTTAATCTAGTTTGATCGATTTTAAGTTGATCTTAATAAATATAAATCAATGTTGTGTTTCAGGGGAAACACTCTACAGGTTTAACTGCGAATCTATTGCTGTTGGAGCTATTTCCAATAGCTGTCACAGTTGCACTTTTGGTGCATTGTCTTTGTAATTGGAACATTGCGTTCTAATGTGGTGGGAGGCAATCGGGAAGCCGACTGCCTAAGTACCGGCAGCCGGCTTCCCGACTGTCATTTCCCGGGTGAATGCCGGGCGTCTAGATGTAGATGCCCGCATTTCCCCAACGCCGGGAGACTGGCGCCCGGCATCCCTATCATAGGGATGCCGGGCGCCGCGAGCGGACAGCCGTGGGGGGGAGGGTTAGGTTTAGGGCTCCCGGGGGGACTTAGGGTTAGGCACCCCCCGGGAGGGTTAGGGTTAGGCTAGGGGGAGGGAGGGTTAGGGTTAGGCACCCCCGGGGGGTGCTTAGGGTTAGGCACCCCCCCGGGGGACATAGGTTTAGGCAGCGGGGAAGGGGTTGGTTAGGGTTAGGCACTTAGAGGGGGGATTAGGGTTAGGCACTTGGGGGGGAAGTTAGGGTTAGGCACCCCTAAGGAGGGTTAGGGTTAGGGGGGTTAGGTTAGATTAGTAAATACTTACCTATACATGATCAGGATTTCCAGCGCTGTCGGGCTTCCGCTGCGTCGCACTCTGCTCTTGTCGGGCTGCCGCTGACGGGAATCGAACCGCCGGCCGCATGGCTGCGGTATTTCATACCAATTCCATTGTGATAACCTGGTTTAAAGTGTCCATATTTTGTCTGGCTGATCATTGAGCCGGTTTAGAGGGATTGGCTGCTGTGTCTCTGGTGCTGTCCACAAGATGGTCCTATTCATCAGCCTGGAGGGACTGGGAGCATTACCTCACTTCAAATTTATGTTCAGCTAAGACTAGCAGAGTTTGAGGTCTAGGCCGGACCATCAACTGCTGCGGTGCTCGTGGGAATTTATTATTTTTCCAAACTTTTGGAAGGGAGGATCCTATGAATCTTTCTCGATTTCCAATGTTGTGAGGGGTTGGGTTAGGTCAGAAGTTGTTAAGGAAGATGAGAGGCATTCTATTGATATAGGTAAATTTAAGTTTTTGATTAACTGACCTACCTACAGTGGCTTCTAATGAGTCTATAATAAAATTGTTTGGGCTGGCATTCTCTATAGGGTGATTCTCTGTGTGATGAAAGGAACATTTACATACATTTAAGTATGTGAACTGTTTTAATAACACAATTTTTTTTATACATCATTGGTAGAAAAGCTGTTACCTTATTTAAATCCCAATACTTGTGTCACATGCTTATTTCTAGTTTATTGGTTATTGGTGTATTATATTTTGGTGATAACAAATCCTGTGGCTCTGAGACTATAGACAGCTTAAATAAGATTTGTAGATCTCTGCTTGCAAACTGCAAAACTTAAGGGGGGTATCCACTTAGCGATTTAGCCAAGCGATTGCACGATAACGACGTTGTTATTGTGCAAATGCTTGAAATTCGTGCATGCATCGTGCATGCATCAGGCATGTTTGGTCAGAAGCGACCAGCGATGCAGATGCCCGCTGGTCGCTTCCGACATCCGACATTGCCCGTACATGCTGGTCAACCTGCCGATCTCGTCAGGTTCAGCATGTGCGGGGATGAGGGATGTGCCGGGACTGAACGAGTGAACGTTCAGTCTAGGCACATCACTAGCTATACAAATGAGAGCACGATTGTAATGTCGTAATCGTGCTCTCGTTTGTATATCTACAAGTGGATACCCGCCTTTACTCTGAAATTACTGGAAAAGCCTACACATGATGAAGCCTGAAATGCTACTAACTTTCATTTTCCAAAGTGAGTAGCCTGTTGTTTTTTTGTTTTCAACCACTTTATACATAAATCATATGTGGAAGCAATAGTTTGACCAAACAGTTCACCAAATTTAAAATATAAATTTTCTTCTCTATTTGACCAGAACTGGAAGGCATTTTCAAAATATTCGACCACTAGTAAGAATTTTTGGGTGTCACTATACATATACTGTACATATATAATTATTTGATTTTTTACATTTCATTATTTATGTATTTGTGTAAAGTGATCAGATATTGGTTTTCTGCTGGGTTTCTGGCCATGATAGAGCCAATTCTTTGGTTTGTATTGTTATGGCACAACAGAGAAAGAAGCATAGTACGACCTACAAATGAGACATCTTTATGTTTTGCATTTGGGATTTATGCCCCTACTTTTTGTATTTTTTGTATCTATTGACTTACCAGCTCCTTTCTCTACTACTGTGGTGATAGAGAGGATTAGCCATTTAATTGGATTTCTAGGTATCAGTAGTAATGCGACTGCTGTACCTTGGATTGTATATATCTTAGTACACTGATTCTACATTGATCCAATGTCTGTGAAGTAAACTTTACAAATGACAGCAGATGATTAATAATGACAGATCAGATGTCTCAAGCTTAAGCAACAATAGACGTGATCATTTGATTGGAGAGTGCAGTTGTGAACCTTGGGTCTCGCCGTATTTTGATTGTGTCACAATAATTTTTTTCCAACTTCAAGTCTGGTGAGTGCACCCCTTACTTCTAAGTATATATATTGTTCCCAGGGGGCTTAATGATGGACTAGGCTTACACTGTTTTATTTGACAGCATGGCTAAATAAGATTCTCTTTTATGTTTTGGTAATACTGTGTGTCTATGGGCCTGATTCAGAGCTGGACGCTCTGACCAGAGTGCTCGCTCTGAATCAGGGCCCTCCTCCATTAAAATGGAGCGTCCTCCTGGACGCTCGTATAGCTGTGGGTCACCACCCACAGCATATACGAGCGTCCAACAAGATGGTCGCGATGGTCTTGACCATCACGACCATCGGACTTGCGAAGGAAACCCTGCAGTGGGGTTTCCAAGCCACAAGCCCTGGAGTGATTTTGGCTCTATCAGAGCCAAAATCACTCCCACTGACATCACTAGTGATGTCAGTGGGGCCGGCTTCAGACGGTAGGCGTTCCCATGGGAACGCCTCCATCTGGCAGGCACGCCCCCGGCACGCCCACCAAAGGGGGCGTGCTGTCAATCAACATCGACAGCAAGCCCCCTTTGGTGCGAGACACGGAGTGATGGGAAGCCCGTCGCTCGCCGGGGTCTCGCGCATTCGCACGACGGAGCTCCCTCCGTCGTGCGCATGCGCAGTGGGGAACATTGACCCACTTGCGAGCGTACTGCCGCTCACGAGTGGGTCTGAATGACCCCCTATATTCTCTCCAGATTTGATTATCATAGGTATGATGGGTTGGTGCATGTTATATCAGAAAGGTATTCTGTTCGATGGTTGTTATTTAGTAACATAATTGGGATTATTAATAATAGGATTTACAGTACATTGAAGTGTCAATATAGTGAAACATGCATATATTAAGATGTTTAAAGTATACATCTAATGTTTAAGATATTTAGCTAATAGTTACTTTTTATTATATACTTGTCATTATATATGTCTGTGATGTTTTCTACAATAGAATATATCTGTACTATCTGTATACATCACGCAGTCTCTTGATGGGACACACTAGTTTCTGATGCCGTAATCTGTTTACATTTGTAGCCGCGGCAATGGATGCAGGTTGTTGACGTCATCTGTGGGCGCAGCACACCGAGTACTGGAAGCCGGTGACACATACGGTGATGGTGATGTATATAGGTATGTACTTTTTTAATGTTTGTATTGCCCTGATAACGATGTATCAAATCTGGCATCGAAACGTTGGAGTTTCAACCTGCTGCTGTATTGATCTTTAAATATCCGAGTACCGCTGCAATTCTGTTATATTTGGTCTCCCTGTCAGGGTACCTACGGAGGGCACCGGGGACTATATACGCCTGTTATGGGAGTGGCAGCCATTTGGAACATATACAGTATATATATATATATATATATACACAAATATATATATATATATATATATATACTGAGCTGATCATCTTCCCACCCTCCCGCATAAGCTCACTTCCCACAATTTAATTATCTGTTGATGGCACAACCATTTCCTCTAGCCCCGAAATGTTTCTTTCCTTCAAACCACACATTCAGTACCATTCACAGTCCTGCTGTTTCTATTTCAAAAATATTTCCAAGATCAGAGACTCTTTTTCACCCTGAATGCTACTGAGACTTTCATCCACTCACTGGTCATCTCCACATTGCACTACTGTAACCTCCTCCTATCTGGCCTCCCTGACACCCACCTTTCTCCACTGCAATCTGTTCTCAATGCTGTGCTTGGCTCATCTTCCTTTCCAAACATATTACATCTGCCTCACATCTCCTACCACCTCTACCAGCTCTACCTCTACCCCTTCCCCTGCAGAATCCAATTCAAGTTTCTCACACTTACTGTACTTACAAAGCCCTCACCCAATCCTATACCACTTACAAACTCTGACCTCATCTCCCTACACACACCTGCCTGCCTACTTCTCTACACAAATGCTTGCTGCCTCTCCTGCCAAATGATTACTTCCTCCCACTTCCATCTCCATGATTTTGCCTGTGCTGCTCCCTACCTCTGGAAATCTCTCCCTCTCTCTATCAGACTCTCCGCCTCTGTATAATTCTTCAAACTGTCTCTCAAGACCCACTTCTTCATCAAAGCCTTCCAGCTCTCATCCTAACCCAACCCTCCATACTCTTCCTCACTGTCTACCCTCCCTTTAGAAGTTAAGCTCTCACAAGCAGGGCCTTCTTCTCTCACATAGTTCTGCTACCCTCACTTACAGTATGCTATCATTTACTCCCAACTCCCCTAATGCAGCAACATTTTGAAACCTTATCTTTGTCCTGCATTGTTTTGTGCTGTTTCTTGTGTGCTCATTTGCTTACTGTATGTACTTTGTGATGATAATAATTATATATATACAGCATATTTATAGATTCGTATATATTAGAACAATTCTGAGACATGCACCACCATCATTACTATGATTGCTTTTAAAGGAATTTATTTGTTAAAATATTGAAGTAATAGTTAGAATTTTACAACCAAAAAACAGAAGAAGTGTAGATGTTACCAGGGATGGAATTCCCAAAACACCTGAATAAGAGATGCACGTAAATACAATCGCAGCTACGATCTCTCACAGATCGCAATAGTGAAAATATGCTAATGACTCACTCGCCCCCCCCCCCAGTGCTTAGAGACACCCACTGAAAGCATCTCACACTCGCTGCTCACACACAAAACAGGGAACAATGCAAACATCAAATGCAGATCAGATGGCCATCGGCCTGAAAACACTAACTTACTTACTGAAACATCGGCCTGAAAGCACTTACTTACTTACTGAAAACATCGGCCTGAAAACACTTACTTGTTCCTCCTGCAAGTAAGAATGCAGTGGCTAATTTATGGATGCCCAGAAAACAGTGTTTAAACGGTCCAACAGGCCTGCATTTTTCTAACTACCCCCAAGCACTGAATACCTGTCACTCACTTTGTGAGTGAACTCTCTGTGTGAGCGTAATTACAATTCATTTGCTGTGTGTCCACAGTGCGACTTACACACTTGCGCAATGGCAACAATCTCTCGCTCAGTCTGTGTAAATATCGCCATTGCGTCCATCTCTGAATCAGCCAGCATATAAACAAGTCCAGTGAATTAACAATGTGATTTTATTAAAACAAAAGAGACACTTGATATAACTGAGAAGTTTAAATCTTGTTTTAATATATTAAACTTGAAAGCTAAAAATAATAATTCACTGGGTAATGTTCATTCACTGGCTGCTGATTCAACATATACAGTATACAGAACATCCCAATTTTTCCAGTTTTCATTGAAATTTATGCAATTCTAGTCCAGTGAATAACCTGAAATAGTACAAATATAAGCAGTAAACAACTGTATAAATAGTAGAATAGATGCAGCCTAGAGCATTAGGTTATTGATTGGGCACCGGACATCAGGATGCGGTACTCTGTGGGCTCTGCAGGGTTGGTATACCTGTGGGAGTCTCAGAGGTGTGTCTATTCACTAGGAATGAGGAAAGGACAGGAGGGAAGATGGGCAAACAAGGTGTGCATGCGCATAATGCATGTCAGAGGTCAAACTTCTGCTGAGCTTCTGCAGGTCCTAGAAACCACCAGCTCAGTTACTTGGTTGCAGCGACGATGGAGACAACACAGGCACACACGTCATACAACAATTACACCCTCTAAAGAATTACTTGAACAA
Source organism: Taudactylus pleione (assembly GCA_031769625.1). NCBI lineage: Eukaryota > Metazoa > Chordata > Amphibia > Anura > Myobatrachidae > Taudactylus > Taudactylus pleione. The sequence continues at coordinate 19,250,863 of JAUIMM010000178.1, forward strand.
AACTGCACTGAAGGTACTAGAAAATTGCTACTATAATGGTGAGAAAAAGTCCACCTGTGGACCACTGAAGACTGGAGAAAGGTCTTATGAACTGTTGAATAAAAATATGAAATCTTTATTTTATCAAACATGGGTTTTATCTGCTGTCCCATTTCCTGTTCCTGTTCTCTTCGGTCAGCCAGTGATCACTGCCTCACTTCTCTGCTGATTGCCGCTTCCCGCTCCCACATCCAAGACTTCTACTGTGATGCCCCTAATCTCTGGAATACTCTCCATCATTCTATCAGACTCTCTTGCAAAATCCATTGCTTTAAGTGCTCCAGCAAAATCCTCTTAATCACCCTAGTATACCAGATATCTGCGTAATCCGGTCTTTTTCCACTATTCCATACCTGCTAATTTTCCCCTGCACAACCACTACATCCCGCATTTTAGAATGTAAGCACTTACGAGCAGGGCCATTTCTCCTCCTGTTTCATTCCTCCCCCAAGGCCCAATAACTAAGTCTATATGCTACAACTATGCCTATACTTGTCTTTTTTTAAATGTGTTATTTTATTTGCTCATGTTACTTTGTTGCATTGTTTAGCCTGTTTTGTAACTTAAAATGTACGGCACTGTGGAAACTTCTGGCATCTTATAAACAAATTCTCATAATAAATGAAAATATGTTACTGACTAGTACTGAGTACAGTACTGTGTCCTAAGTATATGTGAGACACATGGTCATGTAACTTAAATATTAATAGCTTTAATGCAGAAGGAATAATAATAATGATATAAGATGGTAGAATTGCCATGTGGCCATTATTACACATTAACAACTTTAGTCACTACTTAGACTTTTCCATAATGTTACAGTAGCTGGGTTACCTGGCATTACCTGGCTTTATTTGTATGTAGCTTTTCTCCAGAGTGTAGCCTGTTCTTTTGTCTCTCATTCTCTCTCATTCTTTCACTCTGTCTTCAGCTCTCCCCTAGCCTCTTTTTCTCTTTTTTTCTCTCTCCCTCTTATTCCATCTCCGTTTATCCATTCTTATTTTTCCTAAAATCTCTCTCCTCTATCGCTCTTTCTCATGGTAACACTCTTCCCTCTCTTTCTTTCTTCCCTGCTGCTTTGTCTCTCTTCCTTTCTCTGTCTTGCTCTTGCCTATCTTACTGTCTTGGCCTCTGCCTGTGTCTGTTTTCTATCCTGTCCCTCTTTTTCTCATTAATATTGAGACAGCTATGTTGTTTTTGATGATGAGGACAGACAGTCACACACATGTATTTTTACACTCAGTGGTGAGCCAGATGGGGGTGAATGGGGTTTCCCTGCAGACTGTCCTGCAGAAAGGCTGATCCCCAGCAGTGGGCAGGTATATGATGAACATGTTCATCCTCTCGCAGCCGTCTGCGATCTGGGGGGGATGATTCTGAGCTGCATGCAAAGTGGTTGCAGTTTCATGCAGCATTGGAAGCCTATTTTACTACTTTATACTAATGTGTGTTTATCTGTTAAACTAATGTGGGGATTCATGCATCTGCAAGTGAAAGCAGTGCTGTTCATTAATCCAACTGTCATCATTAGTATCTGCACTTGCTTCAGTCTCATGTTTGGTGCAAGAGATCCATCAGTAACATGCTTCTCTTCCCCATACACATGACTCAGAATCACATGCAGCTTTTCTCTTCCCCATACACATGACTCAGAATCACTTGCAGCTTTTCTCTTCCCCATACACATGACTCAGAATCACATGCAGCTTTTCTCTTCCCCATACACATGACTCAGAATCACATGCAGCTTTTCTCTTCCCCATACACATGACTCAGAATCACATGCAGCTTTTCTCTTCCCCATACACATGACTCAGAATCACATGCAGCTGTTATCTTCCCCATACACATGACTCAGAATCACATGCAGCTTTTCTCTTCCCCATACACATGACTCAGAATCACATGCAGCTTTTCTCTTCCCCATACACATGACTCAGAATCACATGCAGCTTTTCTCTTCCCCATACACAAGATTCAGAATCACATGCAGCTTTTCTCTTCCCCATACACATGACTCAGAATCACATGCAGCTTTTTTCTTCCCCATACACATGACTCAGAATCACATGCAGCTTTTCTCTTCCCCATACACATGACTCAGAATCACATGCAGCTTTTCTCTTCCCCATACACATGACTCAGAATCACATGCAGCTTTTCTCTTCCCCATACACATGACTAAGAATCACATGCAGCTTTTCTCTTCCCCATACACATGACTCAGAATCACATGCAGCTTTTCTCCTCCCCATACACATGACTCAGAATCACATGCAGCTTTTCTCCTCCCCATACACATGACTCAGAATCACATGCAGCTTTTCTCTTCTCCAGACACATGACTCAGAATCACATGCAGCTTTTATCTTCCCCATACACATGACTCAGAATCACATGCAGCTTTTATCTTCCCCATACACATGACTCAGAATCACATGCAGCTTTTCTCTACCCCATACACATGACTCAGAATCACATGCAGCTTTTCTCTTCCCCATACACATGACTCAGGATCACATGCAGCTTTTATGTTCCCCATACACATGACTCAGGATCACATGCAGCTTTTATCTTCCCCAATATACATGACTCAGAATCACATGCAGCTTTTCTCTTCCCCATACACATGACTCAGAATCACATGCAGCTTTTCTCTTCCCCATACACAAGATTCAGAATCACATGCAGCTTTTCTCTTCCCCATACACATGACTCAGAATCACATGCAGCTTTTTTCTTCCCCATACACATGACTCAGAATCACATGCAGCTTTTCTCTTCCCCATACACATGACTCAGAATCACATGCAGCTTTTCTCTTCCCCATACACATGACTCAGAATCACATGCAGCTTTTCTCTTCCCCATACACATGACTAAGAATCACATGCAGCTTTTCTCTTCCCCATACACATGACTCAGAATCACATGCAGCTTTTCTCCTCCCCATACACATGACTCAGAATCACATGCAGCTTTTCTCTTCCCCATACACAAGATTCAGAATCACATGCAGCTTTTCTCTTCCCCATACACATGACTCAGAATCACATGCAGCTTTTATCTTCCCCATACACATGACTCAGAATCACATGCAGCTTTTCTCTACCCCATACACATGACTCAGAATCACATGCAGCTTTTCTCTTCCCCATACACATGACTCAGGATCACATGCAGCTTTTATGTTCCCCATACACATGACTCAGGATCACATGCAGCTTTTATCTTCCCCAATATACATGACTCAGAATCACATGCAGCTTTTCTCTTCTCCATACACATGACTCAGAATCACATGCAGCTTTTCTCTTCCCCATACACATGACTCAGAATCACATGCAGCTTTTCTCTTCCCCATACACATGACTCAGAATCACATGCAGCTTTTCTCTTCCCCATACACATGACTCAGAATCACTTGCAGCTTTTCTCTTCCCTATACACATGACTCAGAATCACATGCAGCTGTTATCTTCCCCATACACATGACTCAGAATCACATGCAGCTTTTCTCTTCCCCATACACATGACTCAGAATCACATGCAGCTTTTCTCTTCCCCATACACATGACTCAGAATCACATGCAGCTTTTCTCTTCCCCATACACAAGATTCAGAATCACATGCAGCTTTTCTCTTCCCCATACACATGACTCAGAATCACATGCAGCTTTTTTCTTCCCCATACACATGACTCAGAATCACATGCAGCTTTTCTCTTCCCCATACACAAGATTCAGAATCACATGCAGCTTTTCTCTTCCCCATACACATGACTCAGAATCACTTGCAGCTTTTCTCTTCCCCATACACATGACTCAGAATCACATGCAGCTGTTATCTTCCCCATACACATGACTCAGAATCACATGCAGCTTTTCTCTTCCCCATACACATGACTCAGAATCACATGCAGCTTTTCTCTTCCCCATACACATGACTCAGAATCACATGCAGCTTTTCTCTTCCCCATACACAAGATTCAGAATCACATGCAGCTTTTCTCTTCCCCATACACATGACTCAGAATCACATGCAGCTTTTTTCTTCCCCATACACATGACTCAGAATCACATGCAGCTTTTCTCTTCCCCATACACATGACTCAGAATCACATGCAGCTTTTCTCTTCCCCATACACATGACTCAGAATCACATGCAGCTTTTCTCCTCCCCATACACATGACTCAGAATCACATGCAGCTTTTCTCCTCCCCATACACATGACTCAGAATCACATGCAGCTTTTCTCTTCTCCAGACACATGACTCAGAATCACATGCAGCTTTTATCTTCCCCATACACATGACTCAGAATCACATGCAGCTTTTATCTTCCCCATACACATGACTCAGAATCACATGCAGCTTTTCTCTACCCCATACACATGACTCAGAATCACATGCAGCTTTTCTCTTCCCCATACACATGACTCAGGATCACATGCAGCTTTTATGTTCCCCATACACATGACTCAGGATCACATGCAGCTTTTATCTTCCCCAATATACATGACTCAGAATCACATGCAGCTTTTCTCTTCTCCATACACATGACTCAGAATCACATGCAGCTTTTCTCTTCCCCATACACATGACTCAGAATCACATGCAGCTTTTCTCTTCCCCATACACATGACTCAGAATCACATGCAGCTTTTCTCTTCCCCATACACATGACTCAGAATCACTTGCAGCTTTTCTCTTCCCCATACACATGACTCAGAATCACATGCAGCTGTTATCTTCCCCATACACATGACTCAGAATCACATGCAGCTTTTCTCTTCCCCATACACATGACTCAGAATCACATGCAGCTTTTCTCTTCCCCATACACATGACTCAGAATCACATGCAGCTTTTCTCTTCCCCATACACAAGATTCAGAATCACATGCAGCTTTTCTCTTCCCCATACACATGACTCAGAATCACATGCAGCTTTTCTCCTCCCCATACACATGACTCAGAATCACATGCAGCTTTTCTCCTCCCCATACACATGACTCAGAATCACATGCAGCTTTTCTCTTCTCCAGACACATGACTCAGAATCACATGCAGCTTTTATCTTCCCCATACACATGACTCAGAATCACATGCAGCTTTTATCTTCCCCATACACATGACTCAGAATCACATGCAGCTTTTCTCTACCCCATACACATGACTCAGAATCACATGCAGCTTTTCTCTTCCCCATACACATGACTCAGGATCACATGCAGCTTTTATGTTCCCCATACACATGACTCAGGATCACATGCAGCTTTTATCTTCCCCAATATACATGACTCAGAATCACATGCAGCTTTTCTCTTCTCCATACACATGACTCAGAATCACATGCAGCTTTTCTCTTACCCATACACATGACTCAGAATCACATGCAGCTTTTCTCTTCCCCATACACATGACTCAGAATCACATGCAGCTTTTCTCTTCCCCATACACATGACTCAGAATCACATGCAGCTATTCTCTTCCCCATACACATGACTCAGAATCACATGCAGCTTTTCTCTTCCCCATACACATGACTCAGAATCACATGCAGCTTTTATCTTCCCCATACACATGACTTAGAATCACGTGCAGCTTTTCTATACCCCATACACATGACTCAGGATCACATGCAGCTTTTCTCTTCCCCAATATACATGACTCAGAATCACATGCAGCTTTTCTCTTCCCCATACACATGACTCAGGATCACATGCAGCTTTGATACACAACCACATCTCTCCCAAGACATTCCCATGAGTCAGTGTGGTTATATGTGATCACTTTGCCACCACCCAGTTCACACCCCAAAATGCCCTATTTCACAGAAAGACATATTCGTCCAAGTTGTGTCCGACTCAGCAAAGGACAGACATACACAACGATGCATACATTTGCTCTTGTGCATATGCTGTATGCAAACACTCATCAAAGGCATCCATGAAGTGAGATCCCTGCAACTCATAATTCACCCCATAATGTGCATGTTTAGTCCGATGTGCACATCCGCACAAACAGAATGACCTAACTATCAGCAGCCAATTTTACATATAGTGCAGTGGATTAAGCTGGCACTCTTCTCTCTATATCAACTGCATGGGTGCCCATTTGAAAATTTCCATATATCTAAGGTGTATTACCGATAGCAACACACTACACCACACTCCGGAACTTTGAAAAAATGAAAATTTATTGATCGACATTTCGGGGTCTATCGTACCCCGTCTTCAGGAATATACAAAACAAAGTTGTTTGCTTTGTATATTCCTGAAGACGGGGCATTATAGACCCCAAAACGTCCCAGAGTATGGTGTAGTGTGTTGCTATCGGTAACACACTTTGGATAGATAGATAGATAGATAGATAGATAGATAGATAGATAGCAGGGCCGTAGCTAGGGTAGTGCGGCCGGTGCCATCGCACAGGGCACCACAGGTCAGGGGGCGCTGTTTGGGCCTGTCAAATTTCTGTTTATTATCATTCTTGCTTGTAGCGTCCTCTTATTTCATCCCCAGCATTTCCTGGCCTCTCCTATCTCTTCCCTGGCCCTTCCCCATGAAGCCATGGCCCTTTTTTGGGTGCATTATGTCCCTTTGAAAAATGAGGAGGGCGCCAATGTTCTTTCTGGCACAGGGCACCAAAAAGTCTAGTTACGGCTCTGATAGATAGATATGGGCAGAGAAAGAAAGACCAAAATTATTAGAAATATAACTACAGTCTGCTGAACAACCCTGCAGAACAGATTGTATTTGTTACTGTGATCTATTGGTTTATATCTTATTAACAAGTAATTGTTTGTGGGCAGGCTTTCTTAAATATTTTCTTCACTATGACTTTGATATAGTATATTGTTAGTAGTTTCATGTGATTCACTCGCCATCTTTTTTGGGGTGTTGGTTGAGAACATTACAAGTTATGAAGGTGAAGCAATGCCCTTCTGGCTACACCACTCTATTTAATGCAAAAACATATTATTTTGTTTATAAAGTACTGTTTCTAAAGACAATTTAATAAAGAATCTTCTGTGCTCTATAATGACAAATCTACAAAAACAAAAATAAAAAAACAAACAAACTATTGCCATAATTGCTTAGTAATTGTTATTAGTGTGTTTTTTATTATATACTCCCCATACACATGACTAAGAATCACATGCAGCTTTTCTCTTCCCCATACACATGACTCAGAATCACATGCAGCTTTTCTCCTCCCCATACACATGACTCAGAATCACATGCAGCTTTTCTCCTCCCCATACACATGACTCAGAATCACATGCAGCTTTTCTCTTCTCCAGACACATGACTCAGAATCACATGCAGCTTTTATCTTCCCCATACACATGACTCAGGATCACATGCAGCTTTTATCTTCCCCATACACGACTCAGAATCACATGCAGCTTTTCTCTTCCCCATACACATGACTCAGGATCACATGCAGCTTTTATGTTCCCCATACACATGACTCAGGATCACATGCAGCTTTTATCTTCCCCAATATACATGACTCAGAATCACATGCAGCTTTTCTCTTCCCCATACACATGACTCAGAATCACATGCAGCTTTTCTCTTCCCCATACACATGACTCAGGATCACATGCAGCTTTTATGTTCCCCATACACATGACTCAGGATCACATGCAGCTTTTATCTTCCCCAATATACATGACTCAGAATCACATGCAGCTTTTCTCTTCTCCATACACATGACTCAGAATCACATGCAGCTTTTCATAATTGCTTAGTAATTGTTATTAGTGTGTTTTTTATTATATACTCTAATTCCACTTTTTAAGGGCATTTTTTATAGGAGCCAATGGGGGAGAAGGGACGTACTTCTTAAGTACCTGAAAACTGGCAGGTGATAAACGTCTTCAAATTATCATATACATGTGTGATACCCTGCCATATGTATCACTATAAGGGTGAATGCAATTGAATGACTGTAAGTGTCCTGGACAGTGGAATGGAAGACTGCTGCAGGAGCAGCAAATATTAGTGTGGGAAAAAGCCGATGTTGATAAAAGCTCCGCGGGTCATACAGGAACCCAGCATCTGACCTAGAGTGCTGCCGCATGCCTGCTGTGGGAGCAGCCTGGTGTGTGCCAAGTGGCAGCCCATTTGTGTTTGTAAACAGGGTAGTGTATATAACTGACAGCACAGTCTCCAGCAACTGCCAGGGAAAGCAGCAACAGCAGGAAGGGATAGATTGGGTCTCATAAAATACAGGCAAGATTTTACCCTAACCTCACTCAGCTCATCGAACCAACTGACTATAGTCCAGACTGGGGTGAATTCAAGCAAGGGACAGTCAGTGAAAGGAAAAGCTAACTGTACTTTCATATTTTCTTAAAGCTACACCCAGCCACATTTGGCTCTCTGCCTGATTGGTTATTCAAAGGAAAATTAAAACTTTCTTTCAGCAACAAACAGCAACAGTTGTAGCTATTTAATCATGAGACTGCTTCATCATAGTACTGTATTTAACACCATTGAAAGTGTAGATCAGCTACTGTCATGTACCCTAGATAAACACTATCCCGGGAATATTGCCGAACTAAACAACTCAGTGTACCACTGAGCTCATAATTTGGAATTTATCCCTTGGCACATTTAGTTAAATGTAGGAAAATGATTCATATTGCAGTATAAAATAGTATTAAAGTTATTTAGTTTTTTATTAACAGGTATTAAATTGTACTGTATAGAGTATTTAGAAATAGTGATATGTATGATAGGTGATAGGGTGTTCGAACTGTGGCTCATACAATTTAATGGAAAAGTAACAATGATTTATTTGTTGTGAATTCTAATGTTGTAACTACCTACAGTATGTATTATCTGAACTAATCTCTTACTTTACAGAAGGTATTGATTAGTCGGAATGTTCACTGTTTGATTCTTGCAATAATAAAATTGTTCTTTCCAGCCAAGGTTGCATTTTGTATCTGAGACTGAGGTCCATTTAGTGTGCAAGTCTTGACAGGGCAACTTGCATTTCTTTAAAAGGAGTTTCTTACCTTCAGAGTGTCTGAAGGTACAGTAAATTGGGTTCCTGGGCTGGTCGTTACACATGAACAGTATAGTGGCACATGTAATAGCCTGCAACACTCAAACACTGGTGCAATTTCAGTGATATAGGGGTTAAATTTAAATTGGCAACTAGTTTTAAGGCAAAATCATGTTGGTTTTGTTTTTATAAAAAAAATTGCATTTAAAGCTACTGTATCACCGATATTGTGCCAGTGGCCACAAACCACAGGCTACTACATTTGAGCCATAGTGTAGTCTTAGATTAATCTAAAATGTTATTTAATTACATTTATTGAATGTTGCTTCAGTAAATTAATACAAACCTAAGGTAGATTATGCATTATTGTGTTTGTTACACAGCATACTGTTTGCATTGCTTATATCAAGCTGTGTTGCTCACAACACACTTGTATGTCAGTGGGCAGAATCATCAATGCACAACCTGGCATATTCGCTTAACACTCTCAGGCACCAGATTGTGTCATCTATTGGAAACATCTGTACATCTGTAAAGTTACATTAGAATAATTAGTTATTGCTAAAGAATAACAGATACCATTTTTTTTTCTTGGATTTCTTAACCAATAAAAAGGCAAGACAGTAGACAAATTGCAAGGCAGCAACGTTCTAATCTAGATTAATGCAATACTTTTGTGCAATCATGTATATTGCTCAATATTTTAAAATATACTAATGAAGAAAAACACACAACTTGTTATAATACAAATTAGAATAATGGAAGATGATGAATTCTATTTTTTATCATTTTTTAAAGATATGTTTTTTGTTAAAGAATTTGAATCAATTCAGTATTTTCATTTTAACAAAAAAACTATTCAACATTACCATTTTTAAAATATATTTGTATGAATTTAAATGTTTAGTAATATATTACTATGCTTTCTTTGTCAACTGATAGATTATAAAGAAAAGTACATACATGGATGAATTTATGTAAGTTAACTATAAAAGTAAAATAACATGCAACTATTATTTACAGTACAGATTATTATTTATAAAACATTATTAGTGTAATGTTAACCATATGAAATGTAGTAATTTAAATATTTTCTTTCTTATTGTTTAATAAAATATTTTCTCTTCCTATTAACATAGAAAGAGTATTTTAGGTTTCCATTCAGTAACCTATCAATGTAATTTTGCATTCACTTGGAAATTTACAAATGTGCCTGCTCACATAGACGTTTCAGGAAACTGAATCTATCATAATAATGTAACTTGCATTGTGTAAAGACTTCTAAATTGAAAATAATGTATGTAGGAAGTGTCTGTAAAACCATGATTCTTAAATTTCTCAATGCAATACTGCCACCATGTGGTTAATATTGAAATATACTTTTGAGTATTTCTAGAAAAAAAATACAGAAATTTAAAGGCAGACTTACTGTACTCACCAATAAGTTGGGAATATCTATTGGGTGAGTTAGACTGTCCTTAAAATTATTTATTTTCTAAGAGTGTTGCGAAAAGTATTTTTACCAAAGTACTCACTTAATAGCAAGATAGTATAGATGTGTCCACATACACCTATAGTATCCTCAATGTATCAAAAAGCCCCATTTGGCATGTCACGGGTTTTGCGACTTAGCAAACATCTCCATTTTTCCCCATTGCCATCCTGCCTCAACACTTCCTTCAGCATTTTCTGATAAACTTGCCCATTGATATTTTTCCTAGCAGGCTCAGTCTATCCATTTACAAGACATGGTCTACAGTACTTCTTCACCTGTCCTCATATAGACTTCACATAGATAAGTGGAAAAGTGACCAAGACTGAGCACTGAGTGTTTGGAAACAATGATGTTATTAATAATAACAGCAAGAGAAGCAGCATCAACACAAAGAAATATATAATGAATGAATGTAGAACAAGAACATGAAAACCTACAAATGCTCAAGCACATACCAGCAATTATCAATCATTATACAACTACACACCAACATAAGTAGAACTGATTTAAGAGAGGAGGGGGCACAAATGCGTCTCCATGTGAGCCCCCTTCTCTCTCGCTGTGCAGTTGCAAGTAGAATCTGGTACTGTGCAAAAGTCTATTGCACATAACCAGGTCTTTGGGAAATTGTAGGCTGTGCCATTTTCCTCGTGATGTCAGCAGCACTGATGCCAGATTCCAGAGAGACGAGTATAATGAATGGGTGCAGGATGTGCGGTGTGGGCGTACCTGTACCGCACACCCTACCAGGGCCGTAACTAGAGTAGTGAGACGCTGTTTGGGCCTGTCACTTTTCTGGTTTATTATCATTCTCACTTGTAGCTTCATCTTCTTTTATCCCCAGCATCTCCTGGCCTCACCAATCTCTTTCCTGGCCCTTCCCCATGAGGCCATGGCCCTTTTTCAGGTGTGCTATCTTATGTCCCTATTTAAAAAATTGGGTGGGGGGTGCGCTAATGCTCTCTCTGGCACAGGGCACCAAAAAGTTTAGTTACGGCTCTGCACCCTATATCCATTATATATTTGCCGCTGAGTATAACTTTTTGTGCTATAGTGGAGTGGTGAGAAATGTTGCAATCCACTGTGAGAATTAAAATGGTATGTCCTAGCTTTCAGGTAAATATTAAAGCAATAGGGTGAGCCAAAAGCCGAAATTCAGAATTAATGTAACACACTGGAAATGGTACAAGTAAAGGAAGAACAGTAGGCTTAGTTAAATGATTTAGTTTGTATTATGAGCTGCATATTGGATGTCTGTCAGAAGAGCCTTCACTTGTTTTATTGCTATATTGTATTACATAATTAATATATGTTTTGGGTCAGGCACACAAACATTGTAGCCATCATTTTGTTTCACTTGAAGAAGAGTCAAAGCTTAAAAGAGAAAGGTTAACGACATACACATTTTCCAATCCCACAGACAAAGATATCTCATTCGTCAAATACCTGCCATAAGCTACAATATGCACAATCCACATGATTTTCTGGCAAGGGCCCTTAGTTATCATCTGAAGTCACTTCAGTCCCCACTCTAAACTCTTAGAGCTAATCCACCCCTCCTGATCTCTCCTGTGACTTCCATTATAACTGCAATTGATCTGATGCATTCAAAGTTCTGAAATTGTTCTGCTATATAACTAAATAATTCTAAAACTAGAAGCATGGGAAAGGAGTTTTGGTAGTAAGATAACCAATATCTAACCCGGTAATCAGGTAAGGGTTAAACAAGTTATGTCACTGATTTAAGTACTTATTTATAGTGTTCATGTGTTTTATAGCTAAAAAGAATAACTATGCTATAAATGTAAAGGGTTCAGCACATACAACACCTGGTAGCTGCACCCTCAAACCATCTGCATCCAGGGAGTGTGATTATCTCTGTTCTCCATGCCATATTGCTACATATACAGTAATACATGAAATGAGTAATACATAGAAGGGAAGTTTGTGTCCCTAAACCAGCTAAACCCAGTGAGCAGCAATAAATCATTCAGGTGACAGGTGGAGGAAAGAATCAAACTGTACTTTCCTCTTACTTCACCTCCCCTTTGTGTAATGTCTGCAGCTGAAACAAGGAAACAGTAATCAATCAGTCACTAGCTGACATCACTGCACAGGCTGTATTGGGTATCTATGGAACGCTGATGATTTTATCAACGACACCAACAACTGAACTAAAGAGAGCCTCCCAGTGGCAGCACACTGCTTTACAATCCTGCTAAGTGAGTACAAATACATAGCAAAGGTGACTCACATCATAAAAGGAAAAGAAAATGTATCACTTTATTGGAATTGTCTTTTTCATTAACTTCTCTATTACAGCTGAATGTAAATCCCAATTATAGAACCTTTAAGTATTATTCTTTACAGTTTCACTGAAAAGCTTAGGTATTATGATCTCCCCTAAAATACTGTACATCCGCTGTTTGGTCACTAAACATAACATGCGTCCACTAAGGCTGGCCATTGGAAACCAATGGTTCACCACCATCAATGTTTTCATTTTGATAGCGAAGCATTTTCATTTATACTCTGATGTTTTGTGATGTACATGTATAGATTGTGTCTGTAGCAGAGCTCCTTTACACATGTGCAAAGCATTCTGTTCTCTGTACATGCACATGAGCATACTGTACCATCAATGGTTCAAACCATTGAAACCCAAGGCATGTTCTGATTCAACCAATAAGAGAACAAGAAGAGAACAATTGATCCTGTCCTTGCAATAGCTAGATCCCTAATGTACACTAAAGCACATGATGGTTGAGCTTGGAGCATCATCAAGTGTATTTAGGCATATATAAACGCCAAGTCTTGTAAATCACTGATTGCCCATGCAAATGTTGATGCTGTTGTGTTCTGTAAGAGTCTTTCTAAGAGATCTGGTATAATTCTGTTTATATCCACAACCCTACTGTTCATATTGTAATTCTGTACATACACATACTGTATGTTATTTCTAATTGTGACTGGATCAGTTTGATTTATCTTTGGTTGTGATATTGAACTACTTCCTGTATGTTCATATTGCTGTTTGCCTGATTTAGTAGGGAATATTTAGACAGTAGCAGTTTAAGAGAGGAGGAGGCCCATGTGCAGTCTCCAAGCAGGCCCCCTCCTCTCCTTCAGCATGGTAAAAAAAAAAAAGGCTCTGGGAACATGGCGTCCATGTTATTTGCATGGGCAAATCTCATAGAAAATGGCCATCACTCAATTTTCCCAGTGATTTGTGTCTGCAGAGCCGGCTGAGGCAGGTCCATGGAGAGGTAATATTATATGGGTGCAGAGTGTATGGTGTGGGCACCCATGTGCACCGCACGCCCTGCACCCATTATAGATGCACCAATGCATCTAGAGCTTTGGTGCATAAAACCTGGGAGCTATTGAATACTGGTTAGCATAATAAACTGAATGTTTAGGAGAGGAGAAGAGCATGCTAGGCTTACCTTTAGTTAATCCTGAATAGGATATCTGCAAATATCTAATACAGATATACAGTATCACATAAACATTACTATGGGTAATAATAATTTACAATGGAATTTCACAACTGATATGTAAAACATCTAAACAGTTTAATGTGTATTAGAAAATTATATTTAATAATAACCTACATAATGTTAGTGTTACTTTTTATACAAATACATGTTTTTAAAAAATGAAAAAAAAAAAAAACACTCCATACATATATTTTATCAAATAAGTTCAGTGATCTTTAAACCTTCAAGTTTTTATTCAGTCCTGCACTGTAGCTTGACAGCGCACTAAGCAATAAATTATGAGTTCTATAGGAAAAATAAAAAATGAGGTGTAAGAGATACTACAAACTGTGTGATCTGACCTAATAAGTTATTAATAGGAAACCATTACTCTTCATACATTTTTTATTAGAAAGCCATTGCCTTTTTGTCAAGATTAGTGAATTATAAAATATTTGTGCTACACAATATTAATGACCCCAAAAAAGATATTATCAAATTGAATTACATTAGGGATGGAGCCACAGAAAATTATATATAATTAATTAATAGCAACAAGTAACTGGAAACCTATGAAAGAGGCTATGACATATTAAAGATTTTTTGAGGTGTGCAATGTATTGACTGAACAGATGTATATGTTTTCAAATGATAATAAACTCTGATGTGACAATTATGACTAAGCTACTTGAAGCAAAATGCTAAGTCACTTGTAACTGTAGAAGGCTAAGCAATGTAATCCAGAAATGATATAGCTGTTGATTTAATTGATCTCTCTATCGTCTTGTCTCTCAATTTGAAAAACACTTCATAGAACAACTCCACTAAATGTAATTGTATGGCAATATCATTTTATTATTTTCTATGGTCTGGAGCCAACAATCCACTTAGTGCATTACTGCTGTAGAGATACAGGGTATAGGGATTTTTTTTCTCATCTCATCCACATAATGGATCATGTACTGTAAATTGAGTTACAACAATGAATGGGAATAAGGGAAACTGTTTCAATAGAACTGTGGTGTGATTATACAATTCCCATTATTAATGTGCACTGTATTTTTGAACTACTGTAGTTTATACTAATAGTAATATTTGCTTGTCAGTAATATTTGCTTATACACATTAATAAAATGTTTGTACCCCAGTTGGGCCTAAAAAAGAGGCATTTCAGCTTTATGGATATTCACTGATACAGAGTTTATGTGTAATCCTTCATGCATACATTTGGATGGATTGAATGAACTTCACATAACATTTTTGTAAGCTTCTAAGGATGCTCTGTAATATCACTATCAATCAATCAATGTAAAAGGAAGTTGACTGATACAGTGTACAATGAGTAATATGCTGGATAGCTGACCACTGATCAGCATCATTTTCCTTTGATATCCTGTTAACTAATACCTAACATTTTGTGGCCTGATCAAACACATCTATTAATGTCATGAGATAATGAAAAAATAAAGATGGTGCTCCATACTGTACATTCAGTACTGGCCAATGGGAAGGAAGGATGCTAATTATAAAATTTAATGTAATTTAACAACTTCACTGCCATGGATGAGTGAGGCTTATCCTCCACCTATATACCAACAGTCAGGGTGGGATGCATCAATGCTAAAAATTCGGTCAAACCTCCGAAAATGCTGCTTTTGGATGTTTGACTGAATTTTCTACATGCATCAAGCTCCAGAAAGTGAATCGTGGACCTGATAAGCAATGCCATCTATAATGGGCTGCCTAATGGAAGCATGTGACTTCTTTTCGTAAGACTTCCCCAAGAGGGATCCAATAGGATCCCTCCTGGGGTCCCCCGCTCCTCGAACATGAGGTGGGCGATGGCCGCAAATGTGCAGATGGTCTCCCAGATCTTATCGGAAGACCTTTCCTTTGCTTAAATATTCATGCACACTGTGTTACTAACTGCTGGTATGCATGTGATGACTGGTGGGACACATTGCATCCAAAATGCAATGCTTGATGCATCCCACCATCAAAGAGATGAAAAAGATGACCTGGTTCAGAAGACCAGTGGTGACTGTAGGCAGAGGTGACGGGTGATAAAGAAGTGGTGACTTCACGGACTTGCGCAACAATGTTACTTTCGTATCGAAAATGTTCCCTCTACTGCACCTACCCCACATCTATCAATTGGGGTTTGAATGAAATAAATTTGTGATACTGCGTTTAAAATTGTAACAAGTGCACATATCAAAAAATGGCCTCAGCACATGTGTGAGAAAACCCTCAGCAGTGAAGGGGTAAAGGACAAGTAAGGCAACTACTTGGCATACAGTATGTACATTCACAAATGAATCATGTAACATGATAAACCTGAAATCACTGTTGTCATATTTCTTGCACCAAACTCTGGGAAATTGAGTGAAGGGGACTTAGTAATAGCCTTATGGGTCTAATCAGAATAGTGTGGGTCAAAATAATAAAATATGTGAAAGTTACTATTATATAAAAGGTGGTAATTTCCCTCTGCATTCCTCCAGACCATTGTGGGGTAATTAATTTGCTTATCATTAATTTTTTAAGTAATTTGCCCTTCTGTTTGTTTTTGTATCATAAAAGTAATACACATAAACCTGAGTTTGAAAAAACTAGGGCCTAAAGGGGCATCTCAATTATATGTACACAGTGTGCTGATTTGCACATTGTGTCCAACAACTACTCAAGTTTTTCCTTGCTCCTCATAAAAGTTTTAGTGTAGGACCACCTGAGCAGTGGCGGGTGGCTTATCGTATATTTACAAATGTGTGTGACTGAGTCCTCTACACGATATTATCATGTAGGATGCATGTCTCTTTTGCTGGCCCTTTGCATTGTGCCATGAAAATCTGTGTTTTGTTTTTTCTTGTCTAGATTAACAACTTTACACACACTTGTGATGGCCCAATATATTGATAAAGAGCAACTTGTTTTTAACTATATTATTTTAGTCAGTCCTAAGACAATCAAAAGTGGTCAATACCTGTTACACATCATGTGTGTAACACAATTTCCTCCTATATCCTAGTGGGCCCTGCATATTAATGTCTTGTTTGATCTCTAAAGTTCAGTACAGTTGGCTATTCTCAGGATGTATAGTATGCATTGTTATAAATGGAATCGGTATGATATGCCGGCTGCCGCTTGGCCGGGAGTTCGAATCCCGGCAGCTCGACAAACAGCAGTGTCCGGCAGCAGAAGCCCGACAGCGCTGGAAATCCTGATCGTGGTGAGGTAAGTATGAACTAATCTAACCTATCCCCCCTAACCCTAACCCTCCTTAGGGTGCCTAACCCTAACCACCCCCACTGTGCCTAACCCTAATTCCCCCTCTAAGTGCCTAAAACTAACCCCCCCTTCCCTGCTGCCTAACCCTAAGTCCCCCCCGGGGGTGCCTAACCCTAACCCTCCCTCCCCCTAGCCTAACCCTAACCCTCCCGGTGGGGTGCCTAACCCTAAGTCCCCCCTGGGTGCCCTAAACCTAACCCTCCCCCCCATGGCTGTCCGCTCGCAGCACCCAGCATCCGCTCGATCGGGATGCCAGGTGCCTATCTCCTGGCGTCGGGGAAATGAGCGGCATCTAGATATAGACGCCAGTCATTTATCCCACGGCGGGATAAAGCAGTCGGGAAGCCGACTGTCGGGATTCCAGCAGCCGGCTTCCCAATTGTATACCTTCTAAATATGTGTTCAGACATGTGAGAAGTCCTTCACTGGGCCTCACACAGGATATCTGATGGTCATGGTGAAATCACCATTTTAAACCCTGGAGATATCAATTGTCTGGTGCAAGAAACAAACATAGTTTCTGCAATTACAAACTACCCAGAGTCAGAGTTTTGCTTGTTTTATAAACTGTATAGAGACTAATACCCCTTTTATGCCACAGCTAAAACCGGGTTATTGCCGGGTTGCTACTAGGTGTAAAAGGGGCCAGGGTTGGATTCCCGGGTCAAGTGACCTGGCAATCCAACCTGTGTAGTTTGCAGGGTTTAACACGGGAACGACCCGTGTAACCCTGCAGTGTAAACGGGTAACCTGGTTCATCTGACCTGGGTCCCATTTACTGCATGCGGAGTTACGGATTTTCTGGCGCTTGGAGATGACGTCATCTCCAAGCAACAGCAGACCAGTTCCACTGCACCTGCATGCAGTGTGAACGGCGCTGACCTGGGAATAACCCGGATCGGTGCCGCAGTCTGAAGGGAATCTGTCCTGGATCTGACCCGGTTTTTTCGTTTATTTTTTTGTTTGCGGTTTGGTACCTTGTTCCAAATACTGGCTCAGACCAGGAACTTAGGTATAAAAGAGGCATAGAACTAATGCCGTCCATACATCAGACCAACTTTCCTCCAACCATCCAACTAGTTGGTTGGTTGGATTGAAAATCCGGTAATGAATGGGAGCAAATGACAATTAGCAATTTGCTCCCAAACACCAGAAAATACGAAAAGATAATTCAGACAAGTTGGTTAAATCCGTTTGATTTAAAAAACTTGTCTGAACAACAACTCTCTTCCGTTTTCCGGTATTTGGGAGAGCATGGCTGATTGTCATTTGTATTTTGTGAATTGGCACCTTGAAATGTTGCAGAAAATTTATCTTTGTGTAAGCATCAAAAACACAGGGAAAGTTTGTGGGATTAACCAGTACATGTACACATCACAATATGAAGTATTAACAAAAGAGATTATACTGTATATTAAATAATACACTGTCACAGCAAAGAGAACCTGCAGAGTGACAATTTATGATACAGCAGCAACTGCTGTCCCTCCAGTATTGCTTATCATATCATACGTTGCCTGTAGCTGTTGTTTTACTAAACCAACCCTTCTCTATTAATATTCGCTCTGAACCTATTTTCTTTTGTATATTTAGTTCTCATGGGAGTGCTTGCTGGTATTGAATCTTGCATCACAACATCCTCAGCAATCTCTTGTATTTTTCATCTTTGATTACGAAAACTGTTACTTGTCATTGTTACTGTACATAGGGCCTGACTCAGCAAGGATCGCAGTTGTTTATTTTCAAAGGCAAACGGATGATTAATTAGCACTACGCGTGCGTATGCATTGCAGTGTGTGTGCACGAACCACACACTAAGATCGAGACTGCCATCGCAGAGGATACGCAGACTCATGGCAGAGTGATTCACAGGAAGTGCCATTTTTGAGTGGTGACAGGGGTGTGGTTGGGCGAATGCAGGTGTGCCAGTTCATCTCAATGGTGTTGCAGGGGTGTGCATAAACTAGCCACTGCGATACAAGACTCATGCTGAGGTCTCATAGCATGCGCAGAAGTAAGCAATTCCTGAGTGAGGTCTGACCTGCCTTAACTGTGTGTATGGGTCTGATGTTACTCAATATTACCGATTGTTTTGCTGTTTTGCCTAAGTATACAGATGGGAGTAAGGGGAAGTGGGCATCCTTATGTCAGGCTGTGATCGCAATGCGAATGCAAACATTTACCACTGATATGAGTAACTTCATAGCATGCGTATAAGCAGAATAGCGATCCTTGCTGAATCAGGCCCATAGTCCTGTAATTTAAAATTATTCTTCATTAAATAAGTATATCTTGAATAGTCATCTGTAAAAGTTACTAAGAGTTGCCTCTTGGTGTTGGTACCTTCTAGTGTTGAAGTATGTAGTGCACTCCTGTGCTATCTCCATAATGCTCCTCTAAGGAAGCATTTGCACTTACCGAAATGGCCACAGGTTATGTCTTTTGTGCATGCATTACATTTTGTTACTGTGTCTGAACACTACAGTGGACAAGGACATGTTCCACTTAGCTCCAGAGACACCCTGGAATTACTTCAGAACTACCTGTTACAGAGCATACAACTAACCCATATATATGTACCACAACCCACATACATCACCTGCTTGTATGAGTATGTTCCATTCAAACTCCACTCTATTCAGATACCATATGTATTTAACTATGGGTACAGCAGTACAGACACATTACTGCACAATAAACCAAAGTACTGGTTAAGTCCTGAGCTGTATGTTGTATCTGAGATTCCGCTAGTGTATACTATTTACTCTGCTTACCACCATACAAATAGTACACACCTATAAACAGGTTATGCAAACCCTAGGCACTCAGACCCCAGCAAGCACACAGATGCCATTGGCATGTGTTCAGCATACAGAGTGTGTCACTGTAGGGAACCTGCACAGAGTGTTTCCAGCACAGAGTGTCAGCACAGTGTTAGTGAAGCAAAGCATAAATATGCATCGCTGCATACAGTAACTATGTCAGTGCACAGCATATATTCAGGAGCAACACCTATGATGGGATTTGCTAAATTAAAAGGTTCAAATAATTACATCACATGGAAATTTGCAATAGAAATTAAATTAAAGCAGGAGAGGTTATGGAAAGTTATAGTTAATCCAAGTGACAATCCAACCCAGATGATGTTGGAAGAGCATTGGAAACAATAGGCTAAGAGTTGAACAGCATGTGTACTCAATCATACATGGGAAAATGTCAGCTACAAACATTTGGAAAACACTACAGGTAGCATATGAGATAGACTGCTGTAGACACTGCGGATGGGCTCTAATAAAAAAATTCTGAGGTGTGTATTGTATATACCAAGTTAAGCGAATGTACAAGTATGAGTGAGTACATTGACTAGATGTCCATATCCAAGAAGTTAATGTTTGAAGGAGGACAAGTAGATGATGAAGAAATCACTGCTGATCAAAGTGAGAAGCACAACAGCAAAGATGAGTAGGCTTTAAGTGTCACAGACAGCCACAGAAAAGATTGTTGGTACATTGACTCAGGTGCAGCAAGACATTCCAGCTGCAATAAAGAGTGGCTCATTACATTAACCACATATGATTCTATAGCAATCAAGGGAATAGGAAATTAAGTGCTTACAGCTAAAAATTTTGAGACAGTCACTACCCATTTAAAAATTAGGGGCAAAAACTAAAGTCACAGAAACTATGGGAAGAAATATCATAGCCTCAAGTGTCTTAGAGCAAAGAGGTTACAGAGTCCAATTCACAAAAAGATAGTGCATTGTATGGAACAAAAGGGGGTCTATGATAGCAGCAGGTATCCTGTGCCATCAATTATATGTCCTTGAGACACAACAGTGTTATGCAATGATGACGTCTGACTTATAGTCTATGGAACTCTGGCATAGAAAATTAAATCAGCTTGGATATCACAGTGTCCAGAAATTGGCAATTGGGTTGGTTAAAGCTATATCAGAAAAGTCCATGAGTGAAAGCTGTATAACTGGAAAATAAAACTGTTGTCTATTTCCAGACAAGCAGAGCTGAGACAGCCCAGGAGTTCGTGCATGCAGATGTGTGTGGTCTGATTGAAGTTAAATCGATAAGTGGGTACAGATACTTCATAACATTCATTGATGATGTCACAATAATTACACGCATTTACTTCATCAAATAGATAAGTGCAGTGATGAAGAAAATTACAGACTACAAGAATTTAATGGTAAATCAAACTGCTCAGAGACTAAAGGATTTGAGCTCTGGAAACAGAAGAGAATAACTAAACAATGATGGGAAATTCTTCCTAAAAAAGCATGGCATTGAGCATCAAATTGACCATCTCACATATTCCCGAATAGAGCATGGAAATCCTATTTAAGTGGAGAGAGACAGATCTATGCTGAATGATTCAGGCCTAAACACACAATTTTGGGTAGAAGCAGTATCTACAGCAGTCTATCTAAAGAATTGTGCTCCAACATTTGCCTCAAAAGACAAAACACTAATAAAAGTTTGGTCTGGAAGAAAACTGTTAAACATCTCAGAGTTTTTCGGTGTACTGCCTATGTACATATCCCCAAAGAAAGAATATGCAAATTGGATTCAAAGTTCATGTAGTGTATCATGCTTGGATATTGGCAAGAGAGTAAAGGATACAGACTCTGGAATCAAATACTAAAACACTTGTCAAGATATGTTCTATTCCAAGAAACAGCAATAATGAAAAAGAAGCTACAGTTGAAAAAGCAGAACAAGTATGTGTCACTGGATGTGCCAGCAGCTGGAGACATATCAAAACCAGAAGCTACCAGCAAGGACATTCAATCATACTTCTGCAATATCAAACCTCAAAATAATCAAGAGACTAAGGGCCTGATTCAGAGTTGGGAAAAGAGAGAGAGATATCACTTAACTGTTTACCTGGACAAACCATGTTGCAATGCAAGGGGTGTAAATACATATTTGGTTTTTTGCTTGTAGGTAAATACTGGCTGCTTTTACATGTAGCCCACAAATACTGCACAGATGTATTATTCCTATACAATTTAGATGTCAGTTTGGATACCTCCCTCTCAAATCTAAATCTCTCTGCACATTTTAAATCTTCCCCACCTGCAGTGCAACATGGTTTCACCAAGATGATCAGTTGAGAGAGATATCTCTCTCTATTTCCAACTCTGAATCAGGCCCTAAGTCATGAAATGACTGTTGTGAAATACAGAACACCAAAAGGGACTTTCAGTGAGTTGAGTGTTATAAGTTAAGAAGATACAGATGTGTCCCCAAACACCTAGCCTCAATCTGCCATGTGGTGCAAGACTACTAAAATGAGTGAGCCACCAAGTCCCATGTGAATTGGCTTGCAGAGAGCATCTTTTTTGCCTGAAACTGCATCTTAGTAGCAAATGTATGAGAAAAGCCACTTCATGGGACAGCACTGATTAATTTGATATGCAACATTTGTATATCTGTGTGCAACTTAATCTTTATATGAAGCATAATGCAACTTGGCGTGAAGAAAAGTCATGGCCATAGCACTTCATATACAGATTAAGACTCAGGACCTCATTCAGAGCTGCTCGCAAAATGCGAGCACCCGCTCTGAATGAGGGCGGCTGCATCTGTGTAATGATCCAGCCTCCTGGCCGCTCGCTAAGCTGTCGGTAACCACCCACAGCTTTACCGAGCGGCCCGGTTGATGGTCGTGATGGTCAAGACCATCACGACCATCGGGAATTGCGACGAGACCCTTGTGGTAGGATCTTGTCTGCTGCAAGCCCCAGTGGGCTTTCGCTCTAATAGAGCCGGAAGCTCACCACTGATATCACAAGTGATGCCAGTGGGGCCACTCCCAAATGGCAGGCATTCCTTCAAGAACACCTCCGTTTGGCCAGCCATCCCCCCACCCCACCTACAAAATGGTGCAAGCTGTCGATCACCATCGACAGTAGCCCCTTTTGTAGTAAGCCCTGGAGTGAGAGAATTTCTCTCTCGCTCTGGGGCTTGCGCACGCACAGTGTGGCCACTGCACGTGCTCAGGGCCTCAACATCGACCCGCTTGCGAACGCTCAGTGCTTGCGAGCAGGTCTGAATGAGACCCTCAGTCACATACAATGCATTAAATTGCTATTTTTTAAACAGAGGCTTTTCAGGACATTTATTGTTTGATATTATTTGCATTTTTAATTGTCAAACATGTATTTTAAGTACACATGTATATATTTTGTATTGTATGATCATTGGTTGGTTATTAAATGTTAATTTATTCACACATTTATTCACACATATCTTTATTAATTTTCTGCCATGCAAATACTATTTGTTTTTTAACAAGTGCAGTGCCTCACACTGATTTTTGATTGTTCACTTTCAATCTTGGAAGTTTGCTTATACCCCTTTTGCTCCCGGGTCGCTATAAATAAATGACCCGGGTAAAGTGACCCAGCAATCCAACCTAGATAGCTACTAGGAAATCACATATACAAAGAAGAAAAGTTTGTAGCTTTAATGAGTACACTGGGACACACGTTAGCAATTTAAAATGTTAAATTTTTAATAGGTATGCATTAACATCTCACTATATTAAATTTGCTAAGATGGTGAAATATAAAATGATAGAATTGTGCAAAAGAGCTGAAAATTAATGTGTACAATAAAATATGCAAAATAAAACCGTTGTCAATTTGTCATTGTTTCAATATGATCAGTGTTTTGTAGCACAGTGGTTCATTACTTATTATAGTTTATTCTGTTATTTATGTTGCAAATAATTATATATATATTATTTCTTAAGGTTAAATGCCTTCATCAGCTCCTAGAAGGAAGTAGCAAATTGTATCAAACAATGCAGTGACTAATATTGTGTATAGTCAGTTTTCCAAACTGATACAATGTCTTCTCTTCCTATACTTAGATGTCTTATCCTTATGTATTGCCATGCAATGCTTATAGTGAATATTTGTTAGCTATGCAGTATACACAAATATATGTTGTAGTTCTGAGTCTCTTAGCTGTAAGGCTAAATCCCACACAGCAGGTATATGTTAGTATATAATTGGTCAACACACCTTGTATATAATTGGTCTCCACTACATGTGATATATATTAGTAGTAGTTCCCATTATATCATGTGTGTGTGAATCACGTACCATAAAAAAAGAAAGCCTGACTGGTGAAATGGCCGTAGGCTATCTGTAACCGATTGTCAATGTCATGTAACTAAAATTAAATTTTAAATATGTTGCTCTAACTTGCAGTTCATTACCAATTGGTACACAGGGCCTGATTCAGAGCCAGACGCTCTGACAGAGTGCTCACTCTGAATCAGGGCTGGCCCTCTGGTTTTTCAGAACGGCCTCTTGGCCGCTCGCATAGCTGTGGGTGACCAGCCACAGCTATAGCGAGCGGCCATGATGATGGTCGCGATGGTCAAGACCATAGCGACCATCGGGCTTGTGACAAGACCCTTGTGGTAGGTCTCGTTGCCGCAAGCCCAAGAGTTCTTTCGGCTCTACCAGAGCCGAAAGCACTCCCACTGACATCACTTGTGATGTCAGTGGGGCCGGCCCTAGACGGTAGGCGTTCCCATGGGAATGCCTCCATCTGGGCAGCCATGCCCCCGGCTCACCCACCAAAGGGGGCATGCTGTCACTCAACATCGACAGCACGCCCCCTTTAGTATGAGACCCGGAGCGACGGTTTTCCCTTCGCTATCCGGGTCTCACGCATGCGCACAATGGAGCCGACTACATCGTGCACATGCGCACTGGGCCACCATCGACCTGCTTGTGAGTGCATAGCACTCACGAGTGGGTCTGAATCAGACCCACAGTGAGCAGCAGAATTTGTAAAACAAAACTTACCTGGTGCATTTTAATTCTTATATGATATCTCACTTGTTTTATCTACTGTGTGTTCACTTGCATTGTACAGTATATATCACCACTTTTGAGAAAACATGGAGAGTTAATGCTAGTATTCTTTAATCCAGTATCCCCATCACTTCATGTTATTACACAATTATTTTATACATTAATTGTGATATTATGACAAATAAAAGAGAAGTTTTAATACATCATTCTAATCACTGACAATGATGATGAACAACATGCCAGTACACATGGCAATAAACAAGGGACATACAGTACATCAACATACATCAACAGACCTCCTTGAAGAAGGCATAAGCCAAAACACGTTGTAGACAGACCCACACTCAGCCACCACTGCATACCTCCCACCAAGACAGTGACCAGTCACTGTTCGACCCCCAATCTGGAGCCCTCCACCCGTGTGCCTGCACACAGTCCCACCCAGCATGCACGAGAGCCTGTCCATTCCAGGGAGCCACCAGCACCACCAGTGAGTGGCATCCCCACCCTGGGACCACAGCACTCCCGACCACTCACCTGCCCACAAGCACCCCAAGCCAGCCACTGAGTCACATTGGTCCAGGGAGCTGCCAGCACCTCCAGCAAGTGGCCTCCCCACCCTGGAACCACTACACTCCCGGCATCCCACCGACCTCGCAGCACACAGACCTGACCTGCGGCACCCTCCTCCCACTGCGACAGTTCAAGTGGTGCCCGACACAGCCCGCACCAGTCACCAGCCACATGGCCCACAGACCCCATCCGGGCCCAGCTGCACCACCAGTCCAGACACCACCAGTCTCGACTCCATCATCACTTAGTGCAACATGAAAGAACATTGCACCCACGGTCACCTCCACACCAGGAGCAGCTGCGAGCAACACTTTCAGGAGCACTCACCCAGAATAGGCAGCAACAACAACCTCCAGGCATCCAGCATTCAACTCACTATAGAGACTGCCTCAATATCACCCTCCCTGATCACAACGCTGCACCCAGGCACTCTACCGGTAGGTAAGTTGCACAAGTGCGGACCGCCGCCTCCTACTCATACCCCTAGAGACTTCCACCACACCACCGCTGGGACCTTAAGACTTTCAATCAATGGTCCAGCAGGGTAGATGTGCTGGTCCAAACCGCACGGTAAGGAGCCACCCTCATCCACCCCCCTACCCCTGGGTCGTATCCCCAAGCAGCATTGTCTACTTAATAAACCATTTGACCCGACACCCAAGCGTCCAGTCTCTCTTTCCAACACTACACTGAACATAAACCACCATCCCCCTATCCCACACAACCAGAGAGCACACCTGACCAACCCTCTATACAATCATGCTAATCATATTTGATCAAGAGTACCCCCAACAATAGGCTATTTTTGTCTTCAGTTTGCCATCCGGGAGGAGGTAGCACAGTCCTTACAAGACTGATTAAACAACATGTGATAAATCAGATAATTAGAAAACCAAGGCAGAGTATTTTAGTGCAGACAGTTCTGCCCATTTGTAAGAAAATGTAAGAGAAAGAGAGAGAGAGAGAGAGAGAGAGAGAGAGAGAGAGAGAGAGAGAGAGAGAGAGAGAGAGGTGTTAGGCCAGCATGTAATCAATTCAACTTATCAATATAGCTATGTAAGGTTTATATTGAGGGACATAGTGATCTCAATTGAGTCTCTGTATGTAACAAATCTAATTTTTATTTTACTTTGTGTACATTTACTAAATGTGATTCTAACATCCTTGTATTAAAAAATAATAATATAAACAAAATAAGAATAACAACAAAATAATAATACCTTAGTTTTACAGTCAGTGTTATGATGATGACGATGATGATTTGTTTTATTATTATTTGATTGAGTTATGAAACACATATAAGCTATGTAGGAAACTCTTGATGTTCTTAACATTACATTAGCTGAGATGTACCAAAAAAAAGTATTGAGTCAATAGCCTCTTTAGAAGTTGCTGGTTTCTTAAATGTACATGACTCATTCTTAGAATTAAATTTTCAACAAGTCATTTACTGAATGTCGCTTTGTAAAAGCCAGTGCTCCAGCTAAAGTTTCTTGTGGTTCCACAAACATTTACAAGATTAGAGTGTTATGGCTCCATGCCACACATTGGAATTATATGTGTTTTTCTCTTTCAATGACTGCTATTTTAAAACAAGGTCGAAGTAAAGGTAAAGAATGCTCAATAATGTATTTGTGAGGTAAAATTTTAAATTGTATACAGTATTACAGCATTAACTTTTACAAAGATTTGACCTTTTTTTCATAATGATTATGACTGGGGAGGGATTTATAAAGCTTTTTGTAATGATTTTGAAGTTGCTGGATTTATCAAAGCAAAACTGCCGAAAAAATTGCTGCAGTACATCAACCTGGGATTAGACATGTCACATTTTAACCCACAAAAAAAAAAATGTCCAAAAAGATATGGTTTTGGTAGACTATCTTGATAGCTTTCTTAACTATTTTTCTGTAAAGAAAAAAAAAGAAACCATGCTGCTTATCATCGGTATACAATCGGGAAGCCGGCTTCCCGACTGTCATATCCCGGCGGGGGTGCAATGCCGGGTATCTAGATGTAGACATCTGACATTTTCCCGATGCCAGGAGACAGGCATCCGGCAACCCAATCGAAGGGATGCCGGGCACGACAAGCGGACATCCGCGGGGGGGAGGGTAAGGTTTAGGGCACCCGGGGGGGACTTAAGGTTAGGCACCACCCCGGGAGGGTTAGGGTTATGCTAGGGGGAGGGAGGGTTAGGGTTATGCACCCCCGGGGGGGACTTAGGGTTAGGCACCCCCCCGGGGGATTTAGGTTTAGGCAGCAGGGAAGGAGGGGTTAGAGTTAGGCACATAGAGGGGGGATTAAGGTTAGGCACTTGGGGGGGAGGTTAGGGTTAGGCACCCCTAAGGAGGGTTAGGGGGTTAGGTTAGTTTATACTTACCTTAGTGATGATCGGGATTTCCAGTGCTCTTGGGCTTCTGCTGCTGGGAACTCTATATTTGTCAGCCATGCGGCTGGCAGTATTTCATACCGATTCCTTGTCATCAGTCCCAGGCATCTAGGGGGCCCTAATGCTAAGTAGCATTGGCACTTTTCCTGGTACCCCTGGTTTGTGGGTACCAGGGTAAAAAAAAAGTGTGCCCCTTAATCTGTACCTCATTAAAAAATAAAACTAATACCTGTGCCCCAATTATAATAACAACATATAACAATATATGGGGCCCATTATAATTAAAAATAATATACTATCCCCTTTTACAATTTAAAATAACAAAATTTCCCTAATTATATATAAAAAATATACATGATTTCATTAAAATACCATAGACCTCTTATTATAGAAATGTAATATATGTAGCATTTAATCTATATATAGAAAATTAAATGTCCTGACTGACTGACTAACTCATCAACACCCAGTCCAAACCCCTGGACCTAGAAACCTGAAAATCAGATAGTATATTCCTTCCATGACATAGGTGCCCACTAACAAGGTATTTTTCAATATTTGTCTCCTAAGGGGGTGAAAAGGGACAAAATGTTACCTCCCTCTGTGCAACGTCCTGCCTGCCTGTCTCTCATGGCTGTAGCACAGTTCATATTCACCAACTGTCATTCCAAGTGCTCCCAATCATCACTGGCAGTTGGTGTGGCTCTTCTATTTAAATAGTGAGAGAAGGAAATGTGTTACTACAGATGTGAGGGAGAGGAATGTCAAATGTGTTACTATGGGGTAAAAAAAGGGAATATGCTACTTCACTGGCCAGAGGGAGGGGAATGTGTTACTACAGCTGTGAGTGGGGGTAATGTGCTACTAAAGAGGCAATGGAGGGGCATGTGTTACTCCAGAGGTGAGGGAGGGGAATAAGTTACTACATGTGTGAGGGAGGGATTGTATTTCTACACAGGTGATGTAGGGGAATGCATTACTACAGAGGTGAGGGAGGGGAATAAGTTACTACATGTGTGATGGAGGGATTGTATTTCTACACAGGTGAGGAGGGGAATGTGTTACTACAGAGGTGAGCAAGTATAATGTATTACTACTGAGGTGAGGTAGTGGAATGTGTTAGTACACAGATGAGGGAAGATAATGTCTTAATTTAGCAGTGATGCATTACTATAGAGGTGAATGATTAATGTGTTATTGGAGTGGTGAGATGGAAATGTAAACAGTAAATATCTAAGACCCAACTCGGTGGAACCAGATACATTTGCTAATATATAATATTAATGCAAGTACTGGTGTAATGTTAAAATTTATTTAAAGAAAGGTAGTAGTGCTGCGCTCATGTGTTTGGGAAAGCAGCTCAATTATTATTGTTATAAAGATTAAGTAGAGGTTATCTTGAGCGCTATGTCAGGGGATAAGGGATTGTCAAGGGTATGGAAAAAAAAAAAGGGGGGAAGGGTAAAAGAGAAGTTGGTAAGGAGAAATGAAAATCAAAAAAACAAAACAAAAAGTGTAAAAATGAATAATTGAAAAAATATAAATTATAAACAAACTGAAAGTATTGCAACATGTAATAGCAAATCACTTTGCCGATGTATATAGCCTTTAAATGAGAATGGTATGGAGTGGACCTCAGGAGAGATGTGGACAGTCCATTTGCTGTACATACGCAATTGCGGTGGTCCCTAATCTTACCCTACTCTGGGGTTTTCTTCTGTAGCGGCAGTCTCCGGATGGTCTGTGGAGGTGCATGGTGCCGTGCTTCCTGATGACGTCAGACGCCGGGCGCTTGCCGATGAGAAGTCACTGATTTCTCACTAGCTCCAGCTAGTGTCTCCCTTCTCATAAAAGGTTATATACATCGGCAAAGTGATTTGCTACTATATGTTGCAATACTTTCAGTTTGTTTATAAATTATGTTTTCATTTATTCATTTTTACACTTTTTGTTTTGTTTTTTTTTATTTTCATTTCTCCTTACCAACTTTTCTTTTACCCTCCCCCTTTTTTTTTCCATACCCTTGACAATCCCTTATCCCCTGACATAGCGGTCAAGATAACCTGTACTTAATGTTAAAATGTATTGGTCCATGATATTTTCCACAGTGCAATGAGTAATATTTACTTTTTTTGATATTTTGCCTTTATCTGACTAGTTGAATGGGTTTTAAAAAAAACCCACACAAATGTAATTAGAGCTACAGTAGAGCATTTTCATTCAATTGAAATAACTTTTATAAGCCTGCCTACTGTACTTTATAATGGGCAGCCAGTCAGGAGCATTCTCTAAAGCTTCCCGATACCAATTACTTAGGTTTTGTCAAACCATCCTTCTGTATAGACAGGCAGCCAGTCAGAAGTAGTCTCTATGTGGTGGTTGGTAGACAGGGTTCACCACATTGACCTGCTCTGTGATCTACTCCCAAATGTGGAGCTTGGCTCTATCAATTAGTTGCCAGGTGGTATGGTGCAACAAATGCAAGTACAATTTTTGAAAAGGAAGTAAAAAAAAAAAAAAGAGTACATACAACTCCAAAATAAGGATAGTCAAATGTAGAACCACTCCAATGGTGATTTGCCAACCCCCTCCAATCTGTATAGACATGATTCTGGGTATTTTAAGGTTTATTTAAATAACAATTTCTACTATATTTATCATAGTAGGGCAAAGCCGTTGCATAGTCATACACATTAATTATTGTTATAAGTTCTAGTATAAATGTTTGCTTAGCAGCAATTTTACTGTAGTTAATGGACTTTTGTGTACATCAGTTGTACATTGACTAGCCTATCCCACACTACCAACCAGTGCTGCATAAATTGAAAATAGTAATTCAATTGCAAGCATGAAAACCGTAAATTTTTTCAAATTTAGGAGCTCTGCTGCTCACTTGAACTATCTACAGTTGCTTTAAAAGTGAAATACCGATCCTAAAATTAGTCAAGATCTGGGCCCAAAATCTTAGGAGCGGGTGCTTAATCAACCAGAAAAAAATAGCAGAAGATTGACCTGAGGAAGCCTTATTACATAAAAACATTAGAATTCATAACTGTTAATTATCATAAAATTAAAAGTGAAATACCAATCCTAAAATCAGTCAAGACCTGGGCCCAAAATCTTAGGAGCAGGTGCTTAATCAACCAGAAATACATAGCAGAAGAGTGACCTGAGGAAGCCTTACAACATAAAAACATTACAATTCATAACTGTTAATTATCATAAAATTATTTTAAATTTTCAAAATATGTTAAAAGTGACAAAATATTACTTAATTTTTTATGAAGTATTTCATATCCCCTCTCAAAAAGTAAAACAATGTGCTATGTGTAAATGTTAACTTATAATTTACTTGTTGAACAAATTAAACATAAAATAGAATTTGTTTATTCTGCCCATCCGCAAAGGTTTCATGCAAGCTTTGTAACCAGCAAAATACATGTCCCATATAAAAAGTATACTAAAATAGTTCTCTTTTCAAACATTCATTTTTATTAAGTTGTTGAGTACATAAGAAAACAGGGTACAGGGAAACCTGATGGAAAATAATACTGTGGGCAAAGCCCAAATGAAGAGAACACAGAGCATAAACAATACTTTACACAAGGAAATAAAAGTCAACACCATAGATATTGTAAAATGACAAATACTTTCCAGAAGTTATAACATACAAAAAGGAGATATAAAAAACAAAAAACACAGAGTCACATACAATCAGTACCCTCATCATAGTCATTAGAGTGAGGAGTATCCAGCAGAACCAAATTATTGACTTGATCCTGTCAAGAGGAACCTCCTCGGGTTTCCCTATATTCGTACCAACCGAACCATCTCACTAGAGGAGAAGAAGCTGAATATTAAAATTACAATCAGCTGTCTCAAATTTGTAAGGCCTCTGTATCTTACCCTTATGTATATTCAGATTGGATACTGAAGCTGTCTTCCATAGCTGAGCATTGGCCGCCTTGGTGGCTACAAGAATATAACTATCTCCTGAGGACATCTCTCTCAGATAATAATGTAAGAGGGCTACCATTGGATAAGAAGAAATTGATATCCCTGTTGCTTGTCTAATCAAGGCAAAAATTGCTACCCAGATAGGTTTGAGAAGCAAGCATCTTTTTGACACACATACATGTTGATTTCTATTAAAATTAGGTATATACACAGACAAATAGACAACATTTTTTTTCTACTTGTCAAATAGCAACTACTGTATATCAAAATCAAGATAAGAAGCAGGGACAGGATGATTGCCAGGAGACAGCACAAATGAGGATGCAGCACAGATCAGCCAGTTGATGTAGTAGGGACTGGCAAAACCTGAATGAACCCTAACAAAGGTGAATGACAGCTTGTTTTGTCTTTTTTTGTAAACATGAAGCTGTAGCTGTTACGCTGTAGATAAAAGTGATTATAATTTATTTAATAGGCGTCACAAGGGTTCCATAGTGCTAAACAACATAAATACAACTGACAATACGTTACATGAGTGCAGACTAATACAAACAAGATAACAATTTACCATGGATACATAATTACATTAAATTTGCATAATTATTTAGAGAAGACAAAGGGTAGAGGACCCTGCTTGCAGTTACCAATCTATAGGGGATATGGTTTGGCACAAAATAGAACAGAGGACAGAATAGAGAAGGGCAGTGACTGCAGAAATAGGAGGAGGAATGGTAAGTTAGAATAAAAAAATGTTCTGTTTTAAGGGCATGTTTAAAGGCTGGGAGGCTTAATGATAGTCTAATGAAGCGTTCCAGAAATTGGGAACATACCAGGAAAATCCTGAAAAATGTTGGTCAAGAAACATCAGTGTACATGCTTAACTTCAGAAAGTGTATATGTACAGTATTTCAATTAGTGGAACACTAAGTAGGCCTATAACAGAAATATATATTTTTTTAAAGTGCAATATGATGTGATTCTTTAAGGGACATATAGACCAAATGTATCCAAGTAGACAAGCCCATTTCCAAGCGAACACAAATACAGAAGACCTTGTCATCCAGTGAGAACTGGGTATCAGGGGTGTCTGGGTAAATTCCAATTTTATCAAATTTGGGGAAGTATGTTTATATTTAAAAATAAAAACAAAAATATTATCTGTACATAAAAATGTTTAATTGTCAATAAATTGTGTGTTTTTATTGCAATTAAATGCCTGCATTCTTGTTAGTCTTTTTGCAGTCAATCCCCTGAAACAC
Source organism: Taudactylus pleione (assembly GCA_031769625.1). Classification (NCBI taxonomy): domain Eukaryota; kingdom Metazoa; phylum Chordata; class Amphibia; order Anura; family Myobatrachidae; genus Taudactylus; species Taudactylus pleione. The sequence continues at coordinate 19,284,219 of JAUIMM010000178.1, forward strand.
AGACATTTTCAGAGAATTGTTGCTATATTTTAGAGTCAGGGCTGTTTACCAATTGAATACTGCCACAGATAGCAGCAAGTGGAGTTGCAACTGAGATGTGTGCTACAATATGTGTATGCCAGTGGTTCCCAAACTTTTTTGAATCATGGCACCCTAGAGTATCAGCGTTATTTTCACGGCACCCCTAAGTTTGTTTGTTATTGAGAAATTCAGAAATGTAGTAAAGTGAAGTAAATTGTGCTTAGGCTCAGTTATGTGGTGGAGGACAGGTTTGAGCTTCTGTTTGTCCACATATTTACATTACTTTGACCATAAATAATTTGATTTGGTGCAGGTCCACCAACCTGATGCTCCCCTGCAAGTGTCCCGATGCACCCCTGGGTGCCACGGTGCACAGTTTGGGAACCACTGGTGAAAGCACTTTCTGAGTAAGTTTAGGTGAGGATGACACACTTAGTACTCTATTGACTAACATTATGTTTACTAAAATAAAGTGAAAAAGTGTGTTTTCACACCCTTTTCACATTATTTTAGTATCACCTAAAGTTACTACAGGGCAATTGCAGTAGAATTCGTAAAATTGTACTCCAAGCCTTAATTATCACTTATTTTAAGCAAGCAGATCGCATTTCCCATAATTGTAATGTGTAATGGGAAATGTGATCTGGCCAAAGTTACTAAAAATAATATGGGAAAAAATACCGGGGAAAGCCCTGTGATAATACCGCCACCTGGAGGTGGCATTATCTAGGGTCTCCCCCAGTTACCGGACTCCCGCTCTGCTCTAACGGGCAGAGCAGAGCCCGGAGCTGGCACCAGTGATCAACTGTGTGGTCTAAACAGACCACACGCTGATGCACTGTTGTGGCACCCCACCAACACCCTGTGTTCCTACCCATGCTGATGTGCCTCTATGAAAATGTTAAATATTAATGTGACTCCTGCCATTGTCTAATATAGGGCACGATTTAACTGGTTTCATTAAGGTTCAGGGACTATTTGCACTGCCTCCTCAGTGGTAGTGGACGTTAGGGGACCAGTGAGTACTGTAGCAGGCTCAAGGATTTGACCTAGAGAAAAATGGCAGTTGGTGTGTGCAGTTGGTGAGGTAGCTGGACAGGAGAAGGGGCTGCGCTGCCTTGATGCTTACCTGAGTGCTGCAGCCATACTTCGGGACGAGCAGAGGAGGTCTCTGAGGCGGGGAACATCCAATGGGACTAAGCAGTGCCATCCAGGGAGGTTCTGAGAACAATCAGCATAAGAGAGGTGTGTCGGATGACCCCCAAGGGAGTGCCTCAGCGGAGCTACAGAAATATAGAGACTGAGCTTGTAAAGGAGCCGGAGGTAAGAAAGCTGCTGCAACCTCCCAAATAGACACTCAGTGACATTGGCGCTTATTAACAGGAGGCCTACAGTTGTCCACCGTTACATATGCACAGCAGTCCCTTCAGAGATCAGCGTGGGGTTTATAGACTGCATCATAATAATAAGAGTAACCCCCCTGAATCCGCATATTGGAGATTAGGTACAACAGTTACCAACAGTGTTAGGGTGACACTTCAGTGCCAGCACTTGTAATACTATGAGTATGAACTAAGGTTGCTAAGCAGAGAAGGAACTGACTGTAATACCAACACCATCGCAGCAGGATAAGTTACAGAGGATTACAGTGTTGCATTAAATACAGACAAGTACTGTAGCTGGAGCAGTTTAAGAACTGTTCTTCATATCCCGGGTAATGAAGGGTGCACCCTATTAACTATTTCAGCGCTGAACTAGCAGTATATGAGACATGTAAAGTGCAGTAGTGTGAGGAAAACATTTTCCTAAAAAGGTGTAAAGAAAAGTAACACAACTTTGCAATTGTATCCTTGATGTAAACTTGTCCGTTTATCATTCTCACGTGAGGTTTTTGTATATATTTTAGAGATGTTAGGGGAATTGCAAAATTAGTCATTTGTTAATTGCCACTAGAGCATACTTACCCATTTATAGTTTGCAGGTTCGAAGTTCAGAGTTCGCTAGTGATCTGCAGGTTCCTGAAAAATAAAATAAACATAAGAAAGGATTCACTATTGCCATCTTTATTGTTATACTATGTTGTCTGATTACATTATGAATAAACTCATAGTATAGGGTATCACAAATTGGCGTCCGCGAACAGGATACGACCAGAAAATGTCAGCCCCTCAGCCTCTTGCATCGACCACAGGCCGGAGACGATTACCTCCCTCTCCAGGACAGAGAGCTTCACCATCAACAAATGCCTCACCCAGCAGTGGTATGGTACATATGACACAGACATCACCCATTACGATGCCATACTATTTTGGGGCTCCATGGTTACCCATGTATTCAGGGGAGATATGCACACAGAGTGCAAGCACTATTAAAGAATTTAAGGACAAAATGCGATCAATGTTCAAATTATATCCACTGAATGATGAACAAAGAGTGGAAATAGTCATTGGACAGTTGAAAGGAGCTGCTTTGCGAGAGGTGAAAGCGTGGGCAGATGATGAAAGAAAAACAGCGGAGGATATTTTCAAAAAGTTAGAAAGTATATTTGACTCAAGGGCAGTCTCTGAACTTAGAAGACGTTTGTATGCTAGGAAACAGCAACCTCAAGAGTCACTGAGAGAATTTGCTCTGGGCCTACAGGAAGCTATGAGGGACATCCAAGCACGAGAATCGAGGGAAGTAGAACGTGTCGACGAGACTCTAATTAATTTATTTATCGAAGGGGCGTGAGGAGAAGCCATACGGACCCAGCTCAGAATGTGGAGACATCAGAATCCTATATGCCCATTCTCCAAGTTCAAGGAAGCAGTATTAGATATTCTTGGGCTCAATCAGAATGCTGATCTTGAATTTGACTCATCTATAGAACAGTGGGAAGTTGGATATTCTAGAGAAGCCAAACCATATATGACGCCAGACACTACGTCGCCTAAGGAAATAGTCACCCAACAAGTACAGTCTGGTCAAGATCTGATCGGAATTTTTACTAGTGCTGTCACTGAAATCATGAAGGAGATAAAAGTGATTCGGCAAGAGCAGGCTGGAGCAAAATGCAGAGACTGTCACCAAGAGCATGGGGGAAGGAACCAGTCTTACTGGGACAGTCCTCGAGAGACAGGTCGATGTCCAACAGACCAATTTGATACACAAGGGAGGCCTATCTGCAGAAAGTGCTGGCAAAGTGGCCACATTGAACGCTATTGCATCCAGAGACAGCATGAGGACCAGCCCTCAGGAGAGACAAAAAGAATAGTTCCAAAAATGGAAGAAGGGCAACCCAGAGATGCGAGTCTGAGCCCAATAGTACAGAACAAAATAAAATTTATGAGCACGCCAACTGCAGGGAATGTTACATCAGCTATCACAAAAAGGATTTCAGGAAAGGTTGTTTGGTTCCACATGCAATGAGGCTATGGATTCATAAATCGAGATGACACCAAGAGCGATATTTTTGTACATTACTCGGCCATCCTAAAGAACAACCCAAGCAAATATCTTAGAAGTCTGGGAGATGGGGAGTTGGTAGAGTTTTACGTGGTTGAAGGAGAGAAAGGTGCAAAGGCCACTAATGTAACTGGTCCTGGTGGAGTGCCAGTCCAAGGCAGCAAATATGCATCAAGCCACAACCGTTATTGGCATTATCCGCATCGTAGAGGTCCTCCACATAACTATCGACACAGTGAAGGTAAAAAGAATCTAGAAGAAGTAGAAAGAGTGGCAGAGGAAAAGAGGGTTAATCAACAACGGCCTTACTGGAGGAGTCGCTACCCATCCTACTGGCTAAAGAGACCATACGGACACAAACAATATCCCGATCTCCCAGAGCATGGTGAAAGGCTGGATGGAGTGTTTGGTAAAGATGTAGGAACGCAAAATATACAGGTGTGCCAGTACCAGCAAGAAATAGTCCGGCCAACATCTCCTCAAGAATCACAAGCAAAGAGTCGACCAAGAGTGTATGACAGCGCTTCTTATATGCTCCTCTGCAATCAACAAGAGTTGAGTACAGCTGTACATAAAGAAGACACAAAGAAAGCTCCGGACTCACCCTTAGCAGAGAGGTTGGGGTCCCCTGAACAGAATTGCCTGGATTCTGTTATGGAAATATCGAAATCTGTTGTTCTGGAGGAGCCATGTCTTGTATTCAAAGAGCCCTTACTGTCTATGCCATCAGAGTATAAATTCCCAGTCCATGAGTATACTGAACTAAGTTCAAGTGAAATAGCATTAATTATGCAAAGAGTTCTGGGAAAATCGAAAAAGGAAAACAAGAATGCCCCGCATATTCAATGTAGACACTAGCCTGTGAGGTAGAGTGTTCAAAAGTACATAACTTGAAGAAACTTTGTGTTAATATGTAACAAATGTAGTAATCTGTTATGCTATTGTTACTTTATAGCAAGGAGCTAAAGTTTTCTAGACTTACCTGGTAATTGTAACTAATTGTGATCTACGTCATGCAATGAAAGAATGTACCTAATATGTATTTAAATAATTCCGAAAAGATACTGATGTATAAAGTGGATGTCTTCAGGAGTATATAGAGGTCTAAGATGCGTGAGGACACGCATCATTCTAGTGGGGAAGTATGTGGCACCCCACCAACACCCTGTGTTCCTACCCATGCTGATGTGCCTCTATGAAAATGTTAAATATTAATGTGACTCCTGCCATTGTCTAATATAGGGCACGATTTAACTGGTTTCATTAAGGTTCAGGGACTATTTGCACTGCCTCCTCAGTGGTGGTGGACGTTAGGGGACCAGTGAGTACTGTAGCAGGCTCAAGGATTTGACCTAGAGAAAAATGGCAGTTGGTGTGTGCAGTTGGTGAGGTAGCTGGACAGGAGAAGGGGCTGCGCTGCCTTGATGCTTACCTGAGTGCTGCAGCCATACTTCGGGACGAGCAGCGGAGGTCTCTGAGGCGGGGAACATCCAATGGGACTAAGCAGTGTCATCCAGGGAGGTTCTGAGAACAATCAGCATAAGAGAGGTGTGTCGGATGACCCCCAAGGGAGTGCCTCAGCGGAGCTACAGAAATATAGAGACTGAGCTTGTAAAGGAGCCGGAGGTAAGAAAGCTGCTGCAACCTCCCAAATAGACACTCAGTGACATTGGCGCTTATTAACTGGAGGCCTACAGTTGTCCACCACTACATATGCACAGCAGTCCCTTCAGAGATCAGCTTGGGGTTTATAGACTGCATCATAATAATAAGAGTAACCCCCTGAATCCGCATATTGGAGATTAGGTACAACAGTTACCAGCAGTGTTAGGGCGACACTTCAGTGCCAGCACTTGTAATACTATGAGTATGAACTAAGGTTGCTAAGCAGAGAAGGAACTGACTGTAATACCAACACCATCGCAGCAGGATAAGTTACAGAGGATTACAGTGTTGCATTAAATACAGACAAGTACTGTAGCTGGAGCAGTTTAAGAACTGTTCTTCATATCCCGGGCAACGAAGGGTGCACCCTATTAACTATTTCAGCGCTGAACTAGCAGTATATGAGACATGTAAAGTGCAGTAGTGTGAGGAAAACATTTTCCTAAAAAGGTGTAAAGAAAAGTAACACAACTTTGCAATTGTATCCTTGATGTAAACTTGTCCGTTTATCATTCTCACGTGAGGTTTTTGTATATATTTTAGAGATGTTAGGGGAATTGCAAAATTAGTCATTTGTTAATTGCCACTAGAGCATACTTACCCATTTATAGTTTGCAGGTTCGAAGTTCAGAGTTCGCTAGTGATCTGCAGGTTCCTGAAAAATAAAATAAACATAAGAAAGGATTCACTATTGCCATCTTTATTGTTATACTATGTTGTCTGATTACATTATGAATAAACTCATAGTATAGGGTATCACACTGTAAAATAAAGAAAAAAAAAATAGTAAAAAAAAAAACTTACCTGAGTCCAGGGACCGATGATCGGGGCTCCGGGTGATGTCCTCACTCTGGTCAGCTGGTCTCCCAGTCTGCACTAGGGCCCGGTCATCACCTGACTGAGTCCCAGTGCAGTATGGGATGTCAGCTGACCGGAGCCACAGAGGACATCACCGGAGCACCGATGACCGCAGGAAAGTGTAATTAAGGTAACGGGGGTCCGCGATCTTGGGGGGAGGGGCTTAGTGCCGGGGGCAGGGCTTAGCGATGGCCGGTCGGCGCATGCATCGGAACTTGTCAGGGTATTTTTTGCGAAAATACCATTATAAGTGTGCGGAGGGGATTCGCAGGGACAGAGTTTTATCACAAGCTCTGTCCCTGCAAGGGATTTGTAGTAAATCCCTGTGATATTGCCTGAATTCGCAATGTGAATTCAGTCAGTAATATCACGGTACAATTTGCATTACAGATGTGGATTGTAGTAAATAGAGCCCGTAGTAACAAAGCAGAGCCAGCCCATCATTTGAGGTCATCCAATGAATGTTATTGTGCTTGGCTTAAATCTGGCACATATGTTGCCAATGCAGGGCCTGACACATTGGGGTTTGGCACAGGATATTGGTGGAAATTACCTATTTCTGCATGTTTTTAGTGTAAATTACATTCAGTTTATGATGAACTCTGCATCACCCCACATGCATGTACAATATGTATGTTTAATGGAATAGTTTAATTTATATCATAATATCAAGAAACAAATATTGATGACAGTAATGTTATTTGATAATTTGTAAATACTAATACAAGAAATATAGGGCCTGATTCAGACTTGGAAATAGAGTAAGATATCTCTCTCAACTGTGAACCTGAACAAACCATATTGCAATGCAAAGGGTGTAAATACATAATTTTTTGCATGTAGGGTAAATACTGGCTGGTTTTGCATGTAGCCCACAAATACTGCACAGCTTTATTATTACTCTACAATTTAGATGTCAGTTTGGAAACACTCCTCCCAAATCTAAAACTCTCTGCACATTTTAAATCTGCCCCACCTGCAGTGCAGCATGGTTTCACCAACATGATCAGTTGAGAGAGATATCTGACTCTGGACCTCATTCAAAGTCTCTCGCTAGATTTGATTGCTCGCCCCCAGGGTATGCAAATTTGTCAAAGTGACCCCACGGGAAGAGATTGCTCGCCAAGGCATAAGTACGCCCACCATGTCTTAGCGAGTGGCCAGCTTACACCCAATCGCACAGGCAAGGCCGCCCACCAGCACATGTCATCTCCAGGAAGTGTATTAAAACATTGGTATATCAAGGACAATCGGAAGCGATCGCAGCGCTTGTGGTTGCCTTACCCTACCGCAAGCACTGCGAGGACTTCAGTGTAAAAAACAGGCATGTGACGTGTACTGTGACGCTGCCTGTTAATTATGCATGCCTTAAAAACGGCATTGAAACACTCAGGCACGCCTGCGTTCGCACCTCCACTCCCCCGTTATTAGTGTCCTGCCCCTATTACCACCCACAAACGGCCTCTCCTGTCACTCATTTTACTGGGCTGTCTTTACTGGGAGAGCGAGCGGCCTGCGATCGCACAGTGCAGTTCGCGCACGTGCAGAATGAAGTGTGTGCATGCGCGTATGCAAACCATTGGGCTGCTTGCAAGCACACAGCACTAGCGAGAGACTCTGAATGATGTCCTCTATTCCCAAGTCTGAATCAGGCCCATAGTGAACACACACTGCTATATGAAGCAATCATTGTTTTTCCATTTAGTTTATTTTTCATTACAAATTCACAGTTCAGTTTAGAGTAGGAAAATTATATGGCCATATAAGTAATGAACATATAATTGTATCACTTGAATGAATCATTGCAACAACTACTGGGTTTATTCCAAATTATCATTTCTTTGCCCTGACCTTGACCTGTGGCAAGCCATTGGCTTTAGTAGTAGTGTGGTTTGCGGTAATAGCAACCACAAAACTAGATCTTCCCAGTGGCTAAAAGCCAGACACTTACTTACCAGCTAATGGTATGGTGATTGATAACAGATATGAGGGTGTAAAATGCTTCATTTCATGTTTGTAAAGTATAAATCTTGTATTAGGCGCTTCAAGCTTTACCAACAATTATTTTGCAACACAGTAAACACAGTGACAATTGACTATATTATATTATACAGTAGCAGTTATTATTTTGATCACTAGTCACAAGTGCTGTAAGCCAACATAAATAAAGACATGCAAATGTATTATTGGCCATAATGGTCGATGACAAATTTGTATTCATAAGTCTAATATACACTAGGAGGCATGGGCGTAACAAGGGGTGCAGCGGCCCTTGGACCAGAGCTCAGGCCTATATTCCTTGTCAAAGTTACATGTGTTATATACATTCTTTACCACTGGGTGGTACATACAGACTTTTGCTATGGAGCCTTCAAATACCTAGTTATGCCCCTGCTAGAAAGTATATTTTGAGGTCAAAAGTGGCACCTTTGCAAGCCAAGATGTAGTGGATTGCAAAAACTGCCACTTCATAAATATAGCCCAGTGTCAGTAAAAGGTAACTGCTATTTTGTTTTAATTCTGTAGTTTATTTTAGTAACTAGTTGTTGTTTTATTTGCAAAAAATAAACATTTTTACTGCACATGTGTACAAAGAAAAGAACACATACATTTGCAGTTTTTGATGTACCGTATACTCCTTATGACTGGTTAGTTGGAAAGGGGCAAGTAACAGAGCTCCAGTTTAACATCATACGCAAACCAGAACACAACTAAAAAAATATTGATGTCAGACACTTGCATGATACAGATTGAAATCAAGCATACTTTATTAACGCCATAGACACTGTAGAGTTGGGAATTGCCCTTGTACTATGAGAACAGGACTGGTTGTCCCTAAGGGGGGCATACTTTTTGCAGGCACCACTCCTAGGGATACCAGCCCTGTCCTGATTGAACTAAGGCATGCTGACTCACTGGTGGGGGGTTGTTTGTCCATTAGAACCCTAGTTTTAAAGGCCTAGCACCTGTTATCAATTTGGGGGGAAAGCCACGGCAATATCTTCTTTGCAATTTTACACATTTTTATTTAAAATAAGTTACGTTTAAGATGAATAAAGCTTGTTATTGGACTTTCATCTTTCATATCACTAGATTTATTGTTTGTGCATGTTATACATTCATTAGTCCATAAAAGAAAACTCTATTTTTATTTCTTCTGTGAAATAACCACACTGAACACTTTTTGAAACAAATTATACAGTATGTAACTTGTAGTGCCCTTGTGGGTCACAGTCCCTCTAGTACAGGCATACACTTGGGGGTAATTTAGTGAGCAGTGGTTTCTTGTGGGAGGGTTTGAAACAACCACATTGCTGGTGATTTTGCCTTCCAGTTTTATAATATGATGGTTGAAAGGTCGAAACTTTGACCTTTCTGATGACAAAGCCAATGACAAAACCTACCAAAAATAGACCACAAAAGACCAACACTTTCTGGTGATTTTCTACACGGTAAAACATTAACTCATACCACATGCAGAGAATTTTGCTGAGTGCTGCTATGATTTCTGAGAGTAGCCTTGTCATTTTCTGTGTAGTTTTGTCTGAGTTTAAATATTGTTGTATTTTTATGTCTGGCGTCATTTTATTTTCCGTCTTATCAGTGTGTCATTTTATTTTCCGTCTTGTCAGTGTTTATTTGAGTGTGCCTGTAGTGTGTTTGTGTTAGTGTAGGTTAGTGTGTGTTTGTGTTAGTGTAGGTGTTTGTTTGTCTTGTCAGACCCACATGCACAAACCCTGAGGACCCATCCCCAGCCTCACTTCCAAAAACGAAACGATATTGTCCAATTATTTGCTGACATTGAGATTACATTCCAGCAAACTTAATAAACACAATATATTTTGAAAAGGTACACCAAGGGGCCTATTCATGATGTTAATTATTGGGGTCCGAACGGACCCCGATAATTAACATTCTAATTTTCCATGGCCCCCGGAGCAATTCAGCATTGCTTCGGTGCGGTGGCAGCAGATGTGAAATCAGCTGCCCCAGCGAACTGATTCACTTCTCCTTTTCTGAGCAGTGAATCTTTTCACTGCTCCTTTTGGAGCAGTGATGACAGAGCGCATGCGCGACCTACAAGTCGCGCATGCGCACAAGAGCCCTGACATCCGGCGGAAGGAGCCGGACAGGGGCGGAGGGATCCAAATTGATCCCTTCTCGCAACCCGGACCTACTTCCCATCTGAAGATGGCAAATGCCCCCGCAGTCAACCTCCGAAAATATAATATTTTCGGAGCTTGATGAATTCTGTCCCCATACTAGTGTATGGGGACAGCGGGCCATTCTGCAAACAGAAGGTAAGTAGGAGATATCTGTGATATCTCCTGCTTCACCTTCTTAATGAATGGCCGGAATACTTAATTGTCACAATTGCAGGTGAAAATGTGCTTTTTCATCTGCTTTAGTGACAATTAAGTGATGATGAATATCCCCCTAATGTGATATACTGGTTTTGTGCAATGTTTCACACAATATATTTCAACAGGCACAGTTAAGCCTATTTTGACAAGTCTATTTGTTTTTAATAAATTGCCGGTGTAGATATACATCATGCACCAATGTTATATCAGGTAACATTACTGTATTTTTAGTTTTGCAATAACCAAACACCAAGGAAACTTAAACATGCCTGTCAGGTGGTAGGCTATTATTTGGGTGGGCTGACCGTCAGTTTGTAGTTCGTTTGCAAGCCGATGCTTAGTAAATTTGTGGTTTGTATACTTGTCAATGAAAAATATTTAATAGTTGGTTCGATGTTCTAAAGTTGGTCAATTGGTAAGTTTTTTGTTGGTTTTGCCTTTAGTAAATGGGTGGATTGCAAAACTGAATAGCCCAAAAAACCAAAACTGACACTTAATAAATTTACCCCAAAGTTTTATACAAGAACTCCAGCTCAAACCTGTATACTACAGCAAGAACATACTGCTGTAATAAAATAGTGATCATATTTTTAATTTCCAATATTTCATAATCAGCTCAGCTCTTATTATACAGCCAATTAATATAGAGCTAAACACATTGAAGTGAACTTTGCTGTCACTTGTTAACAACACTAATATTTATGAAAAAATAGGGGACTATTGACCTACTGTATATTAACTGAAGCTTGACAGCATAATTTGAAACATTTATGCCTATTGAAATAATAGGAGAGATATATCAGTTAGCTAGAAAAGAACAGTTTGGTACTTCTCTAGACATTGTTAAGGTAGACATATCATCATGTTTGGAATATCCCTGTGCCAAACTACATACAGGTATGAGTTACATTTATGACTGTGAGTAGTTCAGTTTTGAGTCATGTCTGGCATTACACAGATGTGCTTAACCACTCCATACAGAGATAAAATGATTTGCATCTAAAAAGTAGAAACTTGACTTTCAGTGAATTATATCTGCAAATAAAATTGCCCTGCCATATCTTAATCTGCATTACCAATCCTATAACAGCCAGCTGGTTACTGTAGTTTGTGCCTGTGCCCAAAACCCAAAGTGAGCCAATAGCATGAGAGCATACTAGTGGGATTAACTCAATGTCATGTGATGTGATGTGATCCATAACTGGGACTAGGAGGATTATTATACATTGGAAATCATTGTTATATTAGTCAATTATTTCAGAAATTCAGATACTAATTCAACCCCATTAAAGAAAATGTGAATCATTAAAGTACAACATTCAAACTGCTGCAAGGCAGTACAGTGTTTAGCATTGCTGCCTCACAGCACTGGGGCCATAGGTTGGATTCTGACCTGAGACCTATCTATGTGGCATTTGTATTTTCTGCATGCAGTGTGGTTTTCCTGGTAACTGATGTTTCCTCCCACAATTTAAAAACATGCATGCAGGTTAATTGGTTTCTGAATGTTTAAAAAAAAGTCTTTATTATGTGTGTACAGTATGTGTGTCCATTTGGTAAGAAACACAGACTGTAAACCCCACTGAGGAATCGGATTGTATTGCCGGCGGCTGTAAATCCCAACAGCGGCTGGCTGAATGTAGGAAATCCCTACAGTGGAGGTAAGTACAGCTAACCCTCCCCTCCCCCCCTAGCCCTAAGCCTTCTTTAGGGGTGCCTAACCCTAACCTCCCCCCCTAGTGCCTAACCCTAACCCTCCCCAGGGGTTCCCTAATGGATGTTTGGGTTGTTTTATGTCTTCTCCTTTTTAAACTTATTAGATATGGTTAATTTCTATGTGTGGTACTATGTAAGATTCTAGTCCCTATAAAATAGTTGCAAATATAAGCAATTATTCAGGGGGCCAATTTCTCCACATTTCTTTTGGGTTGAATACAAGGGGTTAATCAGCTCAAGTCTCTATAGAGGAGTTGAAGTTGTAAATGATCACTGGTTATAATGCGCTTAGTTATTGCAATGCAGTTTGTGATAGATATAGTTCTGGTTATATTTTGGACCCATTCTCTGAGTGTCTATTATTTTATATTTATTCACTTTTACTATTTATATATTTAGTTAATTTGAGATTTATTATTATTCATTATCATATGTTCCCAAGGCTGTTTTAAACTCAGCATCTGTTGTGGCATATTATTTAATGTGGGATACACAGCTGTATCCTTTTACAATTGATTGGATGCAGGATAAATAGGTTGGTCTCTTGAATGAGTATTACTTCATTTCCTTTTGTAAAAAACCCTGAGAGAGGGGAGAAACTAGTCAAGGCTTACAGTGGACGGCTCTCATACTTTCTGCATACCTCCTAATAACGGGATATTACTTCTGTGGCTATTAGTGGCATCCCAGAATTTGGAGAACTGCCTATCACCATCAGGGGCAGAGCTGTCTTTTTATCAGTGGAGAAGCGACACACCACATGGAGTCGCAGCATACAGGTATCCATTTTCTCCACTTATAACCAGTAATACTGCTTTCAGCCACTACACATGATAGACTGGACATTGCTATATTCACCTTTATTACCTGGCTGTGAGTCGCTGGAGCAACGCTAATCCAAGGACACTGTCACATTTTATTTCCCAGGCCTGGATGGATGTCGCTGGAGCGGCGCCGCCATAAGGAGACGCCAGAACGTGGATATATTGTGAGCAACTTAACACATAAGCTGTAGCTCTGTGATCCAGAATGTGGTGCAGGATTGTGCAATAGTCAGGTTGATACCTGATATTCTTATGATACGGAGCTAACGCATTGTGGTCATACAATATATGCTTAAGCTTTTGCATTTGACAGGTGGCTCATTCCACAAATAGTCTCGTATGGTGACTATACATCAATGTATCATTTCACATCTAAAGTCTCTCTTTCCTTATGTATATGTGATCTATTCCATATAAGGTATATAGAGGGGATTGAATTTTACACTGGTCTCAAATATTCTATTGAAGCATCTCATAGACACATTGTATAGTTCAATAATAGCAACATTGTGTTAGTTATTTTTGCAACAGGTCGTATTGATTGGAAGCACATTTATACTGTGAATTAATGCTTAATGTATGTATATGTTTTTAGTTTGAACTGCAGTTCTCTTATACATGTTTAACCAACATATGTTTAATACATTTTTATAATTATACAGTCTTGGGTTATTTTATATTGGAACTAGCGCAGACACCTCTTACATTTTCTGAGGGGTGCCTAACCCTAACATTCCCCCCTCCCCCCGCGGCTAAGAGGACGGGCACCTGTACTTACCTCGTTTGGGCTTGCGTCGTTCTGCATTCCGATGTCGGGACTATGACAGGCGTCGGTATCTTGATGTTTGTCATAACTCCCTAGCCGGCATTCCGACGTCGGGATTGTCACATGACTACATCCCCCCCCACTTGCATTCAGACTGATGCAAATGACTAAATATTTCCTGTCAAGCATATCCTGGCGCTATATAAGTAACTGTAAATAAATAATAATACATTTATGTGAAATCAGTTATATATACGTGAACTTCTAACAGTCATATATTTTGTTGTAGTCTTTTGTTTTCAAATTTTTTTACTATAAAGTGAAAAAATATACACTGTATGAAATAATACATCTACTCCATGTTGTGTTTTGTATTTTCTAAGCCAATTCGCTGATTAAATTTCCCTATTAAATAACTATTTTACTCAGACATTTAAATCCTGCAAAAACATAGAAAAAATAATAGATACTAAATTGCCTATAGTATTAATCATAAACTTTTAAAGTTGTCTTAAACATTTCCTGGAGTCATTATGCAAATATATGTGAATTAATAATGTAATGAAGGAATGCATAAATAATTAGGACCACTGTTACAAACTTCAACTTTAATTGAATTCTATTAGACTACACTGAAAAATGAGCATACTGATTAATGAGTAGATGAAAAATGTTAAATAGAAATTTCTGTTTTGAACAGATTATGTAGTAAAATGTTGTAAATAATGAAATGACTCATTATCATAGTACAAAATGATTACACAATTTATTGCAATATGACTTTTCAGAACTAGTTAATATATATCCTGTATGCCTTAAGCTTATAATTTGTATTTAAGTGTAATTATTGGAGCAATTGTAGTATTTTTTTTTTATTATTATTCTGAGCAAATATGTTAAATGGACATTATTGTAAACCATGCTGTACTTGCTAACAAAGTAAAGAGTGATTCCATTTTGACAGAGGATTTACGCAAAATATATTTCTATATTTCCCATGTACAACAACCTGGAATTACTGTCTCCAGAAATAACTCTTGTTGACCTTACTCATTATCAGTTCTAAAATATGTTATGCATAATTGAGAAAAACAATTTTATTTGAAGTGCCTATTAGAGATGAGTGGGTTTGGATCTCAGAGATCCGAACCCACCCAAACTTAGCGATCCGAGCCGAGATCCGAGTCGGCTTGGGTTTTCCCTCCAGACTCGGATCTCAAAAACAAGGCAAAACATCATCATTACGCTGTCGGATTCTTGGTGCTTTTGGATTGTATAAAAGGTCCCGTGATTGCCGCCATTTTAATTCCTGCTGTGGTGAGTGAAGAGGAAGGAGGGGGCTGTGTTTGCTGTGTATAGGGGCTGGCTACTGTTGTCACTTGTCAGCGGCTGGCAGCTTAATGCCCATAGGGGCTGGCTGTTGTCCATAGGGGCTGACTGGCTGTTGTCCTGTCCATAGGGGCTGGCTGTTGTCCATAGGGGCTGGTTGTATGTGCTGCTGTTGTCCAGGGGGTGATCTGTCCATCAGGGGTGCTCTTTAACCCCCAGTGTGAAAAAAAATAAAAGTTTTTTTTGTGTGTGTATGCATTAGCCACTCTTATCTGCAACGTAGCTGCACAGGGGTGCTGTCTGTGTCATTTATCAAGGGGCTGCTGCCTCTTTGAGGGGTGCTCCCCCCCAAGTTCCAACATTTTTTTTAAATCCAATGTGTTTTTTTTCTTTGTCTGTGCATTAGCCACATTTATTACCAGCAATGTAGCTGTGCAGGAGTGCTGCCTGTGTCATTTATCAAGGGGCTGCTGCCTCAATGAGGGGTGCTCTCCCCACAAGAGACAACATTTCTTTTAATCCAATCAATGTGTTTTTTTATCTGTGTGTGTGTGTGTGTGTATACACATTAGCTACACTTATTACCAGCAATGTAGCTGCACAGGGGTGCTGCCTGTGTCATTTTTCAAGGGGTTGTTGCCTCGTTGAGGTGTGCTCTCCCCCCAAGTACCAAAAAAAATTAATCCAATCAATGTGTTTTTATTTTCTGTATGTGCGCATTAGCCACACTTATCACCAGCAACATAGCTGCGCAGGGGCGCTGCCTGTGTCATTTATCATGGGGCTGCTGCCTAGTTGAGGGGTGCTCTCCCCGCCAAGTGCCAAAAAAAAATTAATTCAATCAATGTGTTTTTTCTTTTTTGTGTGTGTATGCGTGTTAGCCATGACATCACAAACACCTCAGATGAGATTTGCATAAACATTTTCAAAAGGTGAAAATAGAGGACATGGTTTAAAAAATAGAATAAAGCAGCTAAAACTGCATTCTCTGATTATAGTGTTTCTATACCCAGTCCCTACCCATGGCCCCTCTACCTGAATTTCAGTGAGTCAGAGGGGCAACTTCATGCGACCGTATTCTAGAGTGCAGCTGCTCCTCCTGTAGCCCAGGTCAGAAGATGTGTAGGGGGTGTGGTGATGCTATGGACTAAAATGGAGCTCACATCCACTAAAGTGGACAATGAATCCCCAATCTAGCAGGGAGCGCAGCTGTAATTTATACACAACACAGGATGGGATGACAATATAGGTTTGGGTGATGGTATAATCTGGGCTGATGTATACATCATCTTCTTCACACAATATTAATTTGTCCCCACTGGAATCCACCATTTCAGGTGCCTCTGTAATTGACAGTAAAGGCCTTTCTCGTAGAATTTGCAGTTCATTTTGATGGACATCATATTTTCCACATTTTGGGGAAGTAGTCTCAGGCCGATCACTGACAAGGTTCCCGGCTGTGCTGAAAACTCTTTATGAGTACACACTTGAAGGTGGGCAGCTCAAGTAAAGCAAAGGCAGTTTTGTAAGGGCCTCCAAATTGCCTCTTTTTCCTGCCAGTAGTTATCTACATCTATTCAGATCTGTGTCCATTGAGAAGACTAAACAATGTCTTCTAAAAATCCACTCCCAGCAGCAGGCATGGTGCTCAAGAATTTTCAAGAAAGATACAATGTAAGACTTAAACCGTAAATCTGAAATGTTGCATTTGCTGCTCTGTTCCGCTTGCTCACATATCTGCTCTGGTTAAGTGGACAATGGGAACAATGGCAGTTTGAAGGCCACTAGCTATGTTTTCTTAATGTCCCTGTACAGGTTGGGAAATGTTCATGTGGAAGCTTTGCAAAGGATTATTTTACAGTCAATTGTTTTAAAAAACAATCTTCATTTTCCCCTTCTGGGATGAAAATCGACTCCCAGCAGCAGAAGTTGGTGCAGGATTCTCAAGAAAGACAAAACGTAAGACCTTTAGGGGTAAATTTTAATTTACTAAAGTGAGAGTTTTTAGAAGTGAGTTTTAGAAGTGATGTTGCTTGCCCATAGAAACCAATCAGATTCTAGCTATTATCTTCTAGAAAGTGGTAGGTAAATGTTAAGTAGAATCTGATTGGTTGCTATGGGCAACATCACTTCTAAAATTCACTTAAAAAAACTCTCACTTCAGAGTAAAGTAAATTTACCCCGTAATCTTAAATCTTGCACTTGTCCACATATCTGTGCTGGGTATGTGGCAGTTTGGAGTCAATGTTTTTTTTAATGTCCCTGTACATGTTGGGAATTGCTTTTTCATGTGGAAGATTTGCAAAGGATTATTTAACAGTCAATTGTTTTGAAAGCACTACTAGAAGTCTTCCTGGTCCCCTTCTGGGATGAAAAAAAATCCACTCCCAGCAGCAGGCATGGCACTCAAGGATTCTTCTGGGGCAAGGACTGATGTGAATGTGTCAAATTTTTTTGTAAATGCCTCCCCATCTTCCTCATAAATTTACTTTGGAATCAAAAAATGAAATGAAATTTACTACCAATCAACCTTTCCTGTCCCTACCTTCAACTACATACATACTCCAACTCCCTCAGCTCTCTTGAATATTAAAAATATTTGTTTCCTGATGTGCCATGTTGGAAGTTGAACTGCCACTTGTTTGTGCTGCCCACTGCTGCCACTTAGCTTAGTCAGCCAGCTAGCTTGGTGCAAATTTTGAGCATAAACTGTATGAAAACATTATAGTGAGCTGTGAAGTGGTCAAAATTGACAGGAAACGAGTGGAAAAAAATGTTATTGAGGTTAATTATACTATAGGAACAAAAACAGGTCCATTTTATGTGATTTTATCTATTTTATTATGATTTTTAAAAAAAAAATATCCAGATTCAAAACCGAAAACAAAAAAGAAAACACGGAAGGGAGGTTTTGGCAAAACCAATCCAGATCCAAAAGCAGGGGAGATACAGATCCAAAACACAGGGGTCGGCGTACATCTCTAGAGCCTATAGGGCTGATTGAGAGATGGATGCATCTTTGTACACAGCAACTGTGAAAAATTCTGCAAAAAAGATGCCCACTGTAGGCTTCTATGATCCACTGTTGCATCTGAAGATGCAGCATTGGATCAACTGCATGAACATTGGACATCTGTGTAACCCTCAGGTTACGCAGGATTTCTGGTGAAATCACACTGCCGGGGCCAGTGAAGCTGCATCCATTGGCTTCAGCATGCCTAGACCATCCCTGTTTTCTGGAAAGCTGCCTGTTTCCGCCCCGCCAAGTGCCAGCAGCATGTCAATCATAGTGCATCTTTTGGGGCACTGCGCATAACATAGCAGAAACAGATTTGCACATGCGCAGTGCGGCTTCTGTGCAGATCTGCAAACATCGGAAATGTATATAAATATTGAATTTATATACATCTGAATTAAGCTCCGATATAAGCCATATGTTACAAAAATAATAATTTGAGATTTAGGGGTATATTTACTAAAATGCGGGTTTTTAGAAGTGGAGTTGTTGCCCATAGCGACAAATCAGATTTTGGAAATTATCTTCTAGAAGGTGCTAGATCAATGATAAGTATAATATGATTGGTTGCTATGGGCAACAACTCCACTTCTAAAAACTTGCACTTTATAGGTTCAGAGTAACTTGCAGGGGCAGATTTATTCAACTTTGAAGGCCCCTAGGGCCGGTGCATAAGAACTGATGGCAAAAACTAGGAGGTTAAACTGGCATTGTTAGGTGCATTCCCGTAACAGTGCACCAGTGCACCCTGGACCACTGCCCTCTTTGTTGTCTTGACTATGCACCACAAGGGGTGGGTAGGTGGACAGGAGAGCCATGAGCTGAGCTACACAGCACTGGCTGGAGCATCCTAAGGATGCCATGAGCAGTTGTACAGGCCGCGGGAAGCTTGGCCGGAGTATCGATACCGATACTGTCTACAGGTTGTAGTTCCAGGCACCCAGCTAGCCAGATGCAGAGGCCAAGGGGCTGTGACAGTGCCATTCCAAAGGGTGCTCCACCCTGCTTGACAGCACTGACTGCAGCGTCCTACTTACGGACCTGGTCAGGTGTTCCTTAAGCAGCCAAACCTCCTGCAAAGGTGCTAGTGCCGCCTGTGGTTATTGCAATAAGATTTGACATTTTTTTTAAACCAGTTTTAAAAGTCTATGAGAAATTAAATGGGTAAGAAAAGTGCCTTTTCATTCTGATGAGGAGTATGATGTTGTGTGTTTTGGATATACTGTGCTTGCTTATGATATTTGGAAGGGGTACTCCTTATTTTCTTGTAAAGCCAACTTCTCAACAAGGAGCTCACACTCTATCTATGTTGCACTGAAACTGAAAGATAAAAAGTGGATACAGCAAAAAATCAGCAGCACAATTATCTGGATGATGAGGAAGCTATGCCTCAGTATAAGTATACAGAGAATACTGAAGAGGCAGACCCTAAAGAATTTCCACCAGCATTACAAGCAATGAGGTACTTGAAAGAACTCTCTCCAAGCAGTTTTATAGAGAATGCCAAATTGAAGAGTAAGAGAAACAGTGTGAATTGAAGTAGAGCCTTTTATCAATAATACTAGGAGTCAGTGGTAAGAGAATATGAGGATTACATTTTTTTTTTGTTCAAGGTAGTATAAATCTGCAGGCAAGCTCAAATCTAAGACTCAAGCTAAAGGTCAGGGCAGGAACCAACCAATGAAGTTTGAATACAAGTCAAGATACAACAGAGATTAACCTTTAAAGGTCAATCAGATATTGCCAAATCTGGACCTACAGATGTAACTAGCATTAAACTAACATCATGAATGCAAAGAGCATTCATTATTATGGAAACATATTTAAGAGAACATGCTTGTTTCACGGAGCCTAATACTGAAATTCCCTGCAATAATTTTTTTTGCTGCCACCAGGTGGCACCTTCACTGAATGTTTCTAGACAGGTTAGATAAAGAAAACAAATAATAAATATACAGTTTTAAAATGTAAAGTTAAATAAAATTAAAGTATCCCCCAAACACTTGTCACTACTTTATTAAAATAAATAAATATAAACTGTGATTTATTTATTTGTATTTTTTTTTTAAATAATGTAGTTTAAATCTGAAAGAAAAAGCAAAAATTCCACCACAAATGATTGTTTCAAAATAATCAAAGCCAGGATTATTTTTTTCTTATACTTGGTTCACTTGAGTGATTGAGTCAAGATTGTATTAATTAACCAGGCCTCTTGGTCCAGAGTGGTAAGAGTGGACTAGATTGCATTTCAACATAGGACTGGTACCCTTTGATAAGGATTGCACGCTGTTTTTCGTGCACCCAATATAAACTAGCACTGCATTGACTCTGCATTAAAGCAGGTTTACCAGTCATGATTGTCCTAGTATAAAATGTATTGAGGAAGTGTGGACAGTACATGCTACCCTTATTTAAATTTTGTTTTAATTACACTGTGCAGTTCTAATCTTAATGCCTAATTTCTGTTGGGGACACTGGTGATGTTTTACATGGTTGAGCAATTTTCTTGTGCACATTCATCACAGTAGCACTGCGCATGTGTCCCACTGTCTGAGTCACAGTTGCAATTTAGACACAGGTGAGACACACAGCCTCAGAAATGTATTGGGCATTCATGAGTGTTGACTGGGAGGTGACAGGAAGGTGGCTATGCAGACATATGGAGATGTTCTGTCTTATGGGTCTCTGCAGTAGTTGTGAACTCAGATGTACAATCATTCACATTACAAGCAATAATCTGATGGAGAAACTGCACCATTCAGTAGTTGCCTGCCCTCCAGCATCCTCAGGAGCCTTCTGGATCACTGTCTTCTCTCCTGCTGCAATGGATTGTAAATGATAAATCCCAGGTTCTTCACTGCAGGTCAACTCAACCTGCCGGGGGACCAACAAGGAGTTGCTGAGCAAAGACAATGATTTTCTGCCATCATTGTGATTGCTGTAATTGTTTAGGAGCCTCTGCTGTCCTTGCTCATGAGTCCCTTGATGTTGCCCCAGCAGGATGAGCACAGTGTCTTCTTATATCTGTGTGTATGCTGCAGTGAGTTACTGCCTCTGAAATTGAGTATTGCAGGAGCAATGTTAATATTATTACTTGTAAAATTTCCCAAAATATATAATTATTATATGGAAATATCTTACAACAAGCATTGAAGCAAAGATACACCCATAGGTGGAGCTAGACATGTCCTCTGGGTGGAGCATGACACAACTGAGCACCGCACAAAGTGTGGTGTATTCTACTACCAATTATATTCTCCCTGAAACTAGTTTTCAAAAGTAGGCTAGTATGTGTAACAATGCTGGTACTCAGACCTTCTTACCTCACCTGGCACTGCCGATTCACTGAATGGCATGTCTCCACTGGCCAGTCATCTGAGGATGTTCCTGTTTGTTACAACTTCAGAATATTGTGGTCTGGGCTGCATGGGCACCACCATCTTGCCTGAGATCAGCTAACATTATTGCAACCATACCTCTCACATGACTCCAATATCCAATCCCAGTGCAGTGAGCCCTATTTAAACCATTCCCCAGCACCAGCTCATTGCCAGTTCTACTTGTCTTCAAGGAGGTTTCTGGCTCCTGTATCTGCAACTCCAATCTGAAATCCCTTGCAGTTTCCACGCTGCAAAGCACCTGCAGCTCCATTCTGCAATAACTTGCAGTTTCCACACTGCAAGCTTCTACAGCTCCACTTTGCATACCAGAACAATTCTCACATTGCTGCCTCCTAGCCTGCAACCAGCAATTCATTACAAACATGAATAAGTGCTTCCTTGCTACAACTATCAGGTGCACATCACTACCAGCCTGCAGACTCAACTACAGTTTTTGTAGAGCACATCATTATCAGTCTGCAGTACAAGTTCTATTATATTCAATTGATCCTGCATTCAGCACTATTCCATTTACAAGCAGTGGTTCCATCTCTAGTTATCGCTGCTATCAGTCCTGGGCTCAGCTCCATTCCATTTACACTAGTGTGCTGTCAGCTACCATCTACAATTACCACTGTGTGCTGTCTGCTACCATCTGCTTTCACTATTGTGTGCTCTCAGCTGCCATTTGCATTTACTATGTGTGCTGCTTGCCATTGACTGCTTACAAACTTAAAGTATCCATTACAGTCTACATACCATCATATGTGCCTGTGATTGCTCTCATACATCATTGTGCAATTCCAGTTACACCCACAGATACCTGTGTGCGGTTCCTATCTCTACAAGCAGTCTACAAGTTATCATACTTTTGCAGTTTGCACATACCATTTGGGGCAGGGCCGCCATCAGGGGTGGACAGCCGAGCCTCAAATCCTGGGCCCGGAGGAAGGGGAAAGAGAGGGGGGTCCAGGTAATGACGGTGCTGCACCAGCAGCCAGGGATAGCAGGGAGATAGATACAAGCAGGGCAGCTGCAAGCCAGCCTGAGATTGCAGAATGGCAGCCAATCAGGAATGGCCGTAGCGGCCACTCCTGATTGGCTGACGGTCTGCCAACTGTCTGCCAACTTATTGCACCAACCTGGAGCAATAAGTGGCAATATTTGAAATGCCTTTCAGGCTCAGCAAAAGTCAGCATTCTATATCAATTCTCTCCCTGCCATCTGGCTGCTGCTGCAGCACCGCTGCCACCCGGGGCCCCATCTCTCTCCATATTTCAAGAGCAGCCAGTGTGGATTCTACCTGGCTGGCTGCACCAGCGCAGCCAGCTGAACACACCACTAACCTAGTGTGTAGTCCATAGAATGATTCCTTCCCTGTTGTGCCGCTGACATGTTTCCTGTTCCTAACTCCAATTCCTACCAGACTTGCCAGTGGTCCAAGTCCTGTGCCCAC
The DNA here is from genome assembly GCA_031769625.1 of Taudactylus pleione. Classification (NCBI taxonomy): domain Eukaryota; kingdom Metazoa; phylum Chordata; class Amphibia; order Anura; family Myobatrachidae; genus Taudactylus; species Taudactylus pleione. The sequence goes on from JAUIMM010000178.1 coordinate 19,307,058, forward strand.
AACAAACAATGAATCTTATAGTATTAGCTACACCTAGCATTGCGCTGGCGCAAGTTCCAATGGTGTAACTGATGGTTGCGTCTGTAGATGCACCAAGCGGTATTTTAGCATCTAAAGATGCTCAATCTGGGCATTTTAGTCATTGCACATTCAGATGCATGGCTGCACACCAGGGAAGGGCTTGTAGTGACTTTTGCATAATGTCGCTGATGTGTGACCAGCAAAATATGCAGACATGGACCCCGCTGTGTGTGTGAATCAGAATCAGCCTCATATTCAAGTTTTAATTGACATACTGTAACTGTCAATCACTTGTAGATCTCCACTACCAAGCCAGGTATATTTATCGACTGTAAGTTAACTATTATCAGAGCACAGATGCTGCTGATTCATTTATTTAAAAATACTTCAGTGTTGTAATTATTCATTAAAGCTAAAATCTGTCATTCAGTTTTCTCATCACAAACTCATATTTACAATGATTCAACGGGTTGGGTATGGATTGCTGCCGGACAGGATGACGCTGGTCAGAACACCGATAGTGGCATCCTGACAGACAGAATCCCGACACCCTTTGGTAAGTATACTAGCTCTAACCATAACCCCTACCCTAACCCTCCCTCCCCAGTGCCTAAACCTAACCTCCCCCTAGTACTAAGCCTATCCTCCCCCTCCCCGCACCCTAAACCTAACACTCCATCGCCAGTGCCTAAACCTAACACCCCCACCTTGGTGCCTAACCCTAAACTCACACCCTAACCCTCCCCTAACCAGACCTGGCAAGAGATTCTAGGGGCCCCTGAAGGGGCCCACTGACAAACCTAACTGTAACTGTTGCCTGCTCTGCTGCTGCAGCGATGCAGGGTTCACTGCAGGCATGTACGGGCCCCATCACTGCATAGCCCATCACAGGCTCATTGGCAGAACATCCGGTGGTGCATCCGGTGCATTGCACCGGGGCCTATGGTAATGAGGGTGCCCGAAGCAGTATTGACAGCAGTACTGACTCTTTACAGTACAATGCCGTGGGCTGTAACAAAGAACAAGGAGGTGGTCTTTCCCTCCCTACCCCTCTCCTCCTCTTTTCTTCTCCTCTCTGACACTGCAGCTGCCGGTAGGCCTGACGTTACACTGTAGTGACCGGCCCGGTGCAAAAACCAGTTGAGACTATCTGGCTGATCTATGGGCCTAATTCAGACCCGCTCGCGAGCGCAGGACGCTCGCAAGCGGGTCGATGGTGCCCTAATGCACATACGCATGACGGAGGGAGCTCCGTCGTGCGCATGTGTGAGACCCCTATAGCGACAGCCAAGCCGTCGCTCCGGGTCTCGCACCAAAGGGGGCGTGCTGTCAATGGTGACTGACAGCACACCCCCATTGGTGGGCGTGCTGGGAGCGTGGCTGCCAGACAGAGGCGTTCCCATGGGAATGCCTACCGTCTTGGTCCGGCCCCACTGACATCACTAGTGATGTCAGTGGGAGTGGTTTTGGCTCTGCAGGGTCTCGTCGCAAGCCCGATGGTCGCGATGGTCTTGACCATCGCGACCATCAACATGGACGCTCGCATTAGCTGTGGGTGGTAACCCACAGCTATCCAAGCGTCCAAGAGGCCGCTCCATTTTTAGGTAGGAGGGCCCTGATTCAGAGCGAGCGCTCTGTTCAGAGCGTCTGGCTCTGAATCAGGCCCTATGTTCCTAGACCTAGATCATCAGCAGCAGTCAGGGATGTGGGTCCTAGCCTCCTCAGTTACTCACTGGCCTCTGGCTTTGCCTTGCTGTGCTGCCCAGGGGAAGTTACCTGCTGTAGATAGCATATCTGCAAAAGGACTTGGTGAAAGGTCAGTTCCTTACTAACAGTATACTCCTGATTTTTTTTCTCTCTGTCACTCCCTTTCACCCATTCTCTATCACTCTCTGCCTTTCCCTGTAACCCTCTCCCTTTCACCATTACTCTGTCACCAACTGTTTCTCTCTATCACCCTCGGTTTCTCCCTATCATTCTCTGTTTGTCACCCTCTGCCTCTCTGTTACCCTCTTCCTGTCACCCATTCCCTGTCATCCAATGCTTCTCCCCATCACCCTCTGTTTCTCCCAGTCACCCTTTCACTGGTCAAACCTCTGCTATATGTCAGTCACATTGGTTATATTCCTACACAAACAGGCGTCTTCCAAACCATGTTATTTCCCTCTTGAAAACTGAATACTGACTGCATTCCTAGGGAGGAACAACTACTTTAAAGGTTCCCCATTGCAGAGAAAACACATATAGGTAAGGTAGACTCTCAAACCCGGGGATGGGGGGACCATAAAATAATGTGTGTACTGGGCCCTGTGATTTCTGTTGTCAGCCCTGCCCCTATTTACTGATATTTGCCTTCGGGATGCCAGCAGCCAGGATACTGCTGCCGGGATCCCGATGCTGTCGGGATTTCAGCGTTGATATTTAGACCATCAGCATCCCGCACGCCGAGATGCTGACTACATTCTGATTCAACTATGTACTAAATACAGTCCTAACATCCCATTAATATTTTACAATAAAAGACTAATAGAAACACTGATATTACCAAAAGGGATGATCCTGGAAATAATAGTAAGTTGCAATTTTTTTTTTTTTAAATATGATTGTGCAATATGCTCAACAGACCATCCTTAGCCCTTAAGGTTGTAATACTACTTGCCTATTAAAAATATGGTAGACTAGGATCCTATTTCAGAGAAAATGTCTGTCTTTATGTCCTCAAGGAAAAAGATGCAGAGATACATCCTGTCAAACTTAGGTCACCATGGCTTATCTAAGAAAGGAACAGCAAGTCTGAAGTGCAGCAATGTGATAATTGTTTTGTGATTCATCAAAATCAAAGGGCAAATACAGAGTTTCTTCCCCCAGGTTTCTGTCAAAACCACCTACTATATCTGATTCCGAGGTCCACACTATTTTGCTAATTGGATTCGTACAGAGACACCCGGTAATCCACTGCTATGCATATTAAGACTCACCATCAGCCGCACATTGGTCACACCATCGAAAATTGCACCAGCCCCATGGTGACATCTCCAACTGAACATAATCACCGGAATCAGTGCATCTTCAGAAAAAGAGGCAGTCGCTGATGTGACATGCCTGCGTCTGGCTAACAACCCCCCTGTTACTACCCAGAAATGCCAATTGAAATTGCCTTTCTCTACTTCCAAATTTGTTCTGCGGCTCCCGATGGTAATCATCGGGAAGCATGCACAGTGTGACTCGGACACATACACAGACTGAAACTATTGCGCTATGCTCATTTTAGTAAATGATGAAGTAATTATTAATAATAATGCGTGCAACCTTAAAGTTATTTAACCAACTTAAATAAAATAAAGAGACAGACCAAGTATATATGCGATCAAAAATATATGATCAGCTTTATTTATTTTACAATCAGAGTATGGTGGCATAAGAAAGAACGGCCAGTAATCTGACGCCCCACACTTGACTTAGGCAAAGATGTAAAACACTCACTGAACGGGCCATTATCCCAATTCAAGTGTAATAGTGATATAAAACTTGCAAGGGCCGATATCCCTCTCTGGCAAGTGAGACGGTATCCAGCCCCATCCCAATGCACTATTTTAGCCCTCTCCGACGAGAGGTGCCGCTGACCCCAGTAGGGTAAAATGCTTGACCCAAGGTACAAACCTACAAAAAACCTGCTGGATCTTTTTATACTGGTTAGTAATATCATTCTCATATTTTTGTTGTTTATTTGTTTATACAAAGTTAAACTATAGCATTAGCCAAACGTTGACCTAAGCAGGGCAAAAAATAGGGCAAAATCCCTCGAGACGCCCACCGCGAAGGGGGCAAGTTAGCCAGAGCACTCAAGTCCACAAACAAACATTACACATCATTAGTCCACATGAATATAGGCATTGGATTTCCATCATCATAGAGCCTGTATCCCCTGCCGAGCTGAGACTGCCAGAAAGACTCTCACTGCTGTCACAAAGTCTGATAGACAATCAAAGGACTGAGGAGCCAAGGACTGACATGTGAAAAAAGGGTATTATCTGCGCTGATGACTCCATTCCTGGCAACAACAGAAGCGACAATATTGATCCCTGGGGTGGCGGTAGGAGGGGATCCGGCCACATCGATGTCTAAAACAAAAGAAAAACAGGGGCAGTATCGAAATTCAGGGTCCTTTGCATTAGGCAATGAACCATATGTGCAGGCGCAGCAGTGAAAAGAGCAAACGAGACACAAGGAACAACAGCCTGAAATCATACCTAGCTGCTTAATTAGTGGACTCAGCACGCCGACATATCGGATGCTGGAGGAGCAAACAATGCCAACCCTTGTTGTAAACAGAGCCCCCGACTGTTATGACAGCAGGGGCCTCAAAAACACCCCCACTGACACAAGCAACACAGCGATGGCTCCTGAATCCAGGAATGTAGTATTCCCCGATATATGCAAGCCTGCATAAACACTGACCGAGCTTCTCCAAGCCATTAGGAGACCACAACCCATGGCCCAGGAAAACCAAACAAAGGGGCGTGTTTCGTTATTACATAGGGCTGTGTATAAGATATGGTGTGCTTAGAATAATGTTGTATGTGGGGGTGGTAGACTCGGGTCAAACCTGTTTCCCTATGTGAGATTTATATATAAATATATCATTAGGTATATATGAATGGGGATGAGATGCAATGTAAGCTGTGTAGCTCACCTAAATCCTATGAACATGTATTTGTAAAATAAAAAAATAAAAAAGGGGGAGGGGTGCATGTATAAGATATGGTGTATTTTGAAGAGCGTTGCATGTGGAGGTGGACTCGGGTCGAACCTGTATCTGTATATAAAATAAATATATATGATTAGGTCTCAATTGGAATAGGGATGAAACTACCATGCAAAAATGTGTAGCTCGCCTAACTCCTACAAACCATATTTGGCATATAAAACATTTTCAACACCAAAATGTAAAGTATAAAACAAATATTCCCAAAGGCCAGATACTGAGGAGGAACTGGACCACTGAGGGGATAATTGAAATCATACCAACAGTTATCGCATAAATGTACCTTATGTATGACCTCACAATGTATTAGACAAAGCTCTCAAATTAAAACGGTATGGAAAAGCACCCACTCATGGGTAAGAAAAACCAGCCGCAGGCGCCGGCTATAGGGAAAGGGCCAGAAAGCCTAAGTGAATAAAATGCAATCAACTACCGAAAGTATCAGGGAAAATGATACGGACAAAAGAAAAATTACCCCAGAACGAAGTGGTCCGTAGCATGCACGAGCACCGGCTACAGGTAAAGAGCATAAATTACTGTACAGGGATTAATACAATTCAACTACAGAAAGTATAAGGGTAAATCATATGGACAAAAGAAAAATGAGGCACCGACACATGGTGTTCCTATGCATGCAATCTTATGACCAAAAGAGTGGTCCAAAATTTTTATAACGGAAAGCGAGTAAACAAGTGAAGAATAACAGCATAGGAGGTGATAGGCTCCTAATACTTGATTTTAGACTATGAGCCCGTGATACCATTCAAAAGCTGACTCCAACTTGAGCGCATGGTGGGAGGGGAAGCGGCACATGCTTCAAGTCCCTATGTGGTAATAGGGTCCCAAGACACTCCCAAACTCTATGAAACTTAGGGATACCCATGTAATTTAATTTAGTACATTTATGAAATAGAAGGTATGTAATAGTGTGATATTAGTAATATTGTGCAAGAACACATTTGTGATCGATTAACTGATGAATACTCCATGATACATATTTTCCTTATCCACACTTCTGTGCCGCACTTATTTTCTTATCTATGCGCATGACTAAACATGAATGTTTTGCTTTAATAAATGAGTTTAATGGACGATACGGTCTTATTAAGATTGAGGTAATTAATTGCTTGTATTAATATTAAATCAATATAACTTCATTGTGCGTACTGACTTATAATTTTCGAATGTCAATCATGTGCATGACTATAACATGAATGTTTGCTGTAATAAATGAATGTCATGTGACAAAATCTTAACGCAATAATCTAATAACGAACCGTGCAGAAGAACCGCAGAACAAAGGGCCAAAGGCACCGTGGTTTCTGACATGCTGGCGTACGGCCCTACATGTGTGGAGTTTGTATATTCTCCCTGCGCTTGTGTGGGTTTCCTCCGGGTACTCCGGTTTCCTCCCACACTCCAAAAACATACTGGTAGGTTAATTGGCTCCAAACATAAATTAACCCTAGTGTGTATGTGTGTGAGCCGGTGGTAGAGAACATAGGCCCTCATTCAGAGCCACTCTCAAACAGCAGTACGCTCGTTGCGTTCCGATGTTGAATAACCGCGCATGCGTCGGTGTAACACTGCGCATGTGCGTACGGCAGATTGCGAGCTTTTTTGGTCTCGTTCGTCAAATAGCGTACAGGAAGTGACATGTCAAATGTGATTGACAGAACAGGGCGTTTTTGGGTGTTGACGGGGGTGGAGATGGAAAAACGCAGGCGTGGCGAGGCGTTTTTGGGGCGTACATACATTAGCAGATGCGAGCGTAAAATGTGTTCGGACCGACTCATACGTCACTGGATGATCCTCTTTCCCTTCAAAATGCTCGCACAGCTTAGGGTCTGGATTACTCGACCACATTGGCGATGGCCTTCTCCTCCGTCCCGGGACTCCACGATGTTGTTGCGATTAAACGCGGGAGGTCTGAAAAGCAATTAGTGTTGGATTGAAAACCGGCTTGGTATGTGTTTTGAAATCAGTTTTTTGGGATAGCACAAAACCGTACGCAGGTGGAAATCAGAGCTGCTAATGTCAGGATGACACAATCAATTTGCGTACATTTGTTGGGGTTTATTTTGGCCTCAATTTGGTGGTTAGGGCCTATTGTAACAATAATGTCATCATGTTTTAATTTTCTCACCATTTTATTTTTGCCTCTTGAATTTGCCTCGTTATATGAATTTTTAAACGTTCCTTAAAGAGCCCTTTTTTTAAAAAAAAATTTATATTTTTTTTGGCAAGTTTTTGCCTTTTGGTCCAGGATTAAATGTAACCCATTTGTACAATAATTTCACAATACAATGTCAGATTTTTGGTGTCAATTTATTGGTCAAACAAAAAATAAATTATTAAAAAATTTGGGGACATCATTTTTTGGCAAAGATCAGTCCCAAAATCAAACAAATTGGCCCAACATAACTGTTGACATAAACATACAACAAAAAATTAAAAACATTTCACAAGAAAGGAGAGGGAAGTTTTGACCAGAAAGGAATATGAGCCAAGCACAGAAGGATTGTGGGAAAAGTCGCCATTGCTGTCACCGTGTTTTCACCCGTTTGGATGGGGGAGGGAGGGCGCCAGACCGGGTCCGGGATGTAATCGGGCTGGCCTGTCCAGAGGCAGATGTTGTGGCCTCTGGACTAGGCACAGGGCTAGGCACATTTGGAGGATTGGCTGATGTTGTGCCAGAGGTGGAGGATCCTGATGTTCCGGCAGGAAGGGAGGTCGGCTCCACCATGTGCTGGCGAACGAGCTGCTCCAGGGCATTGGCGATGCGAATGTTGGCCCTGGTATTTTCCGCCAGGGCCTGACCAATGGTCACGTTGGCCGCAGCATTTTGCTCCAGGGCCTCAGCCACCCGTAGCAAAATGGCGTCCATCCTCTGCAGAATCTCCGTATGGAAATCCGATTTGAAATTGAGTTCTGTGAGGAGGGCCACTGCCTGCGAGGGGGATTGCCCTGGACTGGCTTCTGCAGGGTCCTCAGCCGGATGTACTGGTTCCTCCCCTGCCGAGCCAGCAGAAATTCGGCGGCCAAGGCTCCCCTCTGGAGCAGACTCATCCGCCTGTGTCTCTGTTAGGAAAAAAGAGAAAAGACTCACATTAGAATCTACATATTGGCACAATAACATTTCTGAGTTGGTGACATCAAAAGATTTACCTGGGACAACATGAGGAGCCGCAAAGTCTGGCATGTCCGTATCCATGTTGGACACGCCAAACACCTCCACAGGCTGCACACACCCCTGTGCCAGCTCTTCTAAATCCGTCAACTCCAATGACACAGGGGTGGGACCCCCACCTGTCCCCCTTGCATGCCTAGCCCTGTCCGCGAGTTTTTGCTTTAGGCGATATTTGAAGTCGCCCCATCTGTGGGAAAAAATGGAAGCCATTATCCTTTTGTTTAAAATGGTGTTTGTTTTTAGGGGGGGCAAGTGTTTACTTACCGCCGTTTGACATCCCGGGCTAGACGGACATAATCACCCACCCTATTGACAGCAACGGCTACCTCTTCCCACATTCTCCCCTTCTGGCTTAGACTCATATTCCTGTCTGCCTGTGGCAGGATGTCCACACACTTCTGTATCAAAACCTCCATCTCCTTTCTTGTGAAATGTGGCTGCCTTTTTTTTTTGGCAGATTTGGCAGGAATACTGGGCCCAGCAGCCTCTTCCATGTCATCCTCCTCACCTATTTGTGTAAATATTCAGATTTCACAAATTCACAACTTGCCCAATCTTATGTTTCAAATTAATCATTGATACAAAATGCATGAAAGACTTACCGCCTGACTCTTGGGCATTGTTTCCCTGGTCTGTCGCCATGTCTGAGGTCCAAACAAGAAATACACCAGAATTTTAATGTGTTTTCGTGACGTATTTATACATGCGTCCTTATTTTGCGGCCGCATCGATTGATCACATCATTGATTGTGCGTTCCTATGATCCCTCCTTAATTTGTGCGGGAAACGAAACACTATTTATGGCTTGGTGTGTCTCGAGTCGAGGTGGCGTTTTTGGATTGTTGGAGGTTACCTTGGTTGGAGTTTCTTGTTTGCGGATAAAGGAGTTGGCGTTTGGAGTTTATTTTGTTTGCTAGATTTGCATTTTTATTTTCCGTTCTCTTTTTTTTTTTTTTTTGGCCTCGTTTCTTGATTTGGTAAGTTTTGTGAAGTATAACTTTTGTTCAATTGTTGTCTCATTGTGTTTCTTCTTGTTTTTAATTTTTGGATCCATAATTTCATATATTTTAGCTTTTTATTAATTTCGGACCCAAAGACCTTTTGATTTGGACTCTTATATATTTGCTCTTGGTAAGTCCATTTTTTATCTTGTATTTGTGAACTAATTAGCGCATTTTTCTCAGTTTGTATAGTGACTTGTTTTTGTGAACTAATTAGCGCATTTTTACTACTTACTATTGTGACTTGTATTTGCGAACTAATTAGCGCATTTTTACTACTTACTATTGTGACTTGTATTTGCAAACTAATTAGCGCATTTTTCTCAGTTTGTTTATTAACTTGTATTTGCGAACTAATTCGCGCATTTTTAAATGCTTATTAATCCTGTAAATTTTTTTGTGGTTGCCCTTTCGCTTTTTTGGCAAACATTTCAACCCATTTTGATGTACTGTGTGCAATGTCGTTTTGCTCTTTTGCCAAATGTGTGTTTCGCATATTTTAAGTTTTGTCTAGCACAAAATTTAGAAACATAAATGCACAGAGTGAAATTTGTCAAATTATTTTTGTGATTAATTTCAGTTTGGACGTATCATGACAATACCCCGGCATGTAAGCAGCAATGGATGGTATCATCAAGCTAAGTTGTTTTTAATTTTCTTTTGGGGTGGGTCCAAAGCCTTACATTCCAATCTTGCCATTTCAGGTTGATCTTGGGCGGATTGTTCTGGCCATGCTCCCGGAAGCCGACCAACCTCAATCTCGTCCCAGGCGTAGGCATCGTAGGCGTGCAAGGCCCCAGATATTTCGAACACGTGTCACCCTTTTTGGAATGCCCGATGATGAGGTTTTAAGATGCTACCGTGTTCCTCCCAAAATCATCATAGACACTCTCTCATTAATAGAGAGTGATCTTGAGCGGCAAATTGACAGTCCAACAGCAATACCACCACTTACGCAAATTATGGCGGTGTTACATTTCTGTACCTCAGGATCGTTTCAAACAACGGTGGGAATAGTGGCCGGCATCTCACAATCCTCCTTTTCCCGGATCCTGAGGGCAGTGATGGAGGCACTTTTCAAACACCTCCATCATTTTATTCAAATGCCTTTGGATATGGGTGCCCTTAGTGTGGCCAAGGCCAATTTTTACCAAATAGCTGGCTTCCCACACATCATAGGGGTTGTGGATGGTACTCACATACCACTTCAACCTCCAGCACGGCTGGAGGCCATATTTCGAAACAGGAAACACTATCACTCCCTGAATGTAATGGTGGTATGTGATGCCTCCCTCCAGATCCTGTCCCTGAATGCAAAATTACCAGGAAGTGCACATGACTCCTTCGTCATCCGGCAATCAGGGATATGGCACAAATTAACCAACCTACAAGCTGGTGATGCGTGGTTTCTGGGTAAGTGTAGACCTTTAGTACATAACAATGTTAAGCTTGATACACAGTGATCCTGATGTTGTCTATTCTTTTTCACAGGAGACAGTGGATACCCTTGCATGCCCTGGCTGCTCACTCCTTATTTGGCTCCCACACCAGGTCCACAAAGTGAGTTTAATACCGCACTTACAGCCACCAGGCAAGTGGTGGAGTGCTGTATCGGCCTTTTAAAAGGCCGATTCAGATGCCTCCACCGCGCTGGTGGCGAGCTCATGTATTTGCCGGATATGGTTTCGAAAATTGTGGTCCTGTGTGGGATCTTTCACAACATCGCCATAAGGAGTGGTGTTCCAATGCAGCCAGAGGATGCCTTACCTGAGGATGGCCCCCCCGAGGTTGGTCGGAGGTCAGTATGTGGGGGACCATACGCGATGATGTGGTGGCCCGATATTTTAGGTAATTATTGACCAAACAACAGTGTGTATACCCAATGTGTTACGGTTTTTTAACGTTCATCTTTTTTGATATTAATTCTTGCACCATCTTCTGTTTGTTTGCATAATCTTTGGCACTCCCACGATGACTACTTCCTGCTACCCTTCAAAAACCTTTATGTTGAAACTTCGGGAATATAATCTGACACCAATATTGCAACGCCATATTTTTGAAATCATGTGGGCATGGACCTTCATCAACCAGTTCTTGATTTGTTGTGTGTTTGTTTAGTGTTTTTGGTATGTGGTGTTTTTCTGATTATCACTGTGTGTTTTGTTTGTGAGTGACCACTTTGTATTTTGATTTCTGTTGTGAATAAATATTTGGAGAGTGTAATTTGTTTCCTTTTTGGGCACGTTAGAAGCAAGTGTAAACAAACTCCCAAACGTTAATTTTACCTAAGGGGTAACCCAGTAATGAAGCAAGTGGAGCTAAAATGTAATATGTTTTCGGGGTACTAACCAACACAACAAGGAATCGTGTACAATCAGTTGCCTTCGTAAGATTGTCCGAAGCAGTTTGGCCACCAAATAGGAACCTGAAAAATGGTGTAAACTATCATGTTGACCACCACAAAAAAGGAAAATGACATTGGTACAGGGAGGTGTTTCTTGTGCCTGTTTGCATTCAAAATACAACACACAATCTGTAGTGAGATTCTGTGGCAAACCTTGCTTGAAGAGTCTACTTATGTCAGTGTAAAGAATCTTGGATTTACTCCAAACGCATGAGACAGAGCTTGATTTAAAACTGATTTATTAAGAAACAATTTGAAAAAAAAAAAAAAAAAAACTAATTCCTAAGGAGGACCAACAGATGGTCAAGGCCCTGCATAAGCCCGGTGACCTGCTCCCACATACGGCCCACACAATTCACTATCTCTTCCCGACGCCTCTGTTCCTCTGTGGGTGACAAAAGTTTGGGGATTAATAAATCGATAATGAAGCAACATTCTAAAAAAACACAAAACAAGCAAACCAAAACTTACAAGCTTGTGGGCCAAAAAAACATTACACGGATAAAACCCAGCACCCCAAAATGTCTAAGGGCAAAAATACAAGGGGCCTGAAAAAAGGCACACAGGTGTGATATGTGTATGGTGACATCAGCAGGAACAGGTAAAGACAACCCCCAAAAATACCCTAAGGCGACAAAAAGTCAAAAAAAATGGGGACGACACATAATTACATACAAACAGTTTGTGGTGTCCAAAATAAACTTTAAAAACATACCGTTCTCCAAAACGACAGAGCCAGAAGCCACTCCCTGGACCTCCTCGGAGGTGGCTACATTCCCCAACCCTAGGGGCAAGGTGTTTTCGGAATCCTGGGAGGGGGTATTTGGAGGAGGGACGGATGGAGGAGAGGGGGAATTGGGCTGGAGGGGAAGTAGGCCTGAAATTTCGGCCACAGGGTCTGGGGAGGAGGGGGTAATAGAGGAATTGGGGGTTTGAGAGAGGGTCCGGGACCGGCGTCTTGTGTGGCGATGCCGCCGTAGTGTTTGCTGTGCCCCTAAAAAATGACAAAAATATTGTGGTTAGTTTCAACAGGAAACCAAAAAAAAAAAAACACAATAGGACAGACATGAAAACATGCACATGCAGATATGACTACAATGACTCAATAGGACAGACATGAAAACATGCACATGCAGATATGACTACAATGACTCAATAGGACAGACATGAAAACATGCACATGCAGATATGACTACAATGACTCAATAGGACAGGCATGAAAACATGCACACGCAGTTAGGGCCCACAAGATAAACTTGAAAACCACAGTCCAGAACACTTACTTTCCGCAATCTGCATGCGAAAGCATGCCAGCAAGCGGGGCGTCCGCCGGTGCAGGTCCGACCACCTGCGCTCCAGCTGGCCAATATGTTTTGGCAAAATATTTTTAATAAAGCACCACAAAAAAATTTGATTGGCTAATGTGTTTGGGAAATTAACAGGACAAATTCTATTGGTTAGTGTATGAGTCATGTGTTTGACAGGGCCACAAATCTCTTGAGAGTTATGATAGGCTTGATGCAGTGACATGCGTAAGCAAATTTAAATAAAGAAATGAACCACAGAAAAATTGTGGGGAGACAAACAAATAGAACAATTGTTTAATTGGGGCTAACATGTCTTTTGAACAATAAAAGCGAAGGTTTCAGCCGTACGTATTCTGCGAGCAAATACAAACACGGACAAGATTAAAGTTTATTGCATTGTGTTGAAAAAAAAAAAAAATTAAGCTAATTGATACATTGATTGACATGCTACGATTGAGGGAGGTAGGCCGAAAAAAACGAGCAGGTAATCGGAATCTGACAGTCCCACTTCCGGTTTGTACTTGTGCGTGCGTTCCCTTCAAGCCATTTCGGGGATGTACGCTCGCTATTTGGCACGCTCGTTAGTTAGAGGAGGGGTCGCCTGAGTTTGGGGCGGATTTTTAGCTGCGTACAAAAATACGAGCGAGTGCTTGAATTTAAATATTTTTTTACGTACGCCGAACGTGCGTACGCCCACTTGCGAGTGGGTCTGAATCAGGGCCATAGATTGCAAGCTCCACTGGGGCAGGGTCTGATGTGAATGGCCAAATATTCTCTGTAAAGCGCTGAGGAATATGTGTGAACTATATAAATAACTGGTAATAATAATAACTGGTAATAATGATAACGTGCTGTAACGCATTTAACATGTATAAAAAATGCACTGCATTTATTTATGAAATAAGTGCTCTACCAATAGTATTGAGTAATAAAACTGTTTTGTATGACTAGATGAATAAAACTGGTTTGTTGACAATGACCAGCCGCTGTGAATAGACCAAATAAAAAGATGTGCGGAGGTGGGCTGGTAAGCTTCTGAGGAAATGGCATATGGCCCAGAAATGAGATACGCCACGGCCTTGTAGTCGTGGGTTACGTATGAAATGAGCCCTCACAATAACAAAAACAACAAGCGAGCAACAGACCGCCGACTCCAGACACAGAGCAGTGAGGGAACCTCCCAGCCCTGGACAATACATATTCCCACAGCCCAGCCCAGGAGCTGCGGCTGACATGAGTGCTGGAGAACTGCATTTTGACTGCAACCAGATATGAATACAGCTGCCTCCCTACAGTCATTTTTTAATATAGTAAACTGTTGGCTTACTGATGCATAACTTACCACAATCTAAACCATATACCTAATGCCCGAAAGGACCAACTTAATAGCGCCCTTACCACTGTGCATATCAGCCTGTCATTACTGAATATGCATGCACTGCTAATAGTTTTTGCTTTGTATAAAAGAAAAGGAGGAGGGAGAAGCCACACACATTTTTTAACTGCTGAGCCAATGTGACGTATGCCTCAGGTGCAGCCGAGGTGCTAAATCTTACCCCCACACCCTCAGACTGCAAAGACCGTAGGGGTGTCAGAGCACCCCCACTGCCACCAGCTGTCCAGTAATAGAACCAGAATCCAGTGCGGCAGCACCAGCCCGACCAACTGGAACTATATTACAATTGAAGGCAATGGGGAACCCATGGCAGCAAGCATGCCTTGCTGTGCTGTGAGGGGTACAGGGCTGTAATAGCTCACATAAACATAGCTCACACAGATAGCTCAAGCAGAGATAGCCCACGCAGTTAAAGCTCACCTAAAGATAGATCAAGCAGTTATAGCTTACACAGTGAGGAGGGAAGGGGGGGGCACTATGAAACCCAGATCTGCAGCATCATCCAGGGACAAGAAACGGGCGTGCCAGGGGCAAGATATACTGTAGAGGAATGGATAGCATAAAGAAATAGCAAATCAGGAAAGAATAGATCAGAATAAGAAGAATAAGAGATAAAGATGAAGGCAGGAAAGACATGTATGAATGTATGAGAAGAAAAAGGGGGAAAAATACCAAAAACAAAGACCAAGAGTATTACAACCTTGTGACTGTGCAGCTTGCAGATCAGATTCCAAAGAGGCAGTGTAACAGTGCTGACCTACCCACACTCCTATTAACCACACCCCTTACACAACATTCCACCAATCCTAACCTAATGTCAATCTGACCATAAAAAACTAACACTCCCCTACCTAACTTTATCAACCCCACGCATCCCTGCCTAGGGGTTTTATGTGCCCTCTGATCTATCCAAACCTTGGTTATCTAATGATTAATCTGTACATCAAATGGGTTGTGCTGCTGTCACTGTGTCCATCTAAGGGGCTGTGCTGCTGTCAAAAAGTTATAAAAATAAAAAAGTAAAAAAATAAAAATAAATAAAAACTATTTCTACTGTTCTGTGCACTGCACCCCAGTACACTGTAGTACCCTAAAGTGTGTGCGTAAAAGCGGTGCGACTCCACACAGTGTGAGCCAAGCTGCCAAGTTTAAATTGAGGTGGTCAAAATTTACTAAAAATTTGTAGAAATTAATGTTATTGAAGTTAATAATTCTCTAGAAACAAAAAAAGGCTCAAATTATGTGATTTTAGCTTGTTTTGTAAACTTTTGGAAAAAAAATACAAAACCACAACAGGCTAACGAATTGGAACCAAAACCAAAATCAGCAAAAATGGCCCAGCACACATCTCTAGTATAAAACATTAAAATGTGATAGCATTGATGGATTTTGCTTTATTGCTATATTTTACTTTTTATACATACCCAATGAATGGCGTTCCCAGAAATGGGGGTGTGTCCACCCCTTTTTGTCGGGAGTGGCCAGCCCAGGATCTGCATTGATCAATGCAGTGTCCTGGGCTTGCAAGCCGGCCAGTCTGAGTATGCTAAGGCTTACTCAGCTGGCCGGACCACCATCGCAACCATCGAGCACTGAAGGTAGCGATACTGATCTCAGCCTGCGACCTCCGTTGCAGTGCTGGGATCGCAAATGCAGCAGGGGGTGTCATACACATCCTGCTGTATTTGCATATTAGCTGCGTGCAGCTTTGCAATTGCGATCCTTCCTAAATCAGTTCAAACAGGAATTTGAGGTCTTTGTCTAGCAACAAATAAATCAACACATTTAAAGATGCTTTATTTCTATAAATGAGCTGTTCAGAAAACTGAACACACCCAAACTTGTGGTTTCTGAGAAGAACCGAGTCCAGTCTCTGGTCTTCCCACCAAGTTTGGATCTCAGAATTAGGCAAAATTTTATTTTCCCAGTAATGTCGGATCTCGCATGTTTTGGATTGCAAATAATAGTCTTGTGATCAGGTGCCATTTAACACAGGGGAGTGTAGGAAGAGGGTGTAAGCTATAGTTGCTCTTAAAAAAACACCATTAGGAGGACAGAGATAGTTGTGTAGGTAGCTGGGGAGTAGGTGGGAAGGGTGACTGGTTGCATGCATCTTTGTCACTGAGTAATGTAGGTGTATTTGTCACTACTGTAGCTAGCAACAACTGCAATCTAGTGCACTGTAGTGCAAACAGGTTACTGTGTATTTGTGAGACATAGAGGTCAAACCAATTACATGAGAGTTGCGAGTTTGTTTCATTACATTTTTTTCTGTGTGTGTACATTAGCCACACTTATCAGCAATGTAGGTGCTCAGGGATTTTGCCTGTGTCATTTATCATGGGGATGCTGTCTCTTTCAGGAGTGCTCTTCACCCCCAATGTAAAGAAAATAAAAACTATTTTTCTGTGTGTGTGCACGCATTAGTCACACTTATCAGCAGTGTAGGTGCACAGGGGTGCTGTCTGTGTCATTCATTAAGTGGCTGCTGCCTCGTTCAGGGGTGCTCTTCACCCCCAGTGTGAAAAAAATTAAATCAATTTTTTGTGTATGTGCGCGTTAGCCACACTTGCCAGCAATGTAGGTGCGCAGGGGTGCTATCTGTGTCATTTACCAAGGAGCTGCTGCCTTGTTCAGGGGTGCTCCCCCCCATTGTGAAAAAAATAATAATTCTGTGTGTGTGTGCACATTAGCCACACTTATCAGCAATGTAGGTGTGCTGCCTGTGTCATTTATCAAGGGGCTGCTACCTCTTTCAGGGGTGCTCTTCACCCCCAGTATGAAAAAAAATGTATGTTTTTTTTCTGTGTATGTGTGCGAATTAACCACACTTATCAGCAACATAGATGTGCAGGGGTGCTGCCTGTGTCATTTATCAAGGGGCTGCTGCTTCATTCAGGGGTGCTTCCCCCCTGTGTGAAAAAAATAAAGTATTTGATTTATGTGTGCGTGCGTGTTAGCTACCCTTATTAGCAATGTAGGTGCATCATAGGGATGCTGCCTGTATCATTTATCAAGGGGCTGCTGCCTTTTCCAGGGGTGCTCTTCCAACCAGTGTGAAAAAAAATCAAAACATTTTTTGCTATGCATGTTAGCCACACCTGTCGTCATTGTAGGTGCGCAGGGGTGCTGTGCTGCTGTCTGGCAAGGGGCTGCTGCCTCTTTCAGGGGTGCTCTTCACTCCCTTTGTGAAAAAAAAATTATGTGCATGTTAGTCACACTTGTCAGCAATGTAGTGCACATGGGTGCTGTGATGCTGTCTATCAAGGGGCTGCTGCCTCTTTCAGGAGTGCTCTTCACCCTCAGTGTGGAAAAAATAAAAACTATTTTTTGTGTGTGTGCATTAGCCACACTTATCAGCAACATAGGTGCACAGGGGTGCTGCTTGTGTCATTTATCAAGTGGATGCTGCCACTTTCAGGGGTGCTCATCACTCACAGTGTGAAAAAAAAAATTCTGTGCATGTTAGCCACACTTGTCAGCAATGTAGGTGCGCATGGTTGCTGTGCTGCTGTCTATCAAGTGGATGCTGCCTCTTTCAGGGGTGCTCTTCACCCCCAGTGTTTTTTCTGTGTGTGTGTGCGTTAGCCACACTTATCAGCAACGTGGGTGCTCAGGGGATGCTGCCTTTTTCACACTCGCAGTGTGAAAAAAATAAAAACATTTTTCTCTGTGTGTGTGCACATTAACCACACTTATCAGCAATGTAGGTGTGCAGGGGCTTCTGCCTCATTCAGGGGTACTCCCCCCCCCAATGTGAAATATATTTTTTGTTCCGTGTGTGGTTGTTTGCTTTAGCCGCAACTTAGCTGCGCTATAATTGCTTGGTGACACTGCTGCAAGACTGTAGTGAGAATTAAGGACAGTCACATGACAGGAGAGCAGGATCCACTTAGCGGTCTTGTAGCTGCCAGCAGCAGTCATGATGATGATGCAAGGCCATCAACATCATCTGTGAAGGGCGATGCACCAGGGCTTAAGTCAGGCCATGTAAAAATATCTACTTTTACCTTGTTAAAGAAAAAAAAATCTAAAGCTAAGTCAGCTTTAGAGAAACAAAAAATTGTCAATATGCCATTCACTACACAAAGTGGCAAGGAAAGGATAAGGCCTTGGCCTTTATTTATGACTGGTGGAGCTAGTTTTGATGATTTAAGCCCTTCTGCTTGTAGAAGAGGTACAAAAAAATTTAAATTGTCTCTGAAAAGTCACAGATCCCCGAGGAGAGTCCAAGTGTGTCTGCAGTTGCCATGTGTGAGCCTGACCTTTCTAATATTGTACTTGAAGAGAATTCTCCTTCCACCATTTGTGTGCCCTCTGCAACTGTGGGGATGAGCTGCACAAGTCAACATGCTGACGTAGAAATCGAGGATGCTTCTGTAGATTTGCACCAGGAGCTTGAGGAGGTTATTTACGTAGTTGTCGATAACATCAAGACTGTTGAGGATATTGAAGATGATGAGCATGTTGATGGTGAGGATGTTTGTGTAAAAACTATAAATCAGGCAACAGTTGTTGCCCATGGTGGGAAAAATCCCATTGTTGCCATGCCTGGGCAAATGACCAAAAAATCCACTTCTTATGTGTGGAATTATTTCCACAAAATCCTGTCAACCTTTCCAAAGCCATCTGTAACCATTGCCATGTAACAGTGCATAGAGGTATGGACCTTAACCATCTAGGAACATCCTCCCTTTTATGTCCCTTACAGCACATTCATCAAATTGGAAAGGGTATTTCAAATTCTGAAACTTTGGGGACAAAAAAAACATCAACAATCAGTCCAGTGTCACCAAGCCACTCCCTTCTATCTGGATCCAAGCACCTGCAATCTCCACCACCAACACCTGCATCATCATTAACATCCTCATTCATGATCGGAAGTAGTCCTGCATCCAACTTTATAAGCATGACTGACTCCTCTATTATCTGTGATTCCTCCAAAGGATCCTTGAGTGCTACACCTGTTGCTGCTGCTGGGGGTGGATCTTCATCCCAGAAAGGAACCAAGAACACTACTACTAGTAGTAATTTTAAAAAGCAATCGACTATTAAACAGTCCCTTGAGGAAGTAAGTATAACAGCTGTCACCCAGTTTCACAGTGGATCAATGACAACTGTGCTAGTATTAGATGGTGAAATAATAGAAAATGAGGATGATAGTGTGGAGGAAGTGCAAGAGGAGGAGGAGGAGGGGGAAATTTGTGTCCTATCTGATGCTAATGAGGCTGTTGATGACGAGGATGTTGTTTGCGTAAATCAGCCACCAGTGGCAGCAGTTTTTTCACGATAAAGAGAAAGCCAGAAAAGCCACGTCTTGGGTGTGGAATTATTTCTATCTAAATTCTGACAACAGTTGTGAAGGCATCTGTTCCATTTGTAATGCCAAATTTAGAAGAGAAAGGGACGTTAACCATCTAGGCACCTCCTCCCTCTTACGTAATTTGCAGCGAGTTCATGCAATTTGTTTAAAAATATTATAATAATTTGTAAATTATTAAGAAGCAGTCCAGTATCAGCTACCAGCAGTTTGAACCAGCACATGCAAACTCCACCACCAACACCCTCATCATCAACCTCCTCCTTAATAATTGAAGGTAGTCCTTCCAAAAAATATTTTTTTGGGGCCCATACAAACCAAGGAGTTCAGCCACGAAAGTGTCAGTCCTAGTCTCTAAACTGTTTGGTTTGTTAAACTGTGCATGTTCTTTTTAATATCCCACATAAGAGTGGGTGGGAGGGACAATTCCATCTTGCAATTCTTTTTTTTACATTTTGCACAATTTGGGGCATTGCCGACTGACATTATTATAGTTTATTAAACTGCCACCCTGTCTGCTGTGTGGCAATGTTTCATAGATGTCCTATATTTTTTTAAACTGCCCTGCATTTGTGCAGCTGCTCTGTTGCTTACTTTAGCCAGCTAGCTCACTGCAGCCACTGGCCTATATTAGTGAAAAATAGTGAAATCAATGAGCTGTGAGGTGGTTAAAAATGCATGGAAATGCCAGAAAATGATTGTTATTAAGGTTAATAATACTGTAGGAACAAAAACAGGCCCAAATTATGTGGTTTTAG
Source organism: Taudactylus pleione (assembly GCA_031769625.1). Taxonomy (NCBI): domain Eukaryota; kingdom Metazoa; phylum Chordata; class Amphibia; order Anura; family Myobatrachidae; genus Taudactylus; species Taudactylus pleione. The sequence goes on from JAUIMM010000178.1 coordinate 19,327,220, forward strand.
CTATTTATATAATTTTTTGGAAAGAATACAGAACCAAAACCTAAAAATAAAAAGGAAAAAGATCCAAAACCAGATACCCCAAAACATGGGGGTCGGCGCACATCTCTAGTTTTGATGCAAGTTTGCATGTTCTCTCACTCTATTACATATGGCGATTGCAAACTCGCATGTTTCTAGCAGCAAACTTTCACATTTTTACAATTTGAACTCTATTACATTACCCACCATAGTCCTTTGCTCATACAGTAATGTTTTTTACTGAGTACAATTCCAAGGGATATCCAAAGCATTCATATACTCTAGGAGGATGCGGTTAAATTACTGCTGCCCGGAATGTCGGCCATGGGAATTCCAATGGCAGAACGACCGACCCGGGACTAAAAATAGGCGTTAAAATGCTGATATCCTTAGGGCTTCCACCATCGGTATGAGAACCGGCGGCTATTCAGCCTTTGGTATTTCATGCCGATTCCCTCTAGGGGATATATTTACTATAGTGTGGGTTTTTAAAATTGGAGATGTTGTCCATAGTAACCAATCAGATTCTACTTAACATTCATCCAGCATCTTCTAGAAGATAATAGCTAGAATCTGGTTGCTATGGGCAACATCTCAACTTCTAAAAATCTGCACTTTATTAAATATACCGCTAGGTGTGCATGTAATGTTCCATTGAAGTTTCAGTTCAACATTATAATAATCTGGAACATCAAAATTTTCAGTAATGTAATTTAGGGGATTGTAATTTTGGGAATTGTTACTATTTGAGCAATTCAAGTACTTTGAGCAATTACCAATCTTTGTATTTTTTATATACAGGTTGAGTCTCCCATATCCAAAATGATTGGGACCAGGGGTATTTTGCATATCAGAATATTCTGTATTTTGGAATAATTGCATACCATATTGAAATGTCTAGGAATTGGGCTCAAATCTAAACACAGAATGCATTTATGATTTATATACACCTTATACACACAGCCTAAAGGTAAGTTTATACAATATTTTCAATAATTTTGTGGCTCAAACAAAGTTTGTGTACATACATGAAATTCATTTGTGTCATATACACCTTATGCACACAGCCTCTAGGTCATTTTATACTTTATTTTTAATAATTTTGTGTCTTAAAGTTTGTGTACATTGAACCATCAAAAATCAAAGTTTTCATTATCTCAGTCATGCTAAAAATATTCTGTATTTCGGAATATTTGGATATGGGAGACTCAACCTGTATAGTGTATCTTCAAGGGACAACATTCACCATTTTTCATCTGCATTTTTTCCTAAGGTGCTGATGTGCAATTAGTTAATTATTTTTTTTCTTAAAAATGTGCAATCAGTACAAACTTAAATTGAATTTAACTTATAATTGTCATGATGGTAGAAATATTAACTGGCCCTTATTTTATATTTGTGGTTCTAAATTTTTTCGGAAACGTATTCCTTACAGACTTCATACTGATACTGTTTCATCACTATTCATCGCGGTTCAACAGACATTCATACTGAATGTTTGTTATACTATTAGCCTTTTTATTTATTTATATAGAGTAATCATATAATCTTTTCTCTAATTTAAGTAAACCTAGCTTGGACAGTCCATTATTTATTTACATGCCTTCCTTACATGCCCTCCAGTTCCAGAATATCATGTGTTTGAATTAGTGCATAAAATTGTACTTTATAAAGGTGCAAAGCAAGGCTGTAACTAGGGTAGTGCGGCCTGTGCCATGACACAGGGCACCGCAGGGCTGGGGGCTCTGTTCGGACCTTTCAGTTTTCTGTTTATTATCATTCTCACTTGTAGCTTCCCCTTATATTAACCCCAGCATCTCCTTTAACCTCTCCTATCTCTTCCCTGGCCCTTCCCCATGAGGCCATGGCCCTTTTTCGGGTATGTTATCTCCCTATTTAAAAAATATGGGGGGCATCAATGCCCTTTCTGGCACAGGGCACCAAAAAGTTATAGCTCTGGTGCAAAGCAATACTCTTCCACTATGTCTATGCATTATGTTTACTATTAATACACAAGGATTTCATGCTTGCTTTACAGACTAAAGATTATTATTGCTCCAAGATGTCTATAACAATATATTTAAAAAGTCTTAAATAACTTTGGTATTGGTGCAAAAATATTGAAAATATTGGCAAACTGTTTTGAGATAAAATTTGCTTAACACAACTAGCGATGATCGAACCAGACCCACCCAAACTTCAGGGATCCGGGGTGATCCGAGCCATTGCTCAGATCTCCTTGCCTGCCCCAGATCCCTCTCTGAGGCAAAACCTCATGATCCCGTTGTCAGATCGCAAGCCTGACACCACCGGCACCCCTTGATGCTGACCCCCACTGGCAGCATCCCCCACTGCAAACACCCCCGCTGCTGACACTGCTGGCACCCTGCATGGGGGACACCACCAGCACCCTTGCACTGCCGACACCATCAGGACCCCCACGCTGAGGACACCGCTGGCATCCCTACTATGCCAACACCACCGGTATCCTGCACTGAGGACACTGTCAGCACCCCTGCACTGCTGCCCCACATACTGAGGACACCATCAGCGACCCCACACTGTCTACACTGCCGATACTGCCACACTGAGGACACCACCGGCTCCCCTGCACTGCCGACACTGTCAGCACACATGCACTGAGGACACCACCTGCACCCTGCACTAAGGACACTGCCAACACCCCCGCACTACTGCCCCACGTTTTGAGGAAGCTGTCAGTGACCCCACATTGCCGCTACTTCCACACCGAGGGCATCCACGCACAGCTGACACTGTCTGCACTCCTGCACTGCCGACACTGTCAGAACACATGCACTGAGGTCACCACTGGCACCCCCACTCTGCCAACACTGCCGGCACCCTGCACTAAGGACACTGCCAGCACCCCCGCACTACTGCCCCACGTATTGAGGATACTGTCAGTGACCCCACATTGCCGCTACTTCCACATTGAGGGCATCCACGCACAGCTGACACTGTCTGCACCCCTGCACTGCCGACACTGTCAGAACACATGCACTGAGGTCACCACTGGCACCCCCTCTCTGCCAACACTGCTGGCACCCTGCACTAAGGACACTGCCAGCACCCCCGCACTACTGCAGCCTGCACTGCGACTACTCCCACACCGAGGGCGGCCCCACACAGACGACACTGTCAGCACTCCTGCACTGAGGACACCACTGGCACCCCTGCTCAGCCAACACTGCTGTCACAGTAAGTGCACTATTGTTGTATCCAACCCACACTATATAACACATTGTATCTGTGTTGGAACTTGGAAGCTGAACTGCCACATGTTAGTGTCACCCACTGCTGTCGCTTAGCTTAGTCAGCCAGCAAGCTGGATGCAACCTTTTGGACCTAAACTACTGTAGATGAAAAAAATCAATATTGTGAGGTGGTTAAAATTGATTGGAAATGACTGGAAATAAATGTTATTGCGGTTAATAATACCGTAGGAACAAAAACAGGCCCAAATTATGTGATTTTAACTGCTTTTATACATTTTTAAGAAAAAATACAGATCCAAAAACAAAAAACGGATCGGCGGTTTTGTCAAAACCAATCCAGATCCAAAACCAAACATCTCTAATCAAAACTCCTCGATCTGGCACAGCACAACATCCAGATGTTGGCCATGTTAAATATACAATTCACAGAATGTATTAGGGTACGAGTTGTAAACTCACACAAAACTAGCAAAAAAACCTTGAAAAAAATAGACTAATTTATGTGTAGCGAGTTTAGCCTATGCAGCAGTCACCACTTTCCAAAGAATCCCCAGCCTGGGCTGACTAGTGTGGGGTTGTGAATACTTTGCTAGGGGGACCCTTTCAAGTGCATCCCCCTGCTGTGGTATTATACCCCCACTAGTTAGAACCTGGTGCTGCCTGTGAATAATACGGGGTACCCCTACTCATTTTGTCCCCTGTATTTGCACATCCGGGACTGGCTTACAGAACCTGGTGCTGGTTGATGAAAATACACGGTACCCTTCAATTTGTTTCCTCCGTAGTTTCACAAACAAGACCGGCTCACAGAGCACAGTGCTAGTTATGCTTTTCTGGGGCTTTGCATAATTTTCTTGCTTTTTTAATCCTTAACCCTGTCATTCAATGTTAACGCACAAAAGCCTGCACTGATTTCACTGATCTGTGCAGACTTCTGTCAAACACACTGCTATCAATGGTTATATTGGCTAAATCGCACCTTGTAATGAAACTCACTCCACTATTTGCAAACTTGCATTTCTGATAAACTCTCTATTACACAGTTTCATAACAAACATCATACTCACATACTCGCAGTTAGACGATGCGATTCTATACTTGCCCAAAAAACCTATTACATTTATCCCTGTAACTGAAACAAGAGACAAATTAATAAAACATGTAATTTTATCCCTTTACTAACAAGGCATATACCTAAAAGGGAATGACAATTTAATAACTTTGCATCACATGCACAATCACGGGTTGGTTCTGAGTTGCACCCCAGTGGCTGTTGTTGCATGTAGTCAAGGAAACCAGATTTACTACCTTATGCTAAAGCAAAATTTTGTAGGGCTAATGCGGGGGTCCGTGCATCTGCCATTGTTGTTACACAAACCAAAGCAACCATTATCACTAGTATCAGCACTTCCTCCAGCCCCATGCTAGATGCAAAAGATCCATAAGAAGCAGAATGTCATTCTCCGAAAACATAACTCAAAGCCCAAATGTTTTCATATGGTAGAAATGCCAAAATGATGAGTTAAATACAGCAGCGGCCAGATGGGTCCCTGCATCTGCGCATAACACCAGCTTCTGGGGACTATGTTGATTGCAGCTCCTAGAAGACCTGAAAGGCAGAGCAGCGGCTTCCACTGGAAGCCACTCTCTGCTATGGGTGTGCACCAGCCACTTTTGTGTTTTATGTTTTGGTTTTGGATCTGGATCTTTCTTTGTGTTTTGGATCTGGATTGGTTTTGCCAAAACCACCCTTCCATGTTTTGAGTTCTGGGTTTTGTTGTGTTTTGGATCTGTATTTTTTTTTAAAAAAACATAAACACAGCTAAAACCACATAATTTGTGGGCTTTTCTGCTCCTATGCTATTATTAACCTCAATAACATTAATTTCCAGTCTATTCTGAACACCTCACACCTCACAATATTGTTTTTAGTCCAAAAGGTTGCACCGAGGTAGCTGGATGACTATGCTAAGCGACACGAGTGGGCGGAATAAACACGTGGCCCATCTAGGAATGACACTGCAGTGGCAGACAGGATGGCAGTTTGAAAAACTAGGCCCCAAACAGTGCATACTGTAATGCAAAGAAAAAAAAGAGGTAGAAGATGGAATTGTCCTTGGGCCCAACCACCCACCCTTATGTTGTATAAACACGACATGCACACTTTAACAAACCAATCATTTCAGCGCCATGACTGTGGCTGAAATGATTCTTTCATTTGGGCCCCCACAAAACAAGCTGGCAATTAATCTGTCCCTGCACAAACTGGCTCTACGGAGGCAAGATGTAGTCCTCATCCTCCTCAACCACTGATTCTTCACCCTCTTCAGTGTTGTGCACATCCTCATCCTCACTGAGTATTAATTTGTCCCCGCTGGAATCCACCACCACAGGTCCCTCTGTACGTTCTGGAGGCTGGTCTCCCTGGAAGAGTTGATATTTCATTTTTATGAACATCATCTTCTCCACATTTTGTGGAAGCAACCTCCTACGCCTTTCGCTGACAAGGTTCCCGGCTGCACTAAACACTTTTTCGGAGTACACAATGGAGGGGGGGAAACTGAGGTAAAATAGAGCCAGTTTGTACAGGGGCCTCCAAATTGCCTATTTTTCCTGCTTGGATCCCTACTTGGATGCTGTCACCAATGAAATCCTCCACCATTCTGTCAGTGGTGACAGAATCATATGCAGTGACAGTAGACATGTCAGAAATTGATGGCACATCCTTCAGTCCGGACCAGATGTCCAAACCGGCCCTTGACTTATGACACAGGTGCACACTTGGCGCTGCTACTGTGTTGATGCACGTGCGGCTACAGCGTACACAAGTCACAAACAGAGAAAAAAAAAAATTTTGGAGCACTTTGGGGTTACACCACCCTTCAACAGACGAGCCAGCTGGCCCTTGATTTATGACACAGGCGCACGCTTGACGCTGCTACTTAGTTGATGCACGTGCGGCTACAGTGCACACAATTCACAACACAGAAAAGAAGAATTTTTTATTTTTGTTGGAGCGCACTTTGGGGGTTACACCACCCTTTAACAGACTTATGGGACACAGGCGCATGCTTGGCGCTGCTCCTTTGTTGATGCACGTGCGGCTACAGTGCACACAATTCACAACACAGAAAAAAAATAATTGTTTATTTTTTGTGGAGCGCACTTTGGGGGTTACACCACCCTTTAACAGACAGAGGCATGCTTGGCGCCGCTGCTTTGAGGATGCACGTACAGTGCACACAATTCACAAACACAGAAAAAAAATATTTTTTGGAGTGCACTTTGGGGGTTACAGCACCCTTTAACAGACGAGGCAGCCGGCCCTTTACTAATGACACAGTTGCATGCTTGGTGCTACTTTGTTGATGCACGTGCAGCTACTGCGCATACAATTCACAAACACAGAAAAAAAAATTTTTTTTTGCACTTCGGGGGAGCACCCCTGATGGACAGAGCACCCCCTTGACGACACTACAGCACCCATTTAGGACTGGGACACTGCACAACACAGCACAGCCAGCCCCTATAGACTTTGGAGTGGGCACAGCCCCTATGGACAACTGACTGCACAACACAGCCCAACCAGCCCCTATGGACAACAAACTCCACAACAAAGCCCAGCCAGCCTCTATGGACTTTGGAGGAGTGGACACAGCCCCTATGGACAACATCAGCACAGCACAACACAGCCAGCCCCTATGGACTTTGGAGGAGTGGACGCAGCCCCTATGGACAATAGCAGCACAGCACAACACAGCCAGCCCCTATGGACTTTGGAGGAGTGGACACAGCCCCTATGGACAACAGCAGCACAGCACAGCACAGCACTACACTACACAGCCCAGCCAGCCCTAACTCCCACCCTGACGCAGGTACCTTTTATAGAATCCAAAACCTGTGAGATCTGACAGCGTGATGATGACGTTTTGCCTCGATTTCAGATCCGAGTCAGGCGGGAAAAATTGAGACTGACTCGGATATGACTCGGATCGGGGGGGTTCGGATTTCGGAAATCCGAAACCGCTCACCCGTACTCTCTGCTAATCGCAGCCCAGACTGGCAGTCCCAGGGGAGGAGACACATTGCCTTGGGGCTGCCTATCCTTTGCATGACTGGCACTGAGGTAGAAAAATTTTTTTTTTGCTAATTATTCAACTGTTTGAAACAGCTATCTTGTAGTATCATATTATCTGTTACATGATATGTTACATATAAGTAGTCAGCTTCTGCAATGGTCATTGCTGCTGTGCACTATAAAGCTGAAAAAAAGTACTCTTCCCTCCAATTCTCACTTTCTAATGGATATGTTACATACAGTATACTGTACAATTCTAAGTCATCTACTGCTTTCATAAAAGTGACAGAATATAAAGGTATATCTAAAATCCTAAGGGCATATTGTAAATGAAAATACAGTTTCAAAGGATTACAAGAGAATATTTGTGAAATATCGCCATCTTGTGGCCTTTTCTAAATTACTGTCTAGATGAGCATATTCTTTTTTTCACAGAAACTTGAAGAAAGGTTAAATATTTACCCAGTGTCCTTGATTGCTCCATTGTATAGAATACGGGATAAATGTAATAGCTTCCGAGATTTCTTGCGAGTTTGTACTCGCAATTTCTCTGTGCAAGTTTGATGCGAGATTCTCTGAAAACTCGCAACATGTAATACAGTAGGTTGTAAGTTTTAAAGTACTGACCTAACTCACATTGCGACACCATTCGGGTTCCATGATGTGAAAACCCGCAAATCACAATGCGAGTTTCAAAAAATGTAGGATGATGTCTTTGAAAGTGGTGTAGTGTAGAATGAGAAGGTGAAGGAGGAAGAGAGTGAGGCTGATATATGTGCACCTGGCAAAATGAAAACTGGGTGCAATGTACACTTCACTTTCTAAGAAAATTGTGCCCTCTAAGAAAATCCTGGTGCTAGCATGCACCCCTGGCTTGCTTCTCATAGGTCTCACGGGGACACTGATTATGATAAAAATGCCGGCTGATCTCTTTGCTCAGCTCTGAATGAAACGCCTGCTGGTCTCTATGCTTGGCTCACAGAGCAAAAGGCACCTTGATTAAAACATTGGTAGAGTTGCTTTTTTTAGTGTGTGGGAGAGCAGCAGCTAAGAAGCGCAATTGTAAAGAGCGCTGAACTAAGATGAAATGAGAAAATATTGCACAAAGAGATGCCTTGGCTGCTGCTACTATGTCAACCTCAAGTAGCCAAAATACAACACCACCAACGTCTGCTTCCAACACTCCCCCTAGGGCTAGTCTACATACCTGTGGTGGCCGTCCTAAAGGATGAGGTGAGGGCACAAATACAAGCCAGCCCTAAAGTACAAATTGTATTTTATTTACAGAATGTAACATGTTGTAAATGTCAATACTACAGGTGCATACACACGTAACGATTTTTTTAACGTTTTGTCGTTAACGACGTCATTATAGTTCAATTGATCAAGAAATTGTTCAGTTTCTGAGTTATAACGATGAATCGTTCAAGCTAAGGAACATTTTTCGTTCATCGTTGTAAAAATCGTTCATTACACTTCAAAAATCGTTCACTTTTTCAAGGGAAAATCTGACAGAAAATCTGACAGAAAATTGTTGGTTACAAAATCGTTACGTGTGTATGCACCTTAAAACTTCAGTTAGTTTCTTTTTGCCTCAGTACATTAATGAACACATTTTCAAGGAAGTATTGAAGTTTAAAACAGGGTTTCATGAATAAATATTGTTTGGAAGGTCATAATGTGGCAGTCAATGCAGTATTATAATCTTAGAGGACCCAAAAACATTTAAATTTCAAAATAAAAACTATCCATATGCTATTTTCAATTAATATATCAGTCAGCACATCAAAAAATATGTAACAACCTTCTGTAATTAGAAAACTAACAAAATAAGACAAACAACCAAACCTGTGTAACCTAACTCTATTAACAATATCACAAACTCACATGTCAAGTACTGGGGTTTGATACTTTGTCAAACATCACTACTCCCTCATGTATTAGTTATATATTCTGATGGTGCTGAGCAGACCTGTAACTACACTTTTTGGTGCCCTGTGCCAGAAAGAGCATTGGCGCCCCCCTCATTTTTCAAAGGGCCATAATGTACCCAAAACAGGGCCATGGCTTCAAGTGGAAGGGCCAGGGAAGAGATAGGAGAGGCCAGGAGATGCTGGGGATAAAATAAGAGGAAGCTACAAGCAAGAATGATAATAAACAGAAATTTGACAGGCCCAAACAGCGCCCCCTGCCCTGTGGTGCCCTGTGCGATGGCACCAGCCGCACTACCCTAGCTACGGCCCTGGTGCTGAGGCTGATGTGTCTTCGCTATCTGGCTGTATATCCCCTAGATTACGCCATTCTTGACCGATCCAAACAGTGGGACCTGCTTTTTAAATAAACAAAATGCACTCTATAATGCTGCGTGTATAAATGTGTGCCTCATTATATTTATGTTGTGCAACACCACGTGGCCTTGAAGGAGGTGTCATGAGCCAAGTATGTCAACGATATCCATAATCACCTGGGTAAAAGAGAAGGATATCATTACTAAATTATCTGTGTAGACTTTCATAATTTATGTGCAAACCTTACACATGTTTAAGGTTGTAGTTAATCAAACAATACCTGCTTTGCAAAGTCAAACAACGTCACAGGAACTGTATTTATGTGTGTAAAGGGCAAAAAAAACACAGTCAGAAATTGTTTTGAAAATTAAATTTTTAACAAATTGCTACTTTCCTTGAAAACCGGACTCTTAAAATGACATGCACTCATAAACTGACATACAGTTGCTGTATGTAAAAATAGTAATACAATAGAAGTAGAAAGTAGTACATAACTTCTAGCCTACCCTCTGGCATGTGTCTGCCTTCAAACTTTTCATATAGGGCTGACTGCCATAGGTTATTGGCATCATGACAAGATCTTGGGACACTGGAAACCACACTGAGGATTCACAGGTGAGCATCAAACACAACTTGCACATTTAGGGAATGAAATGATGCCTATTCACATACATTTCATCCTCAAGTGTGGTGCTTTGACCCCAAAGTGGGTACAGGCTAAAGATCCAAGGACATTTGGGTATCTTGCAAGCCTGTAGATGGCAATGTTCATATCCTGCCACTCAGACTCTGAACTGGGAAATTAAATATGTCTCCACAAGATTCTCTTCAAAGCACAGGAGTTTTGTGCGCTTTAGCCAGAAAAGCTGAACCAACACCTGATCTGAGAGGGATTCCAGTCCCCTGTGCAATCTATAGGTACATCTGGCATGTATCCTATTGAGACTCTGTATCTGTTGATGCTCCTGTGCCCTCCTCCTGCACAGCTTCTCAATACCCATGAGGCCAGTCAATTGCTAGTACTATTCCCACACAGGTGAAATGGAGCTAGGCATGGTTTATGTAGGACTTTCTTTAGTGTTAATGGTCACCTTCTGTGTTAGTAAGCCTCAGATGGTGAATTACAGTAAACTTGTATATTAAACACCTCACTGAAAAGGGCGAGTTTGTTTTGTTAGTTTGTTGTGCGAGTTTACCGCTCGCAGCCTATTACATTGTGCAAGTTGCATGTTTTACATAGCAAAACATCTGGATGTGAGTTTGGACATTGCGAGTATGGGAAAATGTGAGTTCAGTGCAAGTTTGTATGTTCTTGCAGATTATTATATGTGCGACTTTGAAACTTGCTTTTGTTTTCCCACAAACTCACACATTTTTAGAAATCGAACCCTTTTACATTTAGCCCTAAACTTTTATTTGTATATTTAAATACTTGGAAATTTTTTTTAGCATACTATCCCCAAAAATTTGGAAGTTCCTTCCTCAAATTAAATCTTAAAAATTCCCTGTCAAAGGGACAATTAATGAAAATAACAAGTTGGATGATTTACACAAGCAACTTATAACTTTCTCAAACAAATGAAACAAAAAATAGGTGTGATTTATGCAAATCTCTCTGGTTGATCTTCCTCAGTGGCCCCTCTGCCAGTCTATCTCCTGGCTCCTCCTGTATTCCTGTTTAAGCTCCTATCACTCACCTAAAGTACAAAGCCTTCAAGTCCTCTTCTCCTTCCTACATCTTTATTCTTTTTTCATCACACACTCCCTCGTTTCTAATTCACTTTATGAATGCCTGCCTCCTTACCATCTCCCTGATCACCACTTCTGACTCCTGCCTTCAGAATTTCTCTCTAGCCACTTACATCCTCTGGAATGCTCTCCCATGCTGAATCAGACTTTTATCCTGCCTCCTAGCCTTTAACAGTGCCCTTAAAAGTAGATATGTGCAGAAACCGTAAACCAAACACAGCCGAACCTAGGGATTATGAGTGCTCAGGTCTTCCCACCATGTTCAGATCTAAAAACAAGCCAAAATCTAATCTTCCTGGAGTTGGATCTCACATGTTTTGGATTGTATATTAAAGTCCCTCTTTTGTGATCAGGCATTAGTTCACACTGGAGAAAAAAAAACAATTAGGAGCACTGTTAAGGCAGGGGCACTGTGTACTATGGGCTAGTTGCAGCACTGTGAGGCACAGAATAATTACTATAACATCATAAGGATGCCACCCTTATACTAGGTCAATATGAGGCAGTTTGTTGTGTGTTCAGGCACTTTTAGAACATTTTTATATAAAACTTGTGTGTTAAAAAATATTTCGTCACATAGTCGGCGGTTGAAATCCTGACAGCGGCAGCCCAGCAGGGGTGAAAAACCCGATTTGTCCAAAGGTAAGTCTTTACTAACCCTACTCTACCCCCTAACCCTAACCCTCCCCCCAAGTGCCTAACCCGAATCCCCCCTCTAAGTGCCTAAACCTAACCCCCCCTTCCCTGCCGCCTCAACCTGAGTACCCCGGGGGGTGCCTAACCCTAACCTTCCCCCAGGGGTGCCTAACCATAACCCCCCTTCCCCTAGCCTAACCTTAACCTCTTGGGGGGTGCCTAACCCTAAGTCCCCCCCAGGAGCCCTTAACCTATCCCTCCCCCCAAAGCGCCCGGCTTACCTTAGATCGGTAAACCGGGTGTCGGGCTCCCGGCATAGGTCTAATGACAGGTGTCCGGATTTCGATGCCTGTCATTAGACCCCCGCCAGGATTAGACAGTCTGGAAGCCGTCGGCTTCCCGACTGCTACCTGTAATTATTAGGGTGCCACCTTTATACTAGGAAAGCTGTGTGGCTATGATGTTTGTTCAGGCATTGTTAAAAAAAATTATAGAAAACTTGTCTGCTAAAATATAACGTCATAATTCGGGTACAACCTGGCTTATACTAGGGATGCTGTGAGGCAGTTTTCTGTGTGTTCAGGCACAGTTTAAAAATTCTACAATAAAACTTTGGTGTTAAAAAAATATAACGTCATTGCTACTCTTATACTAGAACCGCTGTGAGGCAGCTTGCTGTGTGGTTACGTACAGTTAAAACAATTTACAATAAAATGTATGTGTTAATAAATATAATATAATTATTAGGGTGCCACCGAGGCTTATACTAGTGGCACTGTGAAGCAGTTTGTTAAGGGCCTTCAAGGACAGTTAAAAAAATTACAATAAAACCTGGTTTAAAAAATACAATGTAATTAGGTTGCTAACATTAGACTAAAGAGCGCTGTAAGGCAGTTTGTTGTATGTTCAGGCACAGATAAAATATTTTACAATAAAACTTCTGTATTAAAAAATATAACATAATTAGGGTGCCACCCGGGTTAAAGTAGGTGCGCTGTGAGGCAGCACACCACTGCAAACACCTTCATCATCAATCTCCTCCCCTCTCCAGAATTTCTACCCAGCTCCTTCCCTCTCCAGAATTTCCCAGAAAAATCCTTGCCTGCTAGGACTGCTGCTGCTGGGGGTGAATCTTCATCCCAGTAGGGGACCAAGAAGAATAGTTTCAAACAACAATTGACTGTGAAACAATTCTTTGCAAGAGAAAGCCAGTATGAATGCTGCTATCCATTTGCACAGTGGATCATTGAAACCATGAAGGCTATGCTAACATTAGTTCTGCATCCAATATCTGTCATCAATGCATGTGGTTTTAGACAGTTAATTAAGGGTCTGTGTCCATGCTATCAAATTCCATCTCGATTCCATTTTACAAGAATAGCAATTCTTTACTGTACCAGGACATTAAAAATGATATACTTATTCTTGGCCTAGAAAATGCCATTGTAACCACTATCCACTTAACCACAGATATGAGAGCAAGTGGTACTAGTCAAATGAAAAATTACATGACTGTGACAGCCCACTGAGTGGGTGTATAAACTTCAGCAGCAGTAACATCTAACACACAACACCAGCTCATTTACAGGCAGGTTCTGTATCACCGGCTTTACTAAGAAAGATACCGATGTCAACCTGTTAGAAAAACTCAGAAATGTCAAAGCAAAATGGCTTACTCCTCTAGGACTCTCCTCAGGATTTGTCATTTCCAATAACGCATGTAGCATTGTGAGAGCATTACAAGTGGGTGAATTTAACATATCCCATGTTATACCCACACAATAAACTTGGCGGTTCAAATTTTTTCTTTAAAAAAAGATAAAGGGCATGCAGGAGAAGTATGTGGTCAGAAATGTTTTTGGCATTCAGCAACCACATGTAGTATATTGCAGTGGCTGCAAGAACAGTTCAGTTTGCCATGCCATCACCTGAAGCAAGAGGTACAGTAGTGACCAGGTCGAATTCCAACCTTTATATTCTTCAGCAAATAGAGAAACAGCAATATGCCATCCAAACCTATGAGCCATTACATAGAAGGGGAATGTACCTTAGTCCATCATAATGGAAAATACTCTCTGTTTTATGCACACTACTGAAACCATTTGAAGTAGTAACTAATGAAGTGAGTAGCAACACTGAAAGCTTGAGTCAGATGATTCCCTTAATAAAACTACTGGAAAAGCAGCTAGAGAAACTGAAGGTGGAGATTAAATGAAGTGATTCCGTTAAGTATGTTGGGCTTGTAGATCAACTTGTAGAACAACTTCTTTATTTGCTTTGGCAGGTCCAAAGGGTTGTCAAGATCTTGCAATTGGATCACTACATTTTGGCAACCATGCTTGATGCTAGGTTTAAGTCGTCCAAAAGGTTTTCAAGATTTTGCAATTGGATCACTAAATTTTTGCAATGATGCTTTATTGCAGGTTTAAGTCATACATAATGTATTTCCTTCAAATTGCCACAGGTTTTAAGAGATGAAGAGAGCTTCTTGCTAGCAAGTTGTCAGCTCAAATGGGACATGACGCAACAAAGTCTCCTCTTTCAGTTTCTCTGCTGCTGGGGAAAAACTGAACTTTTCCAAGAGACTGACTGGCGATAAGGATTATGAGTCAACTCAGCGCACCAAAGTGAAACACTATTTTGACATCTGGTCAGGCTTAAAATAATTGCCCACATATATTGACACCTTTACTGTGATTCAATGTGATACACTAAGAATCGATAGAATGGTGGAGGGTTATTTTATTGACAATGTACAAGTCCTTTTGATTACTGTTAGGAAAAAAAGGCAATTTGTACAAACTAACTCTGGTGTACTTAAGTTACCCACACTCCAGTGTGTACACAGAAAGAGTGTTTAGCACAGCAGAGAACCTTGTGAGTGATTGGTAAATGATGCTACTTCCTCAAAATGAAGAAAAACTGAACACTTTTGCCACCAATTACAGCAAACAGCGACTTCTGTAATTGTGGCATCCAGTTAAGGAGCTAATATTGTGTGATGATATTAACAGTTATGAGGTTGATGATGAGGATGATAATTACATCTACCAACTGTGATGATGATTAACAACACTGTTCCTGCCTTAAGCCCATAGGTAGCTTGGTTAAAATAAACCACTAGGAGGATTTCTTTTGTGGGGGCCCTAGCACTGAAGTGCTTTGTTTGTTAAACTGTTTATGTTCTTTTTAATATAAAACATATGGGTAAGAGGGCCCAAGGATAATTCCATCATGCACCACTTTTCATTATGGGCTTTGCCAAGATTTTACATGTTTGACAGGAAGTGTATGTTACTGTACTTTACTTGGTCATTGATGTTCTTCTGTAGGTCTTCTTGCAAGACCTTCCATCACCAGCTTCTCCTCCAAGTGTATAGGCCTCATTTCGGGTAGCTTCTGCACAGATACTATAGAGCAGTGTCATTCTTTATTGTTTATATTTGACAGGCAGTGTACAGTATATTACTGTACCTTACTGGGACATTTATGTTCTTCTGTGTATTGCAAGATCATCTATCACCAGCTTCTTGTCATGCTTAAAAGAATTACCCACAATTATTAGCACATCTAACATGATTCAATCTGATACAATAAGCAATAGAGTGGTAGAAGATTATTTTAATGACAATGCAGAAATTAGCATGTCACACAGTCCTTTTGATTACTGGGAGAAAAAAAAGGCAACTTAAATCCTCCTTTACAACAAAGTAGCTTTGGTGTATTTAAGCTGCCAACCCTCCAGTGTGTACTTGCAAAGAGTGTTTAGCATAGCCAGGAACCTTGTGAACGATCGGTGAAGGAGGCTACTTCCTCAAAATGTGGAAAAACTCATGTTCATAAAAATTAACAACAAATTCTATGAGGGAGACCTATGCAGCCAGGTGCAACAAAGTAAAGAGACTTCTGTAGTGGTGGATTCCAGTATGTATGAGCTAATATTTAGTGATGATGATGTTAACAATGATGAGGGTCAGGAGCATGATAATGAAACATTCCAAGTGAATTATATGATTAACAGTGCTGTTAGCTGCCATAAGCTCATTGGTAGCTTGTTTTATGGGGGTCCAACAAACCAAGCACTTCAGCCACAAAAGTGGCCATCCCTATTGCTGAACTGATTGGTTTCTTAAACTGTGCATTTCTTTTTTAATATACAACATAACAGTGGATAAAAGGGCCCAAGGACAATTCCATATCACACCGCATTTCTTCTCATTATGGACTATTTGGGGACATTGGTGATGCATTTTTTTGCCTAGACAAACATTTTTATTGGTTACTGCTCTAACACATTGCTAATTTACAACACCTTTAACTAGAATAGTGTGGTGCCTAACAAAAGCTAAGATTTTTTTTTTACAGAATTATGGTACATATTAGTATTATTAGCTAATATTAACAAGAAGATACAAAGCAATGTCACAATTTTGATTTTATTTATCAATCAATTAATCATTTTCCCCTCTTCTACAACATACATACATACTCCACCTCCATTTCTGTGTGCTGCCCTCATACTCTCTGGTGCACCTCATAAATGTTCTACAGGTACTGTATGTGTTACCCAATTAGGAAGGAGGGAGGAGGGGGGAAGTATGGCCAGCTTCTATTACAACCCTTCAACCCTTGTCAGGAATCCTTGACTATTAACATTGTATTCTATTATGGCCTTTTTTCTTGTCAGTTGCTGCAAACAGCTATTGTAAGGCCATGTATCAATTTTAATTTATTTAATTAATCAATCAATTGATCAGTCTTTTTACCTGCCTTCCACTACATGCTTCACCTCCATTTCCTTGTAATGCCCTCAGGCATCTGTCTTATCTAGTACTTGATTAATGAAAACATAATTTATTTGTGGTCATATAGTTTATTAAACTGCAATCCTGTCTGCCACTAGTGTGTCACAATGTTTTATAGATGTGCTATATTCTTTTCAACTGCTTGTCACTGCATTGTAGTGGGCTGACTGGGGAGACACTTGGGGGCTGGAGATACAGAAATGGGAAGTCTGGAGAGACACTGGGGGACTGGATAGATAGAAGGGGGCTGTTTGGTGAGACACTAGGGGTCTGGAGAAACAGAAATGGACTGTGTGGAACTAGTAAGATACTGGGGGTCTGGAGAATCAGGAGAGGCCTGGCTGGAGTTAGAGAGACATTAGGGGGCTGGTGAGACAGAAGGAGGCAATCAGGAAAGACACTGAGGGGGCTGGATATACAGAAGGGGGCTGGTTTGAGAGTCACTGGGGGATGTAGAGACACTGGGGGGCTGGAGAGACAGAGGAGGGTTGGATGGAGAGCCCCTATTGGGCCTGAGAAACAGTAGGTGGTTGGCTGGAGAGACACTGAGGGGCTGGAGTGACAGAAGGGGCAGGCTGAAGACACACTGGGTGGCTGGATAGCATGATGTGGACTGGCTGGTGAGATGCTGGGGAACTGGAGAGATAGAAGGGAGCTAGCTGAAGAAACATAGGTGGCTAGAGAAACAGAAGGGGGCTGATAAAGCTAGGAAGACACTGCAGGGCTGTAGTGATAGAAGGAAGCTGGCTGGAGCTACAGAGACATTAGGGGGCTGGAGAGACAAAAGAGTACTGGCTGAAGCTGGAGAGACAATGGGGGCTGGTGAGGTTGAAGGGGACTGTCTGAAGCTGGAGAAGCACTGGGGGCTGGAGAGAAACTGGGGGGCTAGAGCAGGGGGAGCACCATCATCTATTTTTCTACCGGGCACCTGGCATTAACTTATGTCCTGGAAAAGCAGCCAGTGTTTACCCTGCATTGAATAAAAAGTATTTGCAATCACTGTGATGCATCTGTAATATATGGCAAACACAGAGATGCTGTCTATATGGTGGTCAATATGATGTTACAGTATTTATATTATATGGTCATCACTGTGATGACCTCTGTAAAATATGGCAGTCACTATGAAGCCCTCTGTATTGTATAGTGGTCACAGATGTTCATTATATTATATGGCGGTTATTAATGCTCTCTATATTAAAGGACATTCACTGAGGTAGTCTCTGCATTATATGATGGTCAATGTGATGGTCTTTGTATTATATGGAATTCACTGTGATGGTTTCTGTATTATATGGCAGTCACTCTGATGCTTTCTGTATTATATGTTGGTCAAGGATGTTCTCTGTATTATATGATGCAATGCAGAGATACTGAGATACTCTATGTACATTATGATGGTCACTGTGGCAGGTGAGATGTAATAATTGAAGCAATATTTAAATTTGAGTCCTGAGATAGTGGAGTATCACTGACACTATGGCATGACTTTGATATTCACTCCTCCAAGCCTACTCCATTTAAAAGTGAAGATATTCTGTTCATCCCTGAACCACAAAATAAATACAGCAGACACTGTCACCTTAATGTAAACATTTTAAAATGGATTTTGCCCTCACCCTTCAAATATTCCAGTCTTTACAATTTTGTCTTCTGTTTTCAAGCAGGAAAGTTATTTCTAGTTTTTGTAATATGTTACCCCACCCTGACCAGGGCAATACAATGTCTAAATATGGCTCTGTTATTTAAAAATAAGCAAAACATCCTGTGAAAAAATAGTTTTGCAAGATTTAGGGCTTTTACTTATTTTGGCTTTTAACAAACAATAGTTTTCACTGGAGGAATTCTGGATGCTTAACAATGCAAGCATGGGGAAGCCTGTCTATACTTATAATAAAATTGAATGGTTGTGTCTGTACATTTTTTGGAGAAATGTACTCCTTGGGACTGTGTATGAACTATGAAGACACAAAAACTTCAGAGTTTTTGTTTGTTCTGGCATCACACAAAAACTATGGGATAAATTTGTATTGCATTTTCAATATAGCTTAGTCACCTAGAAAGAAACTGAGGTATGTATTATATTAATGTGACATCAGGGAGAGGAACAATAAAGGAAAAAACAGATGATTGACACACGATGCGTGCAGTGTGCAGGCTACTCAAGCAAAAAATGACTAGATGTATATAAATATAAATGTTTGGGACAAACATACTTTTAGGGACTATTTATGAACTTTGGAGACAACATTTGTTTTATCGAGATTTGCACAGGCTTCAATTCAAGTCCACAATGACTATACTGTACAGAAGGCGGCACTTGGAAAAAAAATGACTAGACTCAGGCAGGAAAATCAATCAATATTTTGATAATTTTAATATCTCTTCATCAAGTTCCTATAAATCTAACTATACAGTATATTAAGCACTAATCAGGCAGCTTATCTTGACTCATGAAGTTATAGTATACATATCAATCCAGTAGATGGTGCACAAAGACAAATACTATATATCAGAGTTGCTGCTCATGTTACATGCAACCTTTCAGTGTTACTGTAGCTTAAGTAGCAACATATTTGGAATCTACAATATAGTGCAGCTGGACTTCCAGCGCACAGCATTACACTAAAAGTTGGTGTTCTGATCATGTTTCTGTGGAACTTGACTCCACCCAAGTTATGCAAGGTAACCTGACTTAAAGGAAAAACACTCAGGGCTGCAGGCGTAGATCTCAGGACCAGCTGCTTCTCTCATGGGCAGCTTTACGTGGCTTGCTCACCAGTTAATAGCCCCGATTGTCTTGTTTACAAAGACATTGTGTGATCAATTTCTATAATATAAAATATACATCCCAATATTAGGTGCCATTACTGTCTTTGTAAAATTAGTTCAACTGTGCAAAAACAGACATCCACGCGAGCAAAGCTGCAGGCAAATGCTAGTTTTTCAATAACAGAGTTGGTAAAAGTACCACCAATGTTGAATCGCCATCTCAGAATGGTGTTAGCCTGGGATGTCCGCTGCAAAAAAATGCATTATTGTCAAGCAGATTTTGTTTTTATTTAATTTTTATATTTGTTTCTTAGCAAATTACATTTTTTTGAACAATCTGGAACATGAAGCCCAAGTCCAAGCTTCCAGTTCCAGTGGATGCCAATAATTCTGCTTACATACAGTATGTGCTTCATGAAACCCGACTATTTAGCAAACAATAAGATTATTTTTACTGCTGACAGCCAGGCTTGCTGGGGAATTGAGCAATGCTCATTTGCCTCAATTACTCTATTTTGTTAAATTGGGCTTAATTATCTATTGCCACAATGGGGCATCTTCATAAATATGCCCCATAGAAACAAAGCTTCTCATTTAATTTAATATCTCACTCCAGAAGGCTGTATATTTATCCAAAGGAATAATATTTAATATTTATTTTAATAATTGACCTCTATACGGGATTCATTTTTATATAAAGTTATATCCATTATGCAGTAGATAAATCATTTTACTCAGTTTTAATAAATATACATTAGTATAACAGTTCCAGTCACTGCATGTGTAGAATCAACAAATCTATGTGTGAAATACCTTTTATATAAAAGTAGCAGAACATTTGACATGGAACACAGGCCCTGATTCAGAGCCGGACGCTCTGACAGAGTGCTCGCTCTGAATCAGGGCCGGTATTTTTTTTTTTTAGAACGGCCTCCTGGCTGCTCGCATAGCTGTGGGTGACCACCCACAGCTATAGCCAGCGGCCATGATGATGGTCGCGATGGTCAAGACCATCGCGACCATCGGGCTTGCGATGAGACCTTTGTGGTAGGGTCTCGTGGCCACAAGCCCCAGAGAGCTTTCAGTTGAAACAGAGCCGAAAGCTCTCCCACTCACATCACTTGTGATGTCAGTGGGGCCGCCCGCAGACGGTAGGCATTCTCATGGGAACGCCTCCATCTGGGCAGCCACCCCCCCAGCCCGCCCAACAAAGGGCGCGTGCTGTCACTCAACATCGTCAGCACACCCCCTTTGGTACGAGACCCGGAGCGACAGATTGCCCGTCACTATCCGGGTCTCGCGCATGCGCATGACGGAGCCAGCTCTGTCGTGCGCATGCGCTCTGGGCCACCATCGACCCGGTTGCGAGTACTCAGCGCTTGTGACCGGGTCTGAATCAGGCCCACAATTCCCTGGATTTGTTGGCTATTTCTAAAATCGATGAAGGATTTTTATTCATTTGTATGTGAAATTGCTAAAAATTGCTATATAAAAATGTTTTCTAAAGCCGATTATGTTAAAAAAAATCGGTTAATTCTTAAAATTGAATGTTCTGAAATAGGTTTTTTTTTTCTGGATTTTTCATTTATTGAAAATACAGTACAACTTTTGGCCTAACAGATCTGTTCATATTTACAGGTAAAGTTTATACTATAAGTCATAATACTGTATACAGCATCTATCGTTTCTTTAATGACACAGGCAGTTTACGTGTTGGAATCATCACTCCAGAGAAAATGGCCTTCACTGGTTCATTATCAGTGGCGCATATATGAAAATCCTTTATTACCTAAAATACACATAAGTAAAACATTTATGAATGAAAACCTTGACCTACTTGCAAATATAAACAGTTAAATCATAATTCATTAGTAATATTATGTTTTGAGTATGTTCTACACGCATTTGTGCAGACAGTAGAAAGATACTTTGTAAGCATCTGAGGATTCAGGGATGTAGCCAAACCAGACCTACTGTACTGTGTATACTGCATCAGAAGAAATATTTATGCCTACAGTTAGTAACAGTATTGTACCTTACTACAATTATTTATGTGGTTAGTTTCCACAAAAGTGAGAATTTTAGTCAAAAATAATAAAATTATAAAAATATATAAAAGGCAGGTGGTAAAATATACAACACAATATTATAAAGCATTAGTTGTAGAAAAAAAAGAAAGAAAAAAAATCCATGCACAAAGAGTGATTAAATATATAACTATATTTACTAAGCCTTGGATGGAAATAAGTGAATGGAGATAAAGTTCCAGCCAATCAGCTCCTAACTGCCATATAACAGGCTGTGTTTGAAAAATGACAGGAGTTGGTTGATTGGTGCTTTATCTCCGTCCACTTTATCTCCATCCAAGGCTTAGTAAATAAACCCATCATTTCAAAATATATGTGCCAATTCTAAGTAAAAACAATTCCCAAGCTATACTTGAACATGTTATTACTTGTTAGAACACTATATTGTGTGCATTTTTTTTATAAAAATATAAATGTAAAGGTGGGCAATGTTTCTATAATGTTATAATATATATAATTATATATATGTTCATTTATATGACTTTGCCTCTGCATGTAATTACATATACATTTTCATACTCTACTTGATTCAACATTATTATTAGCTTTTTAAATAATGAAAACAAAGTAATTTTACCGAACACAGAGTCAACCGAAGCTGTAATTCTGCCAAACGTTGCCCTACACACATTCTTTTTCCAATGCCAAAAGGAGTGCTTGCAAAAGGGTTAACTGTGGTTCTTGGTTTCATCCATCTTTCAGGCCTGTAGACTTGAGCATCAGGAAAGTAATCATCATTCCAAGCCATTGCATGGAAGTTAATCATTGCAATGGTCTATGCAAGACAAGAAAATAGTTAAAAAAAAATTCTTATAAAATTATTTATACAATCAAGTACATGATGGGTAAATAAAGCTAAACCATATGTGCCTGCTACTGTTATTTGCAAAATGTGTGCAATTTATGCTAATAAAAGCTTGCAAAGTAACATATACGGAGCTAAAAAATTTTCAGCAGTGCACCAAATTTACAGCAAGTGAAAAAGTCGTTTATTTGTATCTATATGCAGACATTTTATTGCACACCCACAACTGCCCAGGGCCTCATGACTCTAGGGGCCTTCAAGCAGGGCTTGCTTGAAGGCTCCTAGAGTCAGCCAGCCTACAGTATAAGGTAAAAGGGATCGGGAAGGGAGTACTGCCTATGCGTATACTGTATATGCATGTGTACTGTATAACTGGGCGACTACTGTATGAATGTTTAAATATGTGTGACTGTATATATGTATGTGTATAGGTTTGTGACTGTCGGTATGTGTGCATGTGTGTAACTATATATATATATATATATATATATATATATATATATGTGTGTGTATGTCACTGCATGTATGTGTATACTGTAGGTTCAGTACTGTATGTATGTGTGCAATTGTACGACTGTATAGGAGTATGTGTATGACTGTATATATGTTTATGTGTTTGACTATGTATATATATATATATATATATATATATATATATATATATATTAGGGATGTGCAGGCTCGGATAGGTTCGAGTTTGCACGTGGAGTTCGGATTTTTCCCTCCAAAAAAACGGAACTCAGAACGAGGCAAAACGTCATCTTACATGGACGAACATCATCATTCCTGGTCTTTTGTCCAGGAATGATGATGTTCGTCCATGTAAGGTGACGTTTTGCCTCGTTCTGAGTTCCGTTTTTTTGGAGGGAAAAATCCGAACTCCACGTGCAAACTCGAACCTATCCGAGCCTGCACATCCCTAATATATATATATATATATATATATATATATATATACAGTATATATATATACACAGTATATATATATATATATATATATATATACAGTATATGTGTGTGTGTCACCGCATGTATGTGTATACTGTACGGTACTGTATGTATGTATGCAATTGTATGACTGTATGTGAGTATGTGTAAGTGTATACTGTATGTGACTGTACGTATGTATGCATATACTGTAAGTGTTTGACTGTATTTATGTGCAGGGCCGGATTAACAATGGGGCCTGGTTGCAGCTGCTGATAAGGAGGGATCATGGTGTCCATATCCTATATCTTGAACTTCAGTGCAGTGCCTCTGAAAAAGGTATGCTCCACTCCCTGTGAGTGCACCACTAATGAGCAAAGATTTTAATAATATACGGAGTTGCTGCATCATATGGGAGTGTTATGGAAGTGTGGGAGTCAATGAAAGTGGTTCTGTACACAGATGCTTAATCACTCACATTGGAGGACATACTCAAACAGGGCTGGTGCAAGTTTTGATGGTGCAACCTATCGCATCGTCTAAAGATGCACCAAGCATGATTACCGCA
The DNA here is from genome assembly GCA_031769625.1 of Taudactylus pleione. NCBI lineage: Eukaryota > Metazoa > Chordata > Amphibia > Anura > Myobatrachidae > Taudactylus > Taudactylus pleione. The sequence continues at coordinate 19,351,189 of JAUIMM010000178.1, forward strand.
TCTGAAGAAGCGCAAAGTGGGCGACTCAGTCCTTGCACATTCGGGCACATAGCTTTACACCAGTGAAGGTCTTTGTAGCAGCATTAGCATAAAGTCGTATAGAGTATGCACCTGCTGCAATAGATGCACACACAGCCATTGCCGTGTCCGACTCAAAATCAGGCCAAGGTCCATTGTCTATTAGTTTAACCATCAGTAGCAGTGCTATGTATGCCTTATTCTCAAGGAAGACTACATTGGAAATAGACCTGTATTATCAAGTTCTCCACGGAGCGCTGTTTGATTACTGCAGCTGCTTCTAACACCTGCACATTTCAACAAGCTGCTATATAATACCTTAAAAAAAACCACAATGTGTTAATCCAGCAGGGCTGAATTCTAATGCCTAATTTCCTCTAAATAATCTTTCCACTTTATATCATTGTTATTTAATTCACTGCATCGTAATGCTAGAATTATGCTTCAGTGGAAAATCACAGTCAGATCATAAGCTGGATATATCAATTGATAACTTTAAAACAAAAGTTTATTTTCAGTAGGGGTGTGCACCGGCCACTTTTCGTGTTTTGTGTTTTGGTTTTGGATCTGGATCTTTCTTCGTGTTTTGGATCTGGATTGGTTTTGCCAAAACCACCCTTCCGTGTTTTGGGTTCTGGGTTTTGTGTTTTTGATCTGTATTTTTTTGAAAAAAAGCATAAAAACAGCTAAAATCACAGAATTTGTAGGTTTTTCGGCTCCTATGCTATTATTAACCTCAATAACCTTAATTTCCACTCATTTCCAGTCTATTCTGAACACCTCACACCTCACAATAGTGTTTTTATGTCCAAAAGGTTGCACCGAGGTAGCTGGATGACTATGCTAAGCGACACGAGTGGGCGGCACAAACACGTGACCCATCTAGGCGTGAAACTGCAGTGGCAGACAGGATGGCAGTTTGAAAAACTAGGCCCCAAACTGTACATAATGCAAAGAAAAAAAAGAGGTGCAAGATGGAATTGTCCTTGGGCCCTCCCACCCACCCTTATGTTGTATAAACAGGACATGCACACTTTAACAAACCAATCATTTCAGCGTCAGGGTCTGCCACACAACTGTGGCTGAAATGATTGGTTCGTTTGGGCCCCCACAAAACAAGCTGGCAATTAATCTGTCCCTGCACAAACTGGCTCTACGGAGGCAAGATGTCTTCCTCATCCTCCTCATCCACCGATTCCTCACCCTCTTCAGTGTGTACATACTCATCCTCACAGAGTATTAATTTGTCCCCGCTGGAACCACAGGTCCCTCTGTACGTTCTGGAGGCTGGTCTCCCTGGAAGAGTTGATAATTCATTTTATGAACATCATCTTCTCCACATTTTGTGGAAGCAACCTCCTACGCCTTACATTGACAAGGTTCCCGGCTGCACTAAACACTCTTTCGGAGTACACACTGGAGGGGGGGCAACTCAGGTAAAATAGAGCCAGTTTGTACAGGGACCTCCAAATTGCTTCTTTTTCCTGCCAGTACAGGTACGGACTGTCTGACATGCCTACTTGGATCCTGTCACCGATGTAATCCTTTAACAGACAGACGCACGCTTGTCGCTGCTGCTTTGAGGATGCAAGTGCGGCTACAGCCCACACAATTCACAAAGACAGAAAAAAAAAAAAGAATATTTTTATTGTTTGTGGAGCGCACTTTGAGGGTTACACCACCCTTTAACAGACAGACGCACGCTTGTCGCTGCTGCTTTGAGGATGCAAGTGCGGCTACAGCCCACACAATTCTCAAAGACAGAAAAAAGAAGAAGAATATTTTTATTGTTTGTGTAGCACACTTTGAGGGTGTCACCACCCTTTAACAGACAGACGCACGCTTGTCGCTGCTGCTTTAAGGATGCAGGTGCGGCTACAGCCAACACATTTCACAAAGACCGAAAAAAAAAGAACAATATTTTTATTGTTTGTGTAGCACACTTTGAGGGTGTCACCACCCTTTAACAGACAGACGCACGCTTGTCGCTGCTGCTTTGAGGATGCAAGTGCGGCTCCAGCCCACACAATTCACAAAGAGAAAAAAGAAGAAGAATATTTTTATTGTTTGTGTAGCACACTTTGAGGGTGTCACCACCCTTTAACAGACAGACGCACGCTTGTCGCTGCTGCTTTGAGGATGCAGGTGGAATCTAGAAGGGATTTGGAACCGGAGACACACTACCTCCATCAATTGTCTAAATCCCACTGCACTAATGGCGGATACCGGACGCACGTCTAACACCAACATAGCAGTCAAGGCCTCAGTTATACGTTTTGCTTCAGGATGACTGCTGTCGTACTTCATCCTCATCGCTAGGGACTGTTGGAGGGTCAATTGTTTAGTAAAAGTAGTGATGTTCCTACTTCCTCTCTGGGATGATGAACTACTCCCAGCAGCAGCAATAGCACTAGGAGGAAGTGGTTCTTGATCTTTCCCTATTTTATTTTTATCAGAGAAAGTTTGGTCCTCCATTTATGTTATATTGATATATACGTGTGGCTAAAACGCACACAAACACAGAAAATATTTTTTTATTTTTGCTGGAGAGTAGTGCACTTTGTGGGTTACACAACCCTTTAAGAAATGAGCCAGCCGGCTCTTTACTTATGGGACACAGGCGCACGCTTGGCGCTGCTCCTTTGTTGATGCACGTGCAGCCACAGTGCACACAAGTCACAAACACAGAAAATATTTTTTTTTTGGTTTGGAGTGTACTTTGGGGGTTACAGCACCCTTTAACGGTCAAGCCAGCTGGCCCTTTACTTATGACACAGGCGCACGCTTGGCACTACTTTGTTGATGCACGTGCGGCTACTGCGCACACAATTCACAAACACAGAAAATAATTTTTTTTTTGGTTTGGACTGGAGTGTACTTTGGGGGTTACAGCACCCTTTAACGGTCAAGCCAGCCGGCCCTTTACTTATGACACAGGCGCACGCTTGGCACTACTTTGTTGATGCATGTGCTGCTACTGCGCACACAATTCACAAACACAGAAAATAATTTTTTTTTTGGTCTGGACTGGAGTGTACTTTGGGGGTTACAGCACCCTTTAACGGTCAAGCCAGCCGGCCCTTTACTTATGACACAGGCGCACGCTTGGCACTACTTTGTTGATGCACTTTCGGCTACTGCGCACACAATTCACAAACACACAAAAAATATTATTTTTTTAGCACTTGGGGGGAGCACCCCTGATGGACAGAGCACCCCCTGGACAACACTACAGCACCCCTTTAGGACTGGGACACTGCACAGGACTTTGGAGTGGACACAGCCCCTATGGAGAACTGACTGCACAAAACAATCAAGCCAGCCCCTATGGACTTTGAAGTAGTGGACACAGCGCCTATTAACAACAGCAGCACAGCACAACACAGCCAGCCCCTATGGACTTTGAAGTAGTGGACAACAGCAGCACAGCGCAGCACAGCACAGCACAACACTACTCTGCACTACACTACACTACACAGCCCAGCCAGCCCTAACTCCCACCCTCCCTCTTCACTGTCCACAGCCGAGTGAGAAAATGGCACCGACGCAGGTACCTTATATAGGATCCAAAACCCGCGAGACTCGGAAGGCGGGATGATGACGTTTTGCCTCGATTTCAGATCCGAGTCAGGCGGGAAAAGTCGAGCCTGACTCGGATCTGCCTCGGATCGGGGGGGCTCGGGGGGATTCGGATTTCAGAAATCCGAACCCGCTCACCCCTAATTTTCAGATTCAAAGACTAGAATAATACTTCAATGGAAAAACACAATCAGGTGGAAAAAATGGATATATCAATCAATACTTTTAAGCAAACATTTTCTTTCCAGATCCAAAGTCAAAAAATAATGTTCCAATATAATCCAAGGAGCATATAAAAAAAATAGCAATAATTTAAAAAAATTCTTTATTAAAACAAGAGAGGCGGGGGCTGACCTCTCTCAGCCAATGAACGGTCGGATATGACTCTACAACCATCCTGGTTGTTACCTTTTGCGTGGATCGGGATTTTTGTTTTTGTGTTCTAAGAAGACCTTGGATGCCTACTTTGGACAAGGGGACCAGTCCTGGTAATGTAGGTGAGTATGTGTATGTGTGTGTGTGTGTGTGTATGTATGTAATAAAACTATACTTTCACGGTGTGTGTGTCTTGTGTTTTTTTAGACATTTCTTTACAGGTGAACTACAGGTACCAGCGGGCCCTTAATATCCCGCATGCTGGTACTTGTGGTTCTCCAAATACCAGCATGCGGGGGAGGATTGCTGGGGCTTGGGATTCAGAGATGGATGCAATGGCGATTTTTACACATATAGAACGATTGCCCATGCATATAAGATGAGACTATTTTGCGATTATGCATGCACAGAGAACCCTTTCACAAAGTGAGTGACAGATAGTCAGCGTTTGGGGAAGGTAACGGGGGGTGGTCAAAAAAACTGCAGATGTGTCTTACCATTACAAGGGCGTGCATAAATAAGCCATTGCAATTACATACGCAGCATGACAGCCCTCTGCGTGTCAGGAGAGCTGCAGTGTTTGTGGCTGTTCAGACCTGCCACAAAACAAAGATGGCTGCTCGACGTGCATCGATGTTACCGATATTAATGCAGGTAAGAGACATCGGACACAGATGAGTAGGCAGCGGTGGGCGTCCTCATGCTCTGGTAAGCTTTGAAACTATTAACATATTTTCACAGCTGCATTCTGTGCGAAATCGCAGCTGTGATCGCATTAGTGTTAATCTCTGATTCAGGCCAAGTGTGTACACCTATATGCGGGTGTCTACGGGTCATTGTTCCATCTGCTGTGCTGCTAAATGCAGCATGGGACAACACATCACGCCATTATCCACTGCAATGTGTATGGACACAATGTATTGTGCCATCGCACATTGTGCTGACACTGGGTACACACATCATGTAGTGCCCCTTCTGGACTGGTGCCTACTGTTTCTGGTATTTATGTTACTGCCTTTCAACTTCAGCGATGGACCCACAATCAGAGGTGGCTAGTAAGTGCTCGTGATTATCAGTGTGTATCTACACCAGCCCTCAGTCATCAGCAATTGATAGAGCTTTGACAGATGCAGCTCTGTGGTGGCCTGCATATTACTATTACACAAATATGACCTTGCATATTAGACTGTCCTCATTCCACCTCTCCAGTCGACAGTGGGTAATTGTCAGATTCAAGAAATTTGCATATGCTTATAGGCATGCAGCCTGTGCATGTGAAAAACCAATTTGTGCTAACTGGTGTAGTCCCATTAACTGCAGTTCAGCATGCATGTTCATTATTCTGGTTTTATTTCTTACAATTCTTATGAAAATTGGTGTTACAATAATAAACCATACAATAAATGGAAACCATACAATAAATTAAATAAAATAGAGTAATAGAGTAATACTTACACCCTGAGGAATCAAATATCCTCCAAGGTTTGTGTCTTCTTCTAATGTACGACTTGTAAAAGGCACCGTAGGAGTTAGTCTAAAACAAGAACATATAGTACATGATAACCATGAATAAATCATAACAGAAATTCTTTAACATTTTTATATTTCTACAATCAGTAATTGCTGTTGTTATAATATATTGTAACTTATATATAAACTATAATTTAAGAAAATGGCATATTCAGTACAACTGAAACTTAACACAACATCTCAATGTTAATGAATGCAGCACTATCAGCTAATGGAGTCAATAAACAACCAGCAATCGGAAGTGGCTAAATAGTGCCACCGGAGCCATTATCATCATCAAATACAGTATCTTTACACCAAAAATTTAGTATCTACAAAATATTTGCCTATAAGAAACATATCAGGAGATGTGTCCAAGTTTAATTAGGTCCCATTTTCAATAGATTCTCTATACCCCCATTCCAATTTTCCAGTGCACCACAAAAATAATAGCAGAACACAGGCTTCTGTTGACCCTGTGCAATAACATAACTGAGCAATATGGCCCAAATTGTGCTTTCACAGTGTTTTTGTAAGAAAAGGCCCTTATGTGTGGGGTGGCATTTCAGGGCTCTCCGCAAAATATTGCTATGGGAACCTGGCGATGCTATGTGTGTATTAATGATCATATAAAAGACACAATCACACTGGGCCTCATTTAGAATAGAATGTAAGTTCATTCAGAGGCGGATCCAGGACGGGGTCATCAGGGTGATCACCCCCATAACATATTTAGCTTGGCCAAGGGTTAAAGTGGGCAGGAACGGGGTGGAACTGAGTTCCGTCACCTCTAATGGTAGAGGTGATGGAACTCAGGGCCTGATTCAGAGCCGGACGCTATTTGTGCTCGCTCGTTCAGAAAAAGGGTCCGGCTATTTAAATTGAGCGCTCGCTCTTTGCGGTCTGTTGACGCCTCTTTGTCTGAGCGAGCGAACGAAACATGCGCTTGCTATTTTGTAAAGACGCCCCCTGGTCGCTCGCATCATACGTCATCTCCGCTATTTATTTGATTAATCAAGTACATCGAAAGGCGTCTGAACTGCTCGCAGTGCTTGTAGTTGGATTTTCCTACCGCAATCATGCGAACAGTTCAGGCTAAGAAACAACCAAGTGACGTGGTCGATGACGCTGCTTTGTTAATTATGCACACCCTTAAAATGCCCGTTTTGACCGTTTGGCACGCCTGTGTTCGGATCTCCACTCCCCGTTTTCAAGCACCTTCCCCTGTTACCACCCACAAACGCCTCATCCTGTCACTCAAATTAGCAGGCACTCGCAATTTTGCGAACACACGTTTTCCGACCGCACTGACTGGTTGGCGCATGCGCATTACGACCCATACGCATGCGCAGATGTGCGAACATCGCTCGGAGCAAACGAGGGGCCCCTTACGAGCGGCTCTGAATCAGGCCCTCAGTTCCACCTCCACCAAGTCCCTGCACAGATGTCCCAAAGACAGAGAGCCACTCACTGTCTGCCTAGGGAGGCTCAATTTCTTCAGAACAAACAGCATATAGGTAAGGAATGAATCAAGTAAGGGCAATACATAGAGGTTGCAAAAAAACATTGGGCATCCAAGTGACATAGACTAATTTGTGGGGAACACATAAAAAACAGTTTTCCCACTTGTTTTGGCCTGTCAGACCTTCATGGTGGGGGGGGGGTGGAGTAGGCAGAGATGAGTTCCACCACCTCTACAGGACCACTATAAGCCTTGAGCTTGGCCATAGTCACTTCAGGCATCTGTGAGCTCCCTCTCCTCCTCGGTGCCTCATCTTCCTGAGGCCAAGCTTTAAGCTGGCTCCATTTATTGCTCACTGCATATTGTGCCAATAAGTGAGGAGGAGGAGGAACCATCTGAGATCTCAGTGCCAGGAAGAAGATGAAGTGACTATAGAAAGGTGTGTATGTTATGGGGTGGGAGCGATTGCCCTGATCGCAGACCCCCTCACCCCACCCTTATATCCATGGTCATCTGTGAGTGGTAAATAAATGTGTTTCCAAATGAATACATAAATAGATTTTGAGCATATCTTAGACTTACAGCACTGTACGTCTGGAGAAGTTGTACATGAGTAGTGAAGTGTTAGTTGAGAAAAGTAAGGTTCTGTACATGTAGGTGTAGCAGCCCCTATGTCACCAGCGTATTGGCTGCATATTGACTCCAACATCTGATAGTACCCCATTCATTAGTGTCATCACTACAATATGTCAAGTTGCAGTCAGGTATTTGGAACTCTTATTTGTCAATAAAATTCCCACATAATTCATAAAGCTGTGAATGTGCGGTTGTTTGTATTTACGCGTACTAACATTTTAAATAGGAAATGCTACTTTTGCATATATTATTGGTACTGTTGAAACCCTATTTTTTTCTTTTGCGTATGACACTCGTTACATTATATTGTGTATAGATAAATATAGAAATGCCACATTTGCATTTATACATATGATGTAAGTTGGATGTAGGACTACTGCTTTAGCTTTAGTTGGACTTATTTTGAGATACTGTATGTGTAACTAAACAATGTTATACACATCAGTAATATAAAACAAGTTAATATTAAGAAAAATTATAATACAGTAGTAAAAATAACATTAATTATAACCTCATAGATTCCTTAATACATGACTTCAAATATGGCATATTCTGCAAATGGTAAGCAGTTGCTGACTGTGTTGGTGACAAAGCATTCTGGATTTCCTCTAGAAGTTTTTCCTGCACATCACTGTGTCTTGAAAGATGAAATATCAACCACAATAAAGAATTTGCTGTCTGTAAGCAAGAAATTCAGTTAGAATTCTAGATAAGCTAATGATAGCATTACACAAAAGTATGTACTTTACATCAGAAATCACCTGTATATCAGCGTCTGAGCAATGATCCCTATCATGAGTTTACGCAGTTGTGAGGTGAAATCTGGTGGTGTTGAACAGCCAACTTCAACTCTGCATGCAACTGGGTGCATCCATGCATCCCACCAATATAAAGGCATCACTATCTTCCTACAGAGCATGCACAGTACAGTGACGTTACCCTGTGCATTCCAACACCAGGGAAAAACTACCCTATCTATTTACAGACATGCACATCAGAGCATCACAGCGGATGACATATCACATGGAATGCATTCAAAGGGTGAAAGCAGACACCCAAAATTACACTGCAAAGAGGGCACCATCGATAATATAGTTGTGCGACAAAAATTCTATAGCATTTAAAGTAATATATATATATATATATACACACACTATATATATATATATATATATATATATATATGTACATCTAAACTATATATATATTACAGTGCTAACTGTCAAATGTGCACACAGCAGGGCCACCAATAAGTTATAACCACTGCACATAGCACTGTATATATGTATATATATATATATATATATATATATATATATATATATATCTCCATGGAATCAAGTCACACTCACAAACTTCAATTATTACAATTGCTGGGGTGCGTAGTCTCGGGCATCACAGTAGAGCCCATCCATAGTCAGCTATAGTATATTCAAAACAATGAGAGAGCACTCACCAGTCTTCTTAGTACAGGCAAAAGCAGCTTTTTTATTTACTCACATCACAATGAAAGAATGTCAACATTTTGGACCATATCTGGCCTTTTGTCAAGACCCAGACAGACCAGAGACCAAAGTGTATAAGAAGCCAGCTCCACAACCTGCCCGACAGGGCCTATAAATATCTGAGGCATCCCACATAGACACAACCCCCAATAAACACCAGGAAGTAGGACACATGTACCAAGTTATATTTCATCATTCTTAAATCTCCAAATACACATTAGTAAGGTACCCAGCTATTTGCCAGTAATACATATTTTAGACAAATATAGTCATATAACAATCTGAGTGTTCAGATCCTAAAAACAAATGTTCCATCTAATAGTGTGCGTCCCAACACTGTGGTGCGCAACACCAGAACTCAATGATCCCTCAATGGCAATCAGTCATATCAACACCTTACCAGGTGCTAAGAAACACTCACATGTTCCCTGTGCCACAAACACATAATCTGTTGTATAGGCGACATAGTGCTGTAGGAATGTTATTCTCAGATAGTGGGTGTTTGAAAAGTCAACCAGTGATCATAGCCAGGCATTTGATGCACCCTGTGCACTTGAAGCAACCCTTTTGTGAACTTCTTAACCATGTAGATCCTTGCCTGGTCTGAAAGTTCAACATGGGTCTCATTATGCTATCACGTAGGTTAGGACCCCTCTTATATAAACCTTTTATTTTCCATCTTTAATTTAGGATCTCTTCTCAAAATATCCCAATGTTTGAAGACTTTTTTGTAAAAGAGAGAGGGATTGGTGTAGATAGTGGTAGTCACTACCATCCTGTCATCTTTAGGGGTCTATTTACTAAGCAGTGTTAGGAGAAGTGAAAAGTGAAGAGTGAAAAGTGATAAGGTGCCAGCCTATCATCTCCCAACTGTCATTTTTCAAACACAGCCTGTGAGATGGCAGTTAGAAGCTGATTCGCTGGCACCTTATCACTGTTCACTCTTCACTTTTCCTAACACTGCTTAGTAAGTAGACCTCTAGAGTCTCCAAACCAAAAATCTATCACTGCTGCAGGACTGTATCCCAGCAAAGATAGGCTCAGGACACAGGATCTAAGTACTTGTTTTTGGCCTGGCTTATTATCAGATTCTGTTAATGCTAAGTAATTATGCAGCCTCTGGTCTACAATGTAAAGATCAGCCATGTGAATGTGTATTGGGCTTTGATAGTAGGGGAGTCATTCTAAAGGGAGTGAAGATAGTGTTAGTCCTGTCTTTGATCCTAGTTGTTAATTACTGCAGAAGGGTTGTATGAGTGAGATGAGCAAATAGCAGCTGATTTGTACAAGATTGTAACATATGATTGTCCTCCTGCTCATCCCTCTCCACATATTAAATATCCACAGTTTTATTTAGGTCCATGGGATGAACCAATAGCATGGAGGCGGAAAAGGAGACCACCTTCAGCTTACAATTCAACTTTAATTATTGGCTAATTTTACTATTGCTATTTATCATTAGCATATATATATATATATATATATATATATATATATAATATCAAATTGTGAATACTAATAAACTTACAGTTTCTACTCCTCCAATCTGGAGATCAGTAAGAAGACCCGGCAGCTGTTTCTTTGTGAGCAGTTGATCAGAGCAGATTGCAGTAAGTAAGTCATCCTTTTTAGCAGTGGTGGAATTAAGACGCTTATCAATATATTTTTTTGCTGATGCAATTAAAAAAAGATAAAAGGAAAGAAATAAAAACATAAATGTGCAGCAAAGTAAGGGGCACAGGTATAAATTGGTCCAAGCAGAAAACAGTATATTATGGATTACAGACAAAGGTCCGGATTCGGTGGCAAACAGGATAGGCGGTGTCACAGAAAATGGTTTGGTCCAGACTTCACAGAGGATAGTCAAGGGCATCAAAAAAAGTCAGTCACTAGGTAACAGACAGGATACAGAACACCACAAGGCTGGAGCATGGAAACACGAACAGTTTTGTACAGTATGTTTATCCTGCACGGCATTGCATACATTTGTGGAGCTTAAAATAGAAAAGTTAATTATAATAATAAAAATAATAATTGAGTGAGAAATCTATAACAAAGCACTCCGCTATCCACTCATCCCATCTATTATTCTTTACTAGTGCAAGCTGCAGTGTCTGCATATTCTAGCCAAGGTTATAATACTGAACCTGTATTAAGCATCTAAATGATTTCAAGATTCGACTTATATCAGGCTATGGGGTCTATTAACTAAGTAGTGTTAGGAGACAGAGTGAAAAGTGATAAGGTGCCAGCCAATCAGCTCCCAACTGCCATTTTTTAAACACAGCCTGTGAGATGGCAGTTAGGAGCTGATTGGCTTGCACCTTATCACTTTTCACTCTGTCTACTAACACTGCTTAGTAAATAGACCCCTAGGTGCGTCACATCAATTGAGAATCAAGTCATGCAAGAGCATAGTGCTGGACACATGACAAGTAAATGCCAACATGATAAGGAAAACTTAGGCTTATATTTATGGACATGTTGTGCCTCCTACACCTTTAGGAAGTGCCATCTATTTTCAAATCTACTTGAATATGTATTACCTGTTGCAAATATATTATCCCAGGCTTCTGTATGATTTTGCCATGGTCTTGTATTAACTTGTTTGTGGAACTCTGGTGAGGTTACAGTCAGGAGACCTAAGTATTGCATCATCTACAAAAAGAATAGAGATGTGTATACACCATAATATGTTAGTTAAACAAAGTCATAAGTTACATTTAGCATATAAAGTAATAAACTTATCCAATTTAAAGGAAATGTAAATTTTATAACTTTTATTTCCATTTTCATAACAGCATTGGAAACACTTTAATTCTTTTTGAAAGCAAAGTTTAAATGTAGCAGCTTCTATGCCGCTCTAACTGGTTTCCAGAGAGTGAGAGTGTTAGTGCCATAAACTATTACAGGTTGAGTCTCCCATATCCAAAATGCTTGGGAACAGGGGTATTTTGGATATCGGAATATTCCATAATTTGGAATATTTGCATAAAATAATGAAATATCTTGGGAATGGGCCCCAAATCTAATTAAAGAATGTATTTATGCGTTATACACACCTTATACACACAGCCTGCAGGTAATTTTATACAATATTTTCAATAATTTTGTGGCTCAAGGAAAGTTTGTGTAAATACTTTAAATTTATGTATATTTCATATTAGGGGTGTGCACCGACCACTTTTCGTGTTTTGTGTTTTGGTTTTGGATCTGGATCTTTCTTCGTGTTTTGGATCTGGATTGGTTTTGCCAAAACCACCCTTCCGTGTTTTGGGTTCTGGGTTTTCTGTTTTGGATCTGTATTTTTTTTTAAAAAAGCATAAAAACAGCTTAAATCACAGAATTTGTGGGTTTTTCTGCTCCTATGCAATTATTAACCTCAATAACCTTCATTTCCACTCATTTCCAGTCTATTCTGAACACCTCACACCTCACAATATTGTTTTTATTGGCCAAAAGATTGCACCAAGGTAGCTGGGTGACTATGCTAAGCGACACGAGTGGGCGGCACAAACACGTGGCCCATCTAGGAGTGACACTGCAGTGGCAGACAGGATGGCAGTTTGAAAAACAAGGCCCCAAACTGTACATGTTGCAAAGAAAAAAAAAAAGGTGCAAGATGGAATTGTCCTTGGGCCCTCCCACCCACCCTTATGTTCTATAAATAGGACATGCACACTTTAATAAACCAATCATTTCAGCGCCAGGGTCTGCCACATGACTGGGGCTAAAATGATTGGTTCGTTTGGGCCCCCACAAAACAAGCTGGCAATTAATGTGTCCGTGCACAAACTGGCTCTACGGAGGCAAGATGTCGTCCTCATCCTCCTCATCCACCGATTCCTTGGATAAAACAGGAAAAAGAGATTTAGGTGTCCCAGGACTGCTTACGGTCTTAGCCAAAGTTTCTGAACTTGACAGTAACTTTTTATGAATGCGCTGCAGGTGCCGTATAAGGGAGGATGTTCCTAGGTGGTTAACGTCCCTACCCCTACTTATTTCACCTTTACACATGGTACATATGGCAAGACAGTTGTTGTCCGGATTTGGATAGAAATATTGCCAGACCAAAGAGGTGGAATGTTTGGTCTTCTGCCCAGGCATGACCGCGATGGGCTTTTTCATCCCACGGACAACAACTGTCTCCCCCGGAGCCTGATTTAAGCAAACCACATCACCATCAGAATCCTCCTCACCAACTTCCTCCTCAGTGCCAGCTACACCAGTATCCTCATCCTGTTGTACTTCAACAGTGACATCTTCAATTTGCATATCAGCAAGTGGACTGTGGGTGCTCCTTTCAGCACTTGCAGGGGGCGTGCAAATGGTGGAAAGAGCCACCTCTTCCCTTCCAGTGCGAGGAAGGTCAGGCATCGCAACCGCCACCACATTTGGACTCTCCTTGGGGATTTGTGATATCTTCTTAGAACTCACAGTTCTTCGCTGTGCTTTTGCCAGCTTAACTCGTTTGATTTTTTTAGCGGGAGGAGGGCTTCCATCGTCACATGAAGCTGAACCACTAGTCATGAACATAGGGAAAGACCTTAGCCGTTCCTTGCCACTCTGTGTCGTAAATGGCATATTGGCAAGTTTACGTTTCTCTTCAGATGATTTAAATGTTTTTTTCAAGGTCATTTTCCGGAACTTTGTCATTTGGGATTGTATGTGCCCTCTACTATGACATTGGGCATCGGCCTTGGCAGACAACGTTGATGGCATGTTATCGTCTATGTCATGACTAGTGGCAGCAGCTTCAGCACTAGGAGGAAGTGGTTCTTGATCTTTCCCTATTTTATTTTTATTGGAGAATGTTTGGTCCTCCATTTATGTTATATTGATATATACGTGCGGCTAAGGCGCACACAAACACAGAAAATATGTTTTTATTTTTGCTGGAGAGTAGTGCACTTTGTGGGTTACACCACCCTTTAAGAAATGAGCCAGCCGGCTCTTTACTTATGGGACACAAGAGCACGCTTGGTGCTGCTCCTTTGTTGATGCACGTGCAGCCACAGTGCACACAATTCACAAGCACAGAAAATATTTTTTTATTTTGTTTGGAGTGTACTTTGGGGGTTACAGCACCCTTTAACGGTCAAGCCAGCCGGCCCTTTACTTATGACACAGGCGCACGCTTGGCACTACTTTGTTGATGCACGTGCGGCTACTGCGCACACAATTCACAAACACAGAAAATATTTTTTTATTTGGTTTGGAGTGTACTTTGGAGGTTACAGCACCCTTTAACGGTCAAGCCAGCCGGCCCTTTACTTATGACACAGGCGCATGCTTGGCACTACTTTGTTGATGTACATGCGGCTACTGCGCACACAATTCACAAACACAGAAAATATTTTTTTATTTGGTTTGGAGTGTACTTTGGGGGTTACAGCACCCTTTAACGGTCAAGCCAGCCGGCCTTTTACTTATGACACAGGCGCACGCTTGGCACTACTTTGATGATGCACGTGCGGCTACTGCGCACACAATTCACAAACACAGAAATTTTTTTTATTTTTTTTTTAGCACTTGGGGGGAGCACCCCTGACGGACAGAGCACCCCCTGGACAACACTACAGCACCCCTTTAGGGCTGGGACACTGCACAGGACTTTGGAGTGGACACAGCCCCTATGGACAACTGACTGCACAACACAGTCCAGCCAGCCCCTATGGACTTTGAAGTAGTGGACACAGCCCCTATGGACAACAGCAGCACAGTGCAGCACAGCACAACACCACTCTGCACTACGCTACACTACACTACACAGCCCAGCCAGCCTTAACTCCCACCCTCACTCTTCACTGTCCACAGCCGAGTGAGAAAATGGCGCCGACGCGGGTACCTTATATAGGATCCAAAACCCGCGAGACCTGGAAGGCGGGATGATGACATTTTGCCTCGATTTCAGATCCGAGTCAGGCGGGAAAGTCGAGCCTGACTCGGATCGGCCTCGGATCGGGGGGGCTCGGGGGGGTTCGGATTTCAGAAATCCGAACACGCTCACCCCTATTTCATATACACAATGTATACACAGCCTGAAGGTAATTTTATACAATAGTTTTAATAATTTTGTGCCTTAAACAAAGTTTGTGTACAGTGAACCATCAAAAAGCAAAGGTTTCAATATGTCAGACATGCTAAAAATATTCTGTATTTCGGAATATTCCATATTTCGGAATATTTGTATATAGGAGACTCATCCTGTGGTAGTTCTACTAAAGTGAATAAGGAAGTAAGAGGGACCTAAGAGCTCAGACTATCATCATTACAAACTAAACTAATGCATGTCAGCTAAATTCTAAGATATAAACGTAGGTTTCCCTGAGAATGCAGCAGAAACATATGGAAATTACCTTGTTGTTCTAAAGTAGTTTTACTTTATGCTTAATATAAGTAACAAAGGGCCTGATTCAGAGCCGGTCGCTATTTGTGGTCGTTCGTTTCAAAAAAAGGTTTGGCTATTCAAATGAACCGTTCGCTCTTTGCGGTCTATTCACGCCTCTAGGTCTGAACGAGCGAACAAAACTTGCGGTCGTTTTTTGGGAACTACGCCCCCTGGCCGCTCGCATCCTACGTCATGTCCGCTATTTATTAGATTAATCGAGTACATCGACCAGGGTATGAGCTGCTCGCTATTCTTGTGGTTGGTTTTTGCTACCACAATTTTGCGAGCAGTTCTGGCTATAAAATAACCCAGTGACGTGCTCAATGACGCTGCTGTTTTAATTATGCACACCCATAAAACGCTCGTTTTGACCTTTACGCACGCCTGCGATCAGATCTCCACTCCCCGTTTTCAAGCACCTTCCCCTCTTACCACCCACATATGCCTCTTTCTGTCACTCAAATTATCAGGCATTCGCTATTTTGCGAGCACATGAATTTCGACCGCACTGACTGGTTCGAGCATGCGTATAATGATCCGTACGCTTGCGCAGTTGGGCAAACATCGCTCGGAGTGAACGAGCTGCCGCTTACCAGCGGCTCTGAATCAGGCCCAAAGTATTCCTTCATGAAAATAGTACTTGCAAAAACCAGAATTAAAAAGTTTTCAATCATCTGCCAGTAGCTATTCTAAAGAAAAAACATTCGCAAAAAACAGTTGTTCCCTTTAATTAATGCTGAATTAAGCAAGCATCATGCACCAATTATAAATTTGTGAAGGGGGGGTGGGGCATGTTGTAAATGGGGATACTTATCAAAAGCTATTGAATGTACTGAGCTGTAATTTGGTAGAACCATCGTTTAATGCTAGAGTACATTCCAAATTTCAGGTCGTAACATTTAAACATTAGAAATTTTGAATAATTGAATTTTAAAAATGTCACTGTTTTTCATCCACTTCCTGTTTGACAGAAGTGACAGTTTTGAGAATTAGAGGACGATTTAAGACTCTGGGATAAATGTAATTGATGCGGCTTTGAGACATTGGTGAGTCTCGTGCAAGTACTGCCTGATGTTTTGAAGTAACAGTCTTTTAAAAGGCAAAATAAGCCTAGTTTTGCCTACTAAAAGACTGTTACTTTAAAAATCACACAAGACTCGCCAATGTTGCAAAGCCGCAGCCTAGGAGTTTGTTTTGGTAGATGAATAGTTTAGGACCTTTTAGGGTTAAGGTTTTTGAAAAAAGTTTTTTTTTTAATTTGGTAAAATATGGCCGATGTTAAAGATAGGGATTTCATAATGTTCCACATGTCAAGTAACTGCCTGCATTGGGTGCACGCAGAGGCTTCACATGAGAGGACCAATATGGCCTACTTTGCTACACTTACAATTTTCTTCAATGAGCTGCAGGGGAATTACCCCTATGTGTGTCAAACATCCATACTGGTGGTTGTTTTGGGGCTTAGGGGGCACAGATTAGCCCTGGCACCACTTATATATATATCCACTCACCATTCCTAGATTAGGGGTGCAACATGGTAGGTGTCCACAATGTGCTGCAAATTCACAGATTTGTGTACTCACTTGAATACACACATGCAACCTAGGCAACTGAAGGTTTGAGCAGCTATGTGGGAACCCATCCCACTCAGTACCCACAACAATATATATATTGTAGCAATAATAGCAGTGAGATGTAGAGGAACTAGGGGAATGCAGCTGGTAAGACCAGGCAAATCATGCACTTGGAGGGCAAAAAATGTGTGTCTTACCTGCTTGAGTAATTTCAGTGCATTTTTTGCAGCCTGATGCTGCTGAAGCATGTGACTAATCAAATAGAGTAGCTGTGAGGAACTCCCTTAAGAAGGCAAGGTAGCTGTGTTGTTTGCCTGTCAATCTGGGAGGGGAGGAGGAGTTTAAGGTTTAAAAGACTGTCTGGGTGCAGTTATGTGTGTGACAGATACCGGAAAAGCTGGCTGGTGGCTAGAGAGAAGGTCTCTGTTAGTGATAGGGCATACTTGCCAACTCTCCCTCATTGTCAGGGAGACTCCCTGAAATAGTAGCAATCTCCCTGTCTCCCTGAAGAGTCTAGCAATCTCCCTCATTTCATCCTTACTCCCATTATGAAGCTGTTATATTAAAAAACAGAGAAATATACATTCCAATATGATCATTAGTGTCATTTCCTTGCATTGGTTATTATAAGGCACAATGATCCCTATGAATTTTTGCAAAGTATTAGTGTGTTTTCATCAACAAACAGATCTTACTAACTGCTTTTGGGCTGGTTTACATTTGGATGTAAGTCAGGTTTAGGACACGCCTCTCAGATTTATCAGTATACGCCCATCACATGTATGACACGCCTCTCAGATGTATCAGTACACGCCCACTGTAACACGCGCTCATAGGTGCTGCTTTCACAATCTCCCTGAAATGCTTTTTCAAGTATGTGATAGGGCCATTTGGGAAGTCACTTCATGAAGCTGAGAACCTTTGTCAATGGTATGAGCATGAACTGTATATTGCTTCCTGCTCTACAGTCATCATGACAAAATAAACCATAGGGTACAAACCCAGAGTCAGTGTGTACTTTTAGTACACAGCTTCATTGTCACAAGATTTATATATATATATATATATATATATATATATATATATACATATATATGTATAAGAACCAAATCTAATGTTAGACAATCTACTGTTTTAACAGATTCTATTAATGTAGAAATTATTATTATTCTTTTTACACACACATATTTATATATCTATATATATATATATATATATATATATATATATATACAAATATAGCAGGATATATAAGTACAGACTAATACAGACAGCATATAAATTCAAATGGATACAGTGCATGCATAGTTACATTGCCTTCTCTACATAAGTATAGAGCTGCACAAAGGCACAAGGGCCCTGCTCAAGTGATCTTAAAATCTGTAGGGAATATAGGTGGACACAATTGGAGAAGAAGGCACAGACTGCAAAGTTAGGAAGACAGATGGTAAGCTAGAATAAAAAAAATAGTTTTAAAGGAGACGCTTTAAGGCTTGGAGATGGGCTGAAAGTCTTATGTAACAAGGGAGGTCATAACTGATCAGCTTTGAGGAAAACCTGAATGTGAGATTGGGAAGTGGTGACCACGAAGGAGATGAAACAGCAAATGTTAGCAGAGTGAAGAGTAAAGGAGTAGGCGAGAAAATGAGTCTGGAGTTGTAGGAAAGAGCAGTGAGGCTGAGAGCTTTGAAGGTTGAATTTAATTCTGAGTGGCATGGGGAACCAATAGAATGTTGGCAGAATAGGGCAGAAAAGGTAGAGTGACAAGAGAGGCAAAAAAGGTGGGTAGCAAAGTTGAGGATAGACTGAGGAGTGGCAAGGAAGGAGTTAGGAAAGTCAGAAAGGAAAATATTTACAGTAATTAAGGTAATTAAGGCCAGGAAATGATGAGGGAATGAATTAGAGTTTTATTGACTTCCAGTGTGAAGAAGGCCTGATTCTAGAAATACTGTATTATGTAGATGGAAATGGCAGGATTGTTAAAGGTATTGGATGTTGGGACAGAAGGAAAGTGCAAAGGCAATGGTGACACCTACATATCGAAATTGGGGAATGAAGAAGATTGAAACATTTTCAGCAGAGAGGGAGAGGGTGGGAGTAAAGAGGTCATTGACTGGTTATTGTACTATGAGTTTAGGTTTTTATATACTGTATTGAGTTTCAGGGGGCATTCTGTCATCATCCAAGATGATATTGCTGACAGACAGGAGATGGCACAGCAGATTACAGATGGAGATACATCCAGGGAAGGAGGTAAACTTGGGTTATCATCAGCATAAAGGAATCAGGTTGGATTTAAGCATAAGAGGGTTAACAATTAACATAGTGTATAGGTACTGTACCTTTTTTACTGATTTTATGAAGACCAATGCATCTTCTGTACATGTGTCTTGAAGAAGACCACATCTCTCATTGTACAGGACTGAACAAATTGCTGCAGAGTTGGAAAATTAACATTACAGCAAGGCAAACTCAAAACAGTTATAAAAAAGGCAAACATTTATGTTTATGCACTTACTTTCATATGACAGTTTGTTCAGTTCAAAATATAAATCATCAATTTTTCCATGTTCATCACATACTCTGCTGATATGCGCGATGAAATCTTCCAACACCTGTGTAAAAAGAAAACAAATAAATGAGAACAGAATATATTTTAAATTAAAAAACAACTAAAACATGAATAGTTCTTTGTGTTATAAATGACATAGAAATGTTAATTCCATTAATAATATAATTAATCATTACTGTTTCATGTTTATAATATTATTTAAATTTTGTATAACTTGTCTCTAGTAATGCCTCAATAGGTAGGGGGCATTGAAATAAACTTATGGAACCAACACATTTGTCAATCACTGCTTTAGAGGCTAAGAGTATCCATGCCTCTCATGCAGATCCAGAGTAAGGGTGGGGGTGGGCACAGGGATAATGTGACTCAGGCCCCTCGTCTCTCAGGGCCCCCTCCCTGCCATTGATTATTACTCCAGTGCAGAGCATGAGTCAGAACTGCACAGTCAATGGCATGCAAGAGCAGCATGGGAGAGAAGAGGGGAGGAACTTATACAGACAATAGGCCTGATTCACAGTAGTATGCAATGCCAATGTTTTCGCAAAAGGAGCGATTTTTGCCACTGCACATGCATCTGAGTCACACCGCACATGTGTCGAGGTTCATTACTATAGTCTCATACTGCAAGTCTTTATTTGCAGTGTGAATGACAGGCAAGGAGTGTTTGGGGGTGGTAATGGGGAGTGTAGTCATAAAACATAGAGGTGTCTAGACTGTTTCGGCAGCGTGTGACATCCTGCATCTGTCATCTCATACGCAGGAAAGATGGCTCTGCCATCTCAGTTACAGCGCCCATTCCAGTTACAGCAGCCATTCTGAGTTACCATAGACTCACTCAATGAGTCGATGTTTGCATGAAGTGCGTCCAACGCTGCGTTTGTGTATGAAGTTGCGGACAGCTGCGATTGCTCTGGTGGGCGTCCCAGTACAAATCCCAGCTGCTGTTACATTAGTGTATTTTTGCAAATTCTTAGCTGAACAAATTGCGGCTGTGGCAGCTATAGCGTACATGTCTGGATCTGGCCCATTGTACTCAGACGATGAGGTATATTCAGTCTAAAACATGAGAGATGGCACTATATCGTTTGTCTGTACGTACGTATCTATGTATGTATGTATACGTGTGTATAAGTGTATAACTGTATATATGTATTATGCATGTGTGTGTAAATGAGTGACTGTATGTATGTGTGTGTGACTATGTAAGTGTGTGTATTAGCGTGTGAATGAATGTGTGTGTATAAGTGTGTTACTGTATACAGGTGTGTGTATTAGTGTTACTGTATGTGTGTGCATGAGTGTGTGACTGCATGTATGTGTGTATAAGTGCATGACTATATATATCTGTGGGGATACAGTCAAAATGCCAATGGCCAGGAGACCGTCTGTCTAAATCCTGGCATCTAAATATCGACGCGGGACTAAAGACAGGCGTCAAAATCCTGATGCCGAAATCTAGACAGAAGGCTTCCTGAACAAAGGTAAGACAGGCAGTGTTAGCGCTTAGCCACGGGGGTGAGTGGGTTAGGTTCAGGGAACCCCGGGGGGAGTTAGGGTCAGGCACCACCCTGGGAGGGTTAGGTTTAGGGTCTGGGGGGGTTAGGTATAGGCACCCCTGGGGGGAGGTTAGGACTAGACACCACCCAGGGAGGGTTAAGTTTAGGGTGTGGGGAGGGGGGTTTAGGTTTAGGCACCCCTGGGGGGAAGTTATGGTGTTAGGCACCACCAGGTGGAGGTTAGGGTTAGGCACTACTAAGGGAGGGTTAGGGAGGGAGAGGGGAGGGTTAAGGTACTTACTAGCCCCAGTTGGGATTTTCAGTGTTCAGGCTTGAAGCATCGGGATTTTGTCAGACGGCTACCCGTCCATCGGCATTTCATACCCAAACCAAAGCTGTGTGTGTGTGTATTAGTGTGGGCTGTATGTACATGTGTAACTATGTATGTAAGTATATGTGACTACTGTATATATATGTGCATGTGTTTAATAATGTATGTGTATATATGTGTGACTTTTTATATGTATGTGTACAGTATATGTGTGTGACAGTGTGTATTTGTATATATGTGTGACTACAGTATGTATGTATGTATGCATAGCCCCCATGAGAATCCTACACTTGAGGGAAAGATAAGGAGGGAACTCTCTCATCTGCTATGTTAGGCTTGGGAAGCAATATAATATTCCCATCCCCCCAGTGTGACATGAAATGGAAGAGTGATGTGTGGCCCTGCCCACTTTTTATGTCTGCACCTAAGGCTTACTCACGAGAACCCAAAATGATGCTCCATACGTCCCCCTAGTCTTAAGTGCCCCAAGCCCCTCAAAGCCTTAATCCAGCTCTGTTCTCATGTTACATATAATGTGAAACTTGCAGGTAGGAAACACAAATTACCAGTTCTGTTTGAGCTATGTTTTTTTTGTTTTATTTTGCTTTTGAAAAATTGGAAATAGTATAAACACCTCATTAATTTTTTCATCCATTTTAGATACTTCTTTGAGCTTCATAAGCTTTGATTGCACAATTCTCCTCATGTTCAACCAATCTTGCCCATCACTGTGAAAAGAAAAAACATGCATTGCAAAAATATTAAATATCATGAAACAGCCACTCTCCCCTGTGGCAATAAACTAAGGTTTTCGTTTCCTTAGGTTGTGCTAATTGGTGAATTCATACTGTTAGATTTTATCTTATGCTGTAGCTTCATCTGGCATGATCTGGGCACAGTCATTCCTTTAAAAGGGGGACAATTTATCAAACCTTCTAAAAGGAAAAGTGGAGAAGTTGGCCAAAGCAAAGAAACCAGCTTTAACTGTAAATATCATTTAACAAGTACATTCTTTAAAATTATAGCTAGACACTAATTGGTTGCTATGGGCAGCTTCTCGAATGTCTGTTTTAGAAGATTTGATACATCTCCCCCAAGGTCAAGTTGTTGCTAGACTCCAAGGGGGGAATTCATATGTTGTAGTCGGGCGTCTTATTTGTCTGCCCTGTATTCTTCACCGTCATCGCGGCGAATTATCCGGCTGGTCAGGTCCAGATTCAGTTATTTTCTGTGTGTCCATGTAGAATGAGTGGGTGGTGATGTGCGCTTCCCGACAAGTACCGTGTGAGTGCACAGCAATCCTCCGTGCCCACCCACCAGCAGAGCTTTCCTATTGGCCCAGGTGTCAGGTCATCCAGTGAAGTGAGCGGTGAAGCAGGAGGGGCGAGATCATGGCGGGCTGTTGCTAAACACTGAAGCAGCCCATGTCACAGAGGATCCCGGAGGACACGAGTGTTGCAGGCTTCGGCATGGGTAGGAGGGGAGACAGGCTTGTGTGTGCTGCAGCAGTGTTGGGTGGACATGAGCCCCCTATAGAATGCATGGTGCACCTGTGCACTGGGAGGGGGCATCCTGACCTGGCCTTCCAGGGTTAATGCACATAGGTCTGTCAGCAGAGTATATAAATATATACATATATATATATATATATATATATTTTTTTATTTTTTTATTTTTTTTTCTGTCCGCAACCCTCCTGAAAGCTGTAGTTTCTTGTAAGAAAACTTTCATCCCCTGCAAAAGAGGGGGATGAAAGAGGCAAAAAAATGTATTTTATAGAAATATTTGAAGAATAATTGATAATAACACTTAACAATTACATACCAGTTAAATATTAATACAATTTAAATATTTAATTTTTTTTTATTAAAACTCACACCCCTTAGGGGTGGTGAGAAATGACAGGTGATAAAGTGAAAAATAGGTTGACCAATATTTTTTAGCATGCCTAATTTCCAACAATTGAATAGCCCTGGAAATGTTACAGATAGGCTGTATTTTAGGCGTGATAAATCACAATTATCATGACCAAAAAATGTTCAATTGAATAGTGACTACATTTTATCACGCCTAAACACGTTTATCACGGAAAAACACTGTGATAAAACAAATGAAATCCCCTGTAAGTGGCTCTTAGCCTCAACCAACAATCAGATGGGAATGAGAGTCTTGCCCATGTTCTAAACATTTATTGAACTTTTATGATTTGCACAATTGTTAAGATATGTGCAACTTACAATAAACATGCAAATGCATTATTATAAGTCTACTTTTTTGATGCAAATGCATCCAACTCTGCATGAGGTCCCGTATCTATAGCTGCCTGTAATACATCTTAAGTACTAGTCTTACACTGTGATGATTGGTCAATACTACTCCACTGATTAGTGATGGTACATGCTGTTATATGACACACTGAGAATGGTTTCCCAGTGGGACCATCCAGTAGGACAGAGGTGGATCAGGTGCATTCATGTCGAAGTTCAGAACAATTAGTGTGCAGAAACAAGTCAGCCACTTCACTTCGAGATGTCTTGTTTTGACTGGTGCCTACATACTTGGCGATGTGCTCACGATCCAACATCGTGTCCGATTTCCCCTTGAACTCTCCCCAGCAGCTCCCCGGCAGTCGTGGGCACGATTTGGTGTTAAAAACTGTCCAGTATGATGAACGAGCTATCGTGCCTACTGACTATTCCAGTGCATCGTGACTGAGATTGGCAAATCTGCCCTACAACATGGCAGATCTGAAGATGCGATGTGCGACCTGCGGGTACTCACATCGGCATCATGTTCGTGAGTGGAAACTAACGATTTGGGCATATTTTACACGATTTGTCGTCATGATTCGTCGGAATCGGACAAATCGTGTAAACAAACGCCAAGTGTGTAGGCACCTCTGTAAATAAACTTTAGGATGCGCCTTCACATTTATACAGTAGATCAATATGCAACTCCAAAAATAGTTGCAGAATCATAAGTACACAGAGTATTCATTGCATGTGCAAAACAGTCATACATTCAATTATAAATGAGGCCTAAAATGTTTTTATTTAAATGCATTTAAGTACTGTAGATTTCATTAGTTATTAAGCAGTGGTAGTTAAAATTTATAATGTTACTATATGTAATGCTAAATGCACTATATTATTATATACAGTTCTATCCATTATAAAACAAGGTAAGTTGTGTATCTAGCTCAAATGAAGTAGAGAGCAGGAGGATGGCTCCCTCCCTCCCATCACAGTTCTCACTGGTTTGTCAGACACAGTCTATTTTCTCCCCCAGCAAATCACCACCCCTACCTTCCCCCAAAAAGTGAAGGTCCTAGACAGTTACTCACCCACATACAGTGGAAACCAAACCCGGAGGTGCACACACATACAACACTGCACAACAGATACCATCTGGCTGCCTACCCACCTCCACTCACCCACCTATGTACCTTAACATGCTTCACATCACCCTGTAAGGAACACAGACACCAAAGACATGAACAGCTAAATGTCACATGTGCACAACCCCAGAGCACACTGCAGTAGTGAGGATCATCAAAGGCTTTACCATTGATGGTCTGTGGTTTTAAACCATCCATTAAAAAACATTAATGGTGTACCTCCATTATTAGACTATTGCCACCAATGTGTTTTCGACATTAGGTGCTGCCATCGATGGCGCAATTACTTGCAATCAGCCGTAGACAATCAATGGATGCAAACCATTGATGGTCAATGGCCATCCTTACACTGCAGCTCGCCTGCCAACAAAACACACTGCAGCTGGCCTGAAATAAGTACAGTCATCCTGACAAACACACCTTCCCCGACCAAACCCACTCACACAGCACAACACATTACAGGTACACATACTAATGCCTGCCTATTCCTCTCTGACTCACCCACCAATCTCTCTTACCCATCTTTTACACATCTTTTACCCAGTGGGATACATACATTATGGCCTTTTCAGTTATGTGCATTGAGCAATGGGCAGAACCAAAAGTTATCCAGTACCACTTAACCTGGTGGAATAGTATTAGTCATTTTGGAGGCATTTTGCACATATACTGTGTACACTGAATACAGTAGAAAGGAGAGAGAGATATGTGGCAAATAATATTGTAGGTCCCAAATACTAGTATGAAACATATTTAAAATGTATGGACAAAAAGAAAACAAAAACTTTCATTTAAAATGAATGTACAGTAACATTTTGTATACTTACAGTGTAAGGAGACCATAAGATTCTCCTCTATACTCTCTGTACATTTTCCATGGTTTGATCTCCATTCTTTTGGGATGCATGGGTTCATGTCTTAGAAATGATTCAAATAGAGCTGGATCTCCAATTTGCACTGATTTAAAAAATCCAAGATTCATCTTAAAAATACCTCCAAATTGTTGATGATATTTGTACTAAATAGGGGAAATAGTAGTTTCATGACATGAAATGTTAAACTGTTGTTTAATTTCTAATTAGCAGTGCTAAATTATAATATATATATATATATATATATATATAGTATTTTTGATAGTAGTAATAGAGCAGAGGTAGCAGCTGTGGAAATATCAATAGCAGTAGTAGTGGTAGTAATAGTAGCAGTAGTAGAATTAGTAGTAGGAGTAGTATAAATATTAGTAGTAGAAATAGTAGTACTAGCAGTAGTAGTAGCAGTATTAGTCAAAGTAGTAGTAATAATAATAATAATAATAATAATAATAATAATAATAATAGCAGTAGTAGTAGTAGAACTGATAGAAGTAGTAGTAGCATTAGTAGAATTAGTAGTAGTAGTAGAATTAGTAGTAGTAGTAGTAATAGTAGTAGTAGAAATAGTAGTAATAGTAGTAGAAGTAATACAAGTAGTAGTAATATAGGTAGTAGTAGTAGTAGTAGAAATAGTAGTAGTAGCAGTATTAGTTGAAATAGTAGGAGTAGTAGTAGTAGTAGTAGTAATAGAAGTAGTAGAAGTATTAGTAGCAGTAGTAGAATTAGTAGTAGTAGTAGAATTAGTAGTAGTAGTAGTAATAGTAGTAGTAGTAGAAATAGTAGTAATAGTAGTAGAAGTAATACAAGTAGTAGTAATATAGGTAGTAGTAGTAGTAGTAGAAATAGTAGTAGTAGCAGTATTAGTTGAAATAGTAGGAGTAGTAGTAGTAGTAGTAATAGAAGTAGTAGAAGTATTAGTAGCAGTAGTAGAATTAGTAGTAGAAGTAATAGAAGTAGTAGTTGCAGTACTAGTTGAAGTAGTAGTAGGAGTATTAGTAGTAGTAGTAGTAGTAGAAGTAATAGAAGTAGTAGTAGTAGTAGTAGTAGCAGTAGTAGAATGAGTAGTAGTAGAAGTAATAGAAGTAGAAGTAATAGTAGTAGTAGAAGTAGGAGTAGCAGTATTAGTTGAAGTAGTAGTAGTAGAAGTACTAGAAGTAGTAGTAGTAGCAGCAGTATTAGTTGAAGTATTAGTAGTAGTAGTAATAGTAGTAGAAGTAATAGAAGTAGTAGTAGAATTAGTAGTAGTAGTAGTAATAAAATTAGTAGAAGTAGTAGCAGTATTAGTTGAAGTAGTAGTAATAATAGTAATAGCAGTAGTAGAAGTAATAGAAGTAGTAGCAGCAGTACTAGTTGAAGTAGTAGTAATAGTAGTAGTAGAAGTAATAGAAGAAGTAGTAGTAGTAGTAGTAGTAGTAGTAGTAGTAGTAGTAGTAGTAGTAGTAGTATAAATAGTAGCATAAAAATTACTGTAGTCATAGTGTACTGTATTTTTAGAAAATTTGTGGCCTCAACCCCAAAAGGGTTTGGTCCTTATAAAGAGCCAAATTAACTTCAAGTACTCAAGGAAAACCAAAATAAGAAAAAAGAATGTAATAAACCAGTTAAAAAGAACAATTATATTTTTTACTTCTGCAACAGGCAGCGTAAAATGAGGTTGTGTCAGCCCCATTTTTGGGCATGCTGAAGCCAGTAGCTGCATCCTTCAATGCAACTTCACTGGCTTCTGCAGTAAAAATTTCCCAGTCTTCCTGAGTAACCTTAGGGGTTCTCAGATGACCAATATTCATGCAGATAATCTGATGCTGTGTCTTTGGAAAAGCTGGCAAGAGGTGTCTATTTACACAAGGTGTCTCTTACAGCATTATCATACAACCGCTGCATACAAAGATGAAGCTGCTGTGTGTACTGTGTCCATCTCTCAATCAGGCCCTTAATGCATCCACTGTTACTAAGTTACCCCACATTTTATTCATATAGTTATATTCACTAACCAATATGATGACAATCAGTGAATATAAAGAAGGGTAGAAAGGCAAATAAGTGAAATCACACACTGATTAGTAGTAATATAATAATATCCAATGCCAGTAGTACTGTAGCAGCAATATTTGTAGTAAGAGTAGTAGTAGCAGCAGTAGTAGTAGTAGAAATAGTATTAGAAATAATAATAATAATAATAATAATAATAATAATAATAATATCAGTAATGAAGGTATTATTTCATTAGTATAGCAAACATACCATGATTTCATGCTGATTTTGTAGTCCTCCATTGCAAAGAACATTTAAGAGACTTCCGACACCAGGCAAGGAAACAGGACCAGGAAGAGAGGAAAAAGGCAGAGGTCTTGAAAAGCCAATGTGCTCAGATGGTGTGTGAAAATATGCTCTATGCATCCAGACTTCAGGCATGCTAGCTGACAATAGAAATGAAATGGCCTTCATTGTAGATATGGGTTGTTTATATTTGGTGCTGAGTAAATTTTGTCTCAGCCTTTGGATTACTGGCAAATGACTAACTTCTTGGAAGTATCTTCTATACTTTTTATAATAGACTAGATTGTGCTGTAGAGCCACATTAAAAATAGTGAAAAGTGCAAAGCAATGTAATGTCTTTTATATGAATTAGTAACAAAAAGACATACAGTAAACTTGAATATAATTGGCTAAGAGCTTGAAGAGTTTGAAGGGGAAGAGCATGGAACAGTTTGAAAATAAGAACATGCTGATTCAAGGACAGGATGAATTACTTCATTGTTTCCTAATTAGAAGATGGACCAGTTTAAGAGATCTATGTTGAAGAACACTTCTTACCCCGTGTTGCATTTCATTATTGGCAATAATTAACAAAGGTTACATAACGAAAGGCTTGTGGATAAAATATAGTAAAATGTAAAGTTGTCAGAACAACTAAAATATGAAAGTTGTCAATTTATACAATATACATAAATCACTAAATAATTTATGTTTAGTTATTATAATCTAGTTTATAAAATTGTTTTATAGTAAATGGTAAAATTGTAATATAATAAAATATGTGACTTCCATTTCTATAACACCTGTTACAGGAAAAAATAAAAAACATTTCAATATTATTCAATGCTGTTACAGTCTTTCTAGATGAAAGACTTTAGTAAACAAAACAATGAATAAACAGACAAACCAGCACGATGGGAGCTGTCTCTTCCTATTACATTTGTCATCTCTTTCTTTTCTTCTCTGCTTCCCTCTCACTCTTTCAATAAAAGATTACAGTAGGTGTACACCAGCTTTCTAATCAGATTGTTTATACACCCATTTTCCTGAGCCACAGCAGAAACTTCTCTGTGATCTATGCATGTAAATATATAAGTTTTAAACTGCTGTTAATTTTTCTGCCATATTCTCTTAAAATTTACTACAGTGCCAGAATTTCCATATATAGCTAAGTGATGAATACTCAATCACGTCATTTAGTCTGTGTAATAGATTTTAGTTTTCATTATATTTTAGCGGTGTAAATGAGCAAGGAAAACAAATATATTGGTAGGAGTAGGAGTAGTAGCAGTAGTAGTAGTAGTGTACAGTAGTAGTAGTACAGTAGTAGTAGTAGTAGTAGTAGTACTACAGTAGTAATAGCAGTAGTAGTAGTACAGTAGTAGAAGTAGTAGTAGTACAGTAGTAGTAGTACAGTAGTAGTAGTAGCAGTAGTAGTAGAAGTAGTAGTAGTATTGCTCATGATTGAGATAACTCTCTCATTGCTGAAAATCTAACAAACCTAATGTTTTGGGTGCTGAGTCGAACTGAGGGCCTGATTCAGAGACGGATGCTCTGAACGAGAGCTCGCTCTGAATCAGGGCATTTTTTTTTTGTTCCACCCACAGCTATTGCGAGTGGTCAGGTTGATGGTCGCGATGGTCAAGACCATCGCGACAATCGGGCTTGCGACGAGACCCTTATGGTAGGGTCTCGTGGCCGCAAGCCCCAGAGAGCTTCTGGCTCTAATAGAGCCGGAAGCTCTCCCACTGACATCACTGGTGATGTCAGTGGGGCCTCCCCCAAACAGCAGGCAATCCTTCATGAATGCCTCAGTTTGGTCAGCCACCACCCCCTGCCCGCCTACCAAATGGGGCGAGCTGTCAATCACCATCAACAGCTAGCCCCCTTTGGTGCGAGACCCGGAGTGACAGAGCACCCATCGCTAGCAGGGTCTCGGACATGCGCACGACGGAGCCGGCTCCGTCGTGCGCATGCCCAGTGGGCTAACATCAACCCAGTTGCGAGCGCTCAACGCTTGCGACTGGGTCTGAATCAGGCCCCGAGTCTCACCTTGGATGTTCCAACTAGAATCAAGTCACAACTCGCAAATTCAGAACTCGGATCTAAAAATGGACCTCACGTACTTTGCATCACATTTAAATCCCTCCCTCCTGATTTCAGGTGCTGTGAGGTGGTCAAAATGACAGAAAATTAATGTTATTGATGTTAAAAATACTATAGGAATAAAACAGGTCCAACAGACATGATTTTAGCTGGTTTTATACATTAAAAAAAAAAAGCATACCAAAACACTTAAGGGTGGTTTTGCCAAAACCAAAACATTCATTATGTTAAATATCAGGGGCTGGACTTGCTGTGAGTAGTAGCGGTGGATATAAATTCACCAGAGCAATTCAACATTGCTCCAGTGCGGAGACAGCTGATCCAAAAAAAATCAGAACTAGCAGTGAAAGTTAGCACTGCCGAGCCTGAACATATTTCACAGCAGCTGTGTTCAGCTGCCCTGACAGCAAAACCGTGGCCGGTGAATATGTACCCTCATCGAATGACACACTGACTGAGGTTCTGGCCTGGACACAGAATCACGACTGTCCACTGGCTGCATATCGGAAGCGTCTCTCTCATCTGGACAAGAGCAGCCACTTCCAAACTCTCTCACAGCAGGATTACGGTTGCCGGTGTATACCCCCACTAGTTGACATGCAGACTGGGGTCAGATATACAATCGTGGCCACCATGTAAACAGGCTGTCATTTGCTGCACACAGGACCCATGCTCCATTGCCGCTGACCATACCCTGAGGCGACCCTCCCACCTGGATAACCGGTATTAATTTTTCATTACTGTTTATACCTTTACCTGAACTTGGGAATGCCTGGTTCAGTTGAACTATTGACCTTTTATATATAGGAGCTGACGCTTTGAGTATAACTGTATGGCTGCTATTTGCCTGTAAAACGCTCCCTGTAAAAAGGATTGAATTAGCTTAATACATAATATTCCTATCCAAGGGGAACACAGTGACCAAGATTTGTCAACTGAGCACCCACTTTCCTCTCTGAGCCTACTCTGATACAATAAATTTTATTGAGCTCCCTTTAAACTTTTAATTTTTACTTTTTCTTTTTTATATATTATCCTGAGGCTTTTTATTGTATTTATTGTATTTATCTATATTGTGTACACACTATTTCAAGAGATGTTATTAATAACTTGACTTAAACTCACTATGAGTATATATTGTTTTAAACATACGTCGTAAGACAACAGCGCTGTCTTGTTTATCGAATTTTGTAGAAATTAAGTTCATGATGAATAGACTCCCTTAAAACCAAAACCAAAACATGGACGCCTATGCACATCTCTAGTGTAAAGTGGTTTGGAGTGGAGATTTGATGGCTGTAAATAGAGAACTGCGGGTTCGGAGTTGCTCGGTTCTTTTTGCCACATTACTGCAAGTTCAGATTAGTTTGGATTTATGTTATTGGCTATCCAAAAAATGTGAGAGCCAGATAGCCAATAAGATAAATCCAAACTAATCTGAACTTGCGTTAATGTGGTGAAAAGAACCAAATAAAATCGGACCCGCACATCTCTAGTTGTAAAGGGGATGTAGTCAGCATTCTGGGGTGTGGGATGTCAATGGCTAAAATACCGGCGCAAGAATCCTAACAGCATCGAGATTGCGGCTCCAGAATCTTGACTGCCGGCATCCCGAAGGTAAGTATCAGGGATAAGGGGGATAGTTAAGTTTAGGGTTAGGGGCTAGAGTCAGGCACTAGCGGGAGGTTAGGGTTAGGCACTAAGGGGGAGAGTTATGTTTAGGGTGTGGGGAGGGGGAGTTCAGGTTTAGGCACTGGGGGAGGTTAAGTTCAGGCACTGGGGAGGGAGGGTTAGGATTAGGGGTAGGGGTAAGGTTTAGTGGTAGGATACTTACCTAATGGTGTCAGGATTCTGACTGTTGGGATGTCGCTGTCTGTATTTTGACTGTTGGCATCCCGACCACTGGGATCCCATACCCAACCCGCTGTAAAGATGTACCAATATAAGTAGAAGGGGTGGGTGTATGGTAAACACTAATAAAGAGATGGGTTTATATGTGGAACATATATATAGTAGATTTAAAGGTTGGTCCCAATGACCTGAGTCCATTTTAGCCAAACATTTTGATGCCCAAATCGCTCAGATGTAGTCATCAGATATCTCATTGTATCACTGTATTATTTATTAAGTACAATCTGATCAGTCAACAAAAGCTTACACATGTATATTTCAGTCAACAGCTAATGACATATGTTTTTCAGATCATTTCATGTTCCAAAACTAATCTATCTTGTAGAACAATGATTTGGGGATCACTAATGGAGCGGTGACCATCTGTTTTTTTTTCTACACTACCACCATGTAGAATAAAAGCATACTATAAATAATGCCACTATTTACCAGTGGCGAACTGTGGGAGTCAGTTGCCGCCGGGCACCACCCCTGAAGGGGGTACCTCCTCCTCAATTGCCCCCATTTCTATTGTCCATTGTGGCCACAGACATTCCATCTTCCTGTAACAGAGAGGAGCCACTTATCTGAAGCTAATTGACGCTCCTCCTCCATGACCTGACTGTGTGCTCTAGTTTGCGGACCTCACGTACCATGTGACCGCAACCCTGAGCCAGCCTGACTGAGGAGCCGGGTCAGGAGACAGTGCTGCTGGGACCAGGTGTATATACAAACTGTGCAGCGGCTGTCACTGTGGAGTGGACGGGACTGGCAGCCAGCACGGCACCAACGGCTGTCACTGGGCAGTGGATGGGATTTGGGAGAGCATTGCAAACAGTGGATAAGAATAAGCAGCAGTGGCTGAAAAACATAGTAAGTGTGCACTGGGGGTGGGGTAAGTGCTGGGGGAGGGGAAGTGGAAGCACTCCATATTCACATTTAAAAAGCTAGATAGTGTAAATATAGTGTAATAATATATTTAAGATAGATCGGATGCACCTTCAGTGCTACGGTATTTGTTTTAAGTCAGGTTTTAAATTGTAGGGGGGGCACATACATTTATCTTGCCTCCAGGCAACTGGGATGAAGTTATGCCACTGCTAATTACTACTGGTCAGTGGTTGAAATTATTTGTACTGTTTACTTTTTTTAAAGTTTACTAAAAATACATTTTAAATGCTGAATACTTCATTTTAATAAAACATATTGAAACAAAATATATTCAAATATATTTCCCATCCCTCCTCCACCACTCTGTGGCCCTGGTTCTGAGTAATCTGCACGCAATGGCAATTTTCATTTAGTTTAATGATGTTTAACAACTGCTCTTGTGCAAGGAGTTCTGAAAACCTCCTACGGCGCATGAGTGAAACAGGCTGTGCACACAAAGATGCTGATCTGATCAGGACAGACTGCAGCAGAAATGTGGCAGAAAAGGGATATGAGACCCTGGGCGGTGACTGGGAGCTGGCTCGAAGTGAATGCAAAAAAGGTCAGTCTCATGGGCTTGTAATGGGAGTGTCCTGGTTGTGTCAGTGAAGTGGCTGCTTTACCAGACACACAGTCGCCACCATAGGAGGCCAGAGTCAGACAGTGAATCTGCACCTGCCATAAGGCTGGTGCAAGTGTCGATTGTATAAGCGATGGTGCACCGATGGTGGCATCTAAAGAATCAAAAACAGTATTAAGACATGCAGAGATGCAGAAAGTGGGCATCTCAGTCATATCACATTTAGATGCCAGCTGGTGAAGGGCTGATACTAGTATTTGCTTATTATTGCAGCCACAACTCCGGCAACAGAACGCTTACCGCAGCTTCCTTCTCGGAATCAGGCTTGTATGTTCATGTTTTTATGTTGTATGTTTATTATTACATCATTTCCTCAACCTGTTCTTTGTCTCTTTATTTCTGTTTGAATGCGTAGAACGTGCTTCAGCTCTATTAACGCCATTCATCATTGATTGGCACATTATAGCAGTAACCATTATTATTACGTGATACTAACATTGTTAGTATTGTTTACTCTTTTTGTTTTTTTTTACAATATCACTAACAAGACTCATTATTGCATTAAGGAAATATCATGCAAATCATATGGGCATAGAGAAAGAGCTAAGGAAATTAATTTTCATGTAGGAAAAATAATATGTTGAGCCTTTCGACCTATCACACATGAGATGTGCAATGTAACGATATATTATAGCTGTTAATTTACCATTCAGTTATATAAACAACAGAGATAATATAATGATAGCAGATATCCATGAGGGCATTTATCTTCTGTGTAAAACATGACCAATTCTGCTTTTCATCAATTTGTCTTCATGAACTTTACTTTTTAACCCTAAACCAAGGACATTTTATTCAAAGAGCTGATGAATCTTGGTTATATATAGTTTGTTGTTTAGTTTCCCAGAATAGTTTTTTTTGGACACTTAATAACACACTTTTAAACTTTTACCAGTTGAATCCTGTATAAATTTAGAACTACTTGAACTTCTTAAACCACCAAACTCAATGACCTTGGTTGTTTTTGTTTTAAAATCTAAATAGTTATTTGAGAACAGCTCTACTGAATTCAATTGAACCAGATGTAGTGAAAGGACCTGGGAAAATGCTTACACAAGGACCTACACAATGCTTCTTTTTTATTGAACATTCTGAGGATTTTTAGCATTGTAGTGTAGTGAAGTATATAACAGAAGCAGCATATTCAAAAGTTTTAAATTTAGACAATTCAACCAAACATTTCAGTTCCCACCCATGATATGGGCAAGAAAACTATTTTTAGATAAATTTCCATAAAAAGTAGGGCAATTAAATGTGTTTATAAATTCTAACAACAAAACCATATTGTTGAATGGGAATAATAAGGAATTAAATTAACATAAATTGAAACAAAAAATGCATTTGTCCCAGTGTAACAACAGATTTACCTAAGACCCCTGTCCTTTTACCAGGAAGCGTAAAAAATAAGTAGATAAAACAGTGTGGGAAAGCATTTGAGGTTTGATGGAGATGGAGAGGAGTGTTGATTACACTTACTCATATTCATTTACAAGTTCATAGTACTCAAAGGTATAAATAAATAAGCACATTGCACAAACAGCATTTGCGCAATCAGCCTATCAGTGCCAGGGCGAAAAATGTTGACTTGGAAACTCAGAACTTGAAAACCATCACTTGAAGCATTGTATATTTACAATTTGTATATTTATAATCTCTATAATAATACTATGAGTTCACCTTCAGATGGTTTAATCCATGCAGTTTGACGTGTTGTTTTTGTTAGAAAGAGCACTCAGCGTGCTGTCTTCTATAGCCTCTGAGCCAGTGGCGTATCTATAATGGGAGCAGTGTGTGCGGGGCACATGGGCCCCTGGGTCCAGTGGGGCCCCGCACCGCACACCCTGCACCCATATTATTTTAAACTTACCTGTCCGTGGTCCCGTGGTGGGTGTCAGCGCTGCTCAGAACACTGGAAAATGGCCACGTGACCATTTTCCCAGCATTCTGCGCACATGCAGTAGATTCCAGGCATGCTCTAGTAGTGCCTGGAGTCTACTAAAGCTCCTGTGCTGGCCAGCCGCATCAGTCGGCTACCGGCCACCAGGGAGAGAGGAGGGGACCCAGCGTGGGGAGTGCACACAGGCCCCCTCCTCTCTTTAAGACACCCCTGCTCTGAGCACTACTACCCAGATAAGAGGTATGGATTAAAAGATCTCAAATAAAAAAGATTGACAGTGTCTAGGTAGACACTGACTGGTAGACAGACAATAGGTAGACAGGTCCCAAATGTCAACATGGTCAAAAGGTCGACACACAAAAGGTTGACATGGTCAAAAGGTTGACACAAAACTGGTCAACATGTTTTTTCTTTCATTTTCTAACCCTATTCTTCACCTTAACCCTCCCCTTGGTGTCTAACCCTAATCCTCCTGATGCCTAACCCTAACCATCGGGGTAAGTGCCTAACCCTTAACTATTTCTTCTAGTGCCTAACCCCTACAGTAAGTGCCTAACCCCAACTGTCCCTCCTCAAGCCCAGCCATAACCATCAGGGTAAGTGACTAACCCTAAACATCCCTTCTAGAGCCTAAACCTAACACTGCAGTATGTGACTAAAAAAAAGTGTCAACCATGTTTGTGTCGACCATTTTTGTGTCAAGCTTTTGTAACTATCCATATGGGAAGTTCCTCAGGTGAGGAAAAATGCCTGGGGGTTAGGGTGACTACGGAAACAACTTGGACAGTGACAGTGACTAGGTCTACCTATTGCAACCAAACTCAGGTTTGGCTAGACCTGCCCAGATGCGCAGAGTCTAACTCACTTGGTGGTCTTCACCAGTGACCCCTCCAGTTGAGTTTTGGGTTTCACTGCACCAAGTGAGCAGGTTGCAGCCCGTTGGACAGGTACCTGGAAGTGGCAGGAAGACCGGGAACTATATTAGAGAGAGTTGGCACTGGGAACCCTAGAAACATAATAAAACTAGTAAACACTAGCATTGAAATGGTTACTGGAGATAATCCAGTTGCAGACTTGCACCAAGGAACACAGGGAATGCAGATACATGAGTGTACTGAGAATTGCTAGAGATACAGAAGCAGATTTGCTCTGAGAAACACAGGGAATGCAGATACAGGGATGTACAAAGAATTAATAGAGATCCAATCACAGACTTGCTCTGAGAAACACAGGGAAATGTAGAAACAGGAGTGTACTGAGAATTGTTAGAGATCTAGTCACAGGCTTGCTCTGAGAAACACAGGGAAATATAGACACAGGAGTGTACTACTTTCTATCCCTACTTACCTTTCTAAGTCTCAGATATCCAAACAATCGACCCAACTTAGTAGAGGTCTCATTACTCAATATCAACTCTGATTAACCAAACTGCACCCTGGGACTAGTACCATTATATTTAAAATTATTATCCAGTATAAGAGAATGTTTATTAAGTGTATTAAGTGTATTGTCCTAATATTACTCATGTATCATTGAATATTCTATATGTTTGTTACCTTGTTATTTTATTTTCTAAACATATAGGTATCTATCCAATTTTATTGGTACCTAATAATAGTTATATAGAGTATAGTACTTTCCTATGCAAATAGAGTTATATTTTTCATCAGATTTTGAATACAAATTCATCCAGGTCATCCAGGAGGATTTTCTTTTTTAAGAACTGGAATAGGCTGGAATTGTATACTCTTTATCTGTTTATCTCATTTACTAAAATCACAATACAAAACTTCTGTATTATAATTCCGCTATTTTTTAATAAATCCCCAAACCTAGGCACAATGCTTGTCATTAGCATATATTATTGTAAAGCGCAACGGAATATGCTGCGCTGTATAAGAAACTGTTAATAAATAAATAAATAATATATATATATATATATATATATATATATATGTATATATTATATTATAATTTTAAAATTCATAAAAACCACTTGATTTCAAATTTAGTCCCAAAAGGTATTAATGGTGAATTTGAGATTAAGTTGTTTTTATGAATTTTAAAATTATTATATATTATATATTTTAATATTTTATTAATTATTTTTGCTTTTCTGAATTTTTCCTGTCTTAATTCTTTATCTAATGTTATTTGCTTAATTATATCTTGCCTCAATTTTAATACATAGATATATATTTTTTATTTGTTTTTTATATGGACACTATATATAATGAACAATATGGACACCATGACCTATGCCGATGCACATTGTTTTCCCATTGGAATGGAAGCTAACCAAAGGTATGTGAGTTTCTGGTTGGCGGCCATCT
The DNA here is from genome assembly GCA_031769625.1 of Taudactylus pleione. Lineage (NCBI taxonomy): Eukaryota > Metazoa > Chordata > Amphibia > Anura > Myobatrachidae > Taudactylus > Taudactylus pleione. The sequence goes on from JAUIMM010000178.1 coordinate 19,388,958, forward strand.
TGTTCCGGTTCGACGAGTGAAAACTTCCAGCTGCCTCCTTCTGGTCTGATGAGTGACAGCCTCTGGCCGGATAGACGGGCTCTTCTAAAGGTATGGAACATGATGCAATATGACCACGTCCGGACAAGACGGCTGGAACGCATAGGAAGTTCCAGTTTCATCACTTCTGACCATGTGGTAGAGCGGGTTTGGCTTGAAAAATGGAGCTCATCTGGGGGGAATTATCCTAAGTATCCTCATTGTTTTAGGTATAAATATGTGGACTAGTGTGGGGGTGTCATCAAGCTTCTGATGAAAGACATAAGCTGGTGACACAAGGACTTCAGGGAACCACCATAACCATCTACGTGGACCCTTAAGGGAAGTTGGAGAACAGAGATCCAGAACTCTAGATGCCTCATTCTTCCTTATACCATCTGGGAGAAAAAAACTGGGAAACTGTTGTGGATGCAAGATTGCAAAGAATAAAAAGACTGAAAAGGAAGGAAATCAATTATGCTGATTTATTCATAATAGAGTAAGAGTCTTATTTATGGACACTATTGAACTTTCATTGATTGTGATATGCGCCATTGTGAATCATTCATCCAGTATATTAACAGCACTGGTAGTTACTTGGAAGAAGGGATTCCATTTTGTTTTTGGGGTCCCCACTTTATGAGGAATTCCAGTCCAGGCCTGACCAGTTTGGGGCTGGTTAATGTTATGGCAGGGGGACTGCAACTGTGGGTCTACCTGCTATGCCAGGTATGGTTCAGCCTGGTGCTGGCTGTTAGAGAATAGGGGGAACCCCACACCATTTCCTCCCCTCTTTTTCTAACACCAGCCCAGGCTGAGAGGTCCTGGACTGTTTTTTTATTTAGGGGTGGGGAACCCCATGCATTTTTTTTTAATTAACTGTGTATTGTATGTTTTTTTCACACATAACTAAGCCTACAAAAGTGGAACTGCTTCAGGGAGGAATCAGAATTAGGAAAATGACAGGAGAGATTTATATGCAATCTAAAACACACGAGTTCTGAAATGTCTGGCAATATGATGTTTTGCCTCAATTTAAGAACTGGATTTGGCTGTGGAAACCAAGGCATGCCTCAGTTTGACTCAGAAGCCCTAAGTTTGGGAGTGTTCAGTTTACAGGAAAAGGCTTGTATTCAATTAGCTGTGAAAACTGTATTGTTAGTGTACATCTCTGAATTTGTGTAATAAGTGCTTAGATGCGAATAGCCAAAGCTTTCCACATACCAAGGAAATCGGGAGAGCGCTAGAAGCTGAAACATACATCAATTAAATTTCCATGTTCTTTGAGTACTGGGTGTTTACTCTCCTGTGCTATCACCATTTGCTGCACCTCTGATTTTATTGCGCACTCTTTGTAATTTTTTTTATAATACAATACACATATGTTAAAAGTCTGTCTTGATCATGAGATATCAGTTTCATTAGTTTACACTGCTCCATTGGAGGATATTCTCACTCACTTTTACAAGGAGTTAGTTAAAAAAAGGACTAAAGGCTAAAAAAACTACTGCAAAAGAAGAAGCTCCAGGAGGTATTTGCTGCCAATGAGTGGTTTATCACATGCAAAACCTATATGATGGAACATCATGAAAATTTAAGGGTCATCTGACGTCAAATCACCTATTTTACCAAGTGACACTTGAGGTAGAGAATACAAAAATAGGATGAGGAGGTTATTAAACGAAAGGTATTTGTCCCACATAGAGAAAGGAGGGCAAAACTGTAAAGTATTAACTCAATGCAGAACCCAGGCCAGGGGCAGATTAGGAACTTCAAATGGTCCTGGAGAAAATTCTGAAATTTACACACATATAGGAAGACCAATGTAAGTACTGTAGGTGGGGGTCTAACACAAAAATAGGCAAGGTTGGAAATCATTATTCTTAGCCACAACAGTTCGCAGTCACAGTGACTACAAGAGGAGCATGTCACTGCAGGTGAAGTATTGCACTGCTAAAGCAAACATGTAGTAAGCATACCAGGGAATGAAGTACATGCAATGGCAAGACAGTAAGAGCACTTAATGAAGCAGAAGTGAGCTCTCAGAAGTAATATTAAAATCTAGGAAGACATGGAAAACAAGACCATTCGCATGACCAACATACAGTATAGACAGCATTCCATTGAGCACCAAACAGTACAGATAGCATCCTAATTACCTCCATACAATACAGAGTATCCACATGACTGCCATACAACATAAGCAATATCCAAGTGGCTGCCAAAGATCCAGAGAAAATTCCAGTGATTGCCATAATACAAAGGGCATTCCAGTGACCACATACTATGAAGATAGCATCCCAATAACCATAATATAGAGGATTAACATTGAAGTGATAATAGTAGATCACCATACATTACAGATAGCATCCCAGTGACCGACACACAGTACAGGCAGCATCATAATGACCACCATACAATACAGCAAGCACACAAATGACCACTATACAATGCAGAGACTAAATACATGACCACTGTACAATATGGAGAGAATTCCAATAGTGGTCATATAAAACAAAGATCATCACAGTAACCACTGTACAATACATATAGAATACCATTGATTGCTATAAATTGGGATTCATCTTAATGACTGCTGTGCAATACATTGAGCACCCCAGTGACTTAATGTAGGACAATGCATGAATTGTAGGTGGGGTCAAACACAAAAATAGTCAGGGTAGCAAACTATTGGTTTTATCCACAGCAGTTCAGAGTCACAGCACTACAAAATGAGCTTGTCACAGTAAGCAAAGCAAACATATAGATAGAGTTATCTCACCATGGGGATGAAGTTCATCCAATGTCAAGAAAGTATTATCACTTAATCCATTGGCAGTGCATTCCCAGGATAAGCATTTAAGCAATAACAGAATTTGGGAAGGCCTGATAAACAGAGCATCTACATGACTACCATACAATAGAGAGAGCATCCCACTGAGCATAAAAAATTACAAATAGCATCCTAATGACAACAATACAATACAGAAAGCATCCACATGACCAACATAATATGGAGAGCATTTCAGTGACCACCATCTACAATTTTATAATTAAAGTGATAATATGTGAGCCTGAGAAGTCCTGGACAAAAAACCATATGCACGTGAAAACCATACATTATAAACAGTATCCTAGTGATCACCAACAGTACATACATCATCAGAAGTATTGTATTGCATAGACAGCAAGCATCCACATAATCACCATACAAAACAGAGAAAAATATATGAATGTCAAACTATAGATAAAATATATACATGACAAATAATAAAACCAGCCTAACAGTATATAGAGCATCCCAGTGCCCATTATACAGTACAGAAAGCATCCTAATGACGCCAAACAATAGAGAAAACATCCACTTGACCACCATAAAATACAGTGAGCATCCACGTTACCACCATACAATACGGAGGACATCCACATGCACATTGATAGTGAATATATATATATATATAAATATATATATATTAGACTAAAATATGAGCTAATGCCCATGCTCTTGACTTGTCTGGCCCTCTCCAGCAGCAACAAAAGTATCAGCACTTCCAAGTGACTGGGTATACTGAGGCTTGTTGTACCACTACAGTTGGACAAGTACAGATAGTCTTCTCATAAGACAACCAGATTTGTAGTTACCCTGATTAATTAGCACTGGGGATAGCACGGTGGTGCTCAGACACATGTTGTTGTCTGTATCCTGCAGGTATGATATTGGACTGTAGCCAAGGAAGGAGCAGACTACAATGTTGTGTTGAATATTGAGGGGGAGAGATGCACAGATCACTAATCAATGAATCTTAATGTATGTGTACTATTGTGATTTGTTGAAGAGGAGGGATTGATTAGTAGAGAAGTGCACCAACCCCCGTGTTTTGGTTTGGTTTTGGATCTGTATCTCTTTGGGTTTTAGATCTGGATTTGGTTTTACCAAAACTGTCCCTTGCGTGTTTTGGTTTTGGATCTGGATTTATTTAAAAAAATTGATCAAATCTGCTAAAATCACATAATTTTTTTCCCTACAGTATTATTAACCTCAATAACATTCATTTCCTCTCGTCTCCAGTTAATTTTGACCACCTCACAGCTCACAAATTGTTTCATCTGGTTTAGGCCCAAAATTTGCACAAGCTAACTGGCTGACTAAGCTAAACAGCAGCAGAGGGCAGCACAAACATGTGGCAGTTCAACTTCGAACATGGCACATCAGGAAACAAATGTTTTCATTAATCAAGAGGCCTGAGGAAATTGGAGTATGAATGTTGTTGAAGACAGGGACAGGAAGGGTTGATTGGTAGTAAATTAAATTTCATGTTTTGATTCCAAAGCAAATTTATGATGAAGGGGTGGCATTTACAAAAACATATTTTTCTCATTCACATTAGTTCTTGCCCCAGAAGAATCCTTGAGTGATATGGTTGCAGATACTGGGAGAGGATTTTCATCCCAGAAGGGGACCCGGAAGACTACTAATAGTGCTTTCAAATACAATTGACTGTCAAACAATCCTTTGCAAAGATTCAACTTCACTAGAAAAACATTTCCCAACCTGTATAGGGATATTAAAAAAAACTTAATTAGTGGCCTCCAAAATGCTGTTGTACCCACTGTCCACTTAACCACATATATGTGGGCAAGCTGAACAGAGCAAATGCAAGATATAAGATTTCAGTCTTACTTTGTGTCTTTCTTGAGATTTCTTGAGCACTGTGCCTGCTGCTGCTGGGAGTGGATTTTCATCCCAGAAGGGATGAAGACGTTGTGTCTTTCTTCCCAACAGACACAGATCTGAAGAGAATCAAAGAGCTGTTGGTAAGCAACTTATCAGCTCAAGTGGCACATGATGCAGTGGTTGCTTCTCCTTCAGTTTCTCCAGCAAGTGCATTTGCTGAGAAAAAACTAAACTTTCCCAAAAAAACTCAATGGTGATGCAGATGAGTCAACACAACCAAGTTTTTTTCTTGTGCCCAGGCATGACAGAGGGCTTTTCCTTATCATGGGCAACAACTGTTTCATCTACTGGTGCCTAATTTCCACAAACAACATCCTCATCATCAACACCCTCATCATCAACATCCTCATTAGTGTCAGCTACACAAATATCCTGCTCATCCTGGTGCACTTCCATAGAAACATCCTCAATTTATATCTCAGCATGTTCACTTGTGCTTACATCATCATATGAAGCAGAACCACCAGTCATAAATAAAGGCCATGGACTTAGCCTTTTCTTGCCTCTGCATGTGGTGAAACTGGCATATTTCCAATTTTATGTCTTTCTGCAGCTAACTTTCCCTTTGATGTTTTCTTCTTTACCACTGTAAAAGATTGTTTCTTGATTTTAGATGCCCTGACTTCTATATGCCCTTGGGCATCGGCTTAGTAAATGATGTAGGTGGACTAGTATCGGCATGACTGCTGGCACTGGCAGCAGCTCCAGCACAAGTATGTGGTTCCTGATCTCCTCTCAAGTCTCAACTGATCGTTCTCCATGTCAACAAATACAAATGAAGTGGGGTACAGTGCACACATCAATTTGTGCCAATTTGAAATATTACACTGCGCTATAACCTACAGTTTCACAAGTTTTTTATGAATAAGAATAGAATAACACACAGTGCTGCCACTTACAGCTTCACAAGATTATTTATGAATAAGAATAATACATTGCGCTACCACTTAGTGTCACAGATTATTTATGGATAAGAATAACACACTGCGCTACTACTTTGTGTCACAAGATTATATATTTATGAATAAGAATAACACACTGTGCTACCACTTACAGTGATGTAATTATGTTTATTATGTTCATAATTGAGGAAAGAAGTGAAAAGTTGAATATTAGACTGTGCTACCACTTACAATGTCACAAGATTAATTACACTGTACAACAAATTAATACTTTTAATTTGTTTCCTTTCTAAAAATAGTCATACATTACTAATTTGAGGTCCAGAAAAACTAAAATGATTTCAGAATGTTTTTACTAGCTCTATTTTTTGAGCTGCACTACTTGCACTATACTGTATGTACATTAGTAATATAGTCATAGTGAAAAGCTACTTTAAAATAATCTGATATTTTCTTGATAGAAAATAAATAACAGTTGTTTTAATTCAAGCAATCACAAATAAGAACACAAAACAAAACAAACATACAGCATATGAAAGTACTATCTACAGTATATAGTGGCCTATTCATGGAGGTGTTTTCTCTTTGCTTGTTGCTTGTACTCCTCTTCTGGGGCATCTCTTGTCACTGTCCAACAGTAGTGATTCACCTGCCCTGATATCTTTGTTCCATTACTGAAATGTCTTGGTGGAATCGCTCACTATGCTTGTCACTCAGTGCACCACAGTTATCTTGTGTGGGTAATCACGTGAATCACATATATTTGAATAGGGGAGGGGACAAATAACTGATTAATTTAACTGGGTCATTAGGCCCCGCCCCCTCTGCGCTGAACGCAGATTGCTGGTAAGATTCTATCCATTCTGCCCACTTCACTAGGAATACCCCAACATAGTCATAAATGGGCTATATCTCGGAACTCTGAGCTAACTGAGAGTTTTGAATGTCATATTCATTCTTTGCATGCTGAAATCAATTAGAAGTAACTATTTTCACATCGGAAACTTTTTCATTGTTGTGCAGTGTTATTTATGAATAAGAATAACACACTGCGCTACAACTGACAGTGTCACAAGAATAATTATTTTTGAATACGAATAACACACTGTGTTACAACTTATAGTGTCACAATACGTGGATGGTAAACTGCGGTGTGGCTGGTAGTGTCACCATACAATAATAGCGCAGATAAGTTGCTAATGCACACACACACAAAAAAAAATATATTTTTTTTTTTGTGTGGATTGATATAGATATTAATAATTTAATTTCACTTTCATTTGTTTCACACTGGGGAAGAGGACTCCTGAATGAGGCAGCAGCCCCTTGATGAACAACACAGACAACACCCCTTTTTGATGGACAACAAAGCAACCCTGCCGAGTGCGGACAGACCACCTGCAGAGTCACAAATACGTTGACGATAAACTACAGCAGTGTCACCATACAATAATAGCACAGCTAAGGTGCTAACGCGCACACACACACACACACACAAAAAGCACTTTTATTTGTTTTTCACTGGGGAAGAGCACTCATGAATCCTGAATAAGATAGCAGCCCCTTGATGAAAAACACAGAGAGCACCCCTTCTTTATGGACAACAAAGCACCCCTGCCGAGTATGGACAAACCACCTGCAGAGTCACAAATACGAGGACAATAAACTGTGGTCTGGCTGACAGTGTCACCAAACAATAAAAGTGCAGCTAAGTTGCTAAAGCACAAAAAAAAGCACTTTTATTTTTTTTACACTGTGGAACAGCACCCCTGATTGACAAAGCACCCACCCTGGACAACACAGTACCCCTTGATGAACAGGATAACAACAGCAGCCATTATGTATAATAGCACAACAGCAGCCCCTTAATTGACAGGACAAGTGACACAGCAGATGCAGCACCCACTGAAGCCCCCTGTATATACTGCAGCCCCAGCCTCTTTATGGACAACACAGCACAGCCTTCAGCCCCAGACCTCAACAGGACAAGTTGGTCAACACACTGACACAGACAGTGACAGCAACACATCTGTTCAGTTCACCTTCCACAGCCCGAGTGAAAATGGCGCCGATCACTGGGACCTTTATAGAATCCAAAACCCATGAGAATCCGACAGCAGGAGGATGATGTTTTGCCTCTTTTTGAGATGTGAGTCACACAGGAAACTTAGCTTGGGTCTCGCCTCGGATCTGGAAGTTTGGGTGGGTCCGGTTCTCTGAGAACCGGACACGCTCATCTCTATTAATTACCATGAAGCATATTTATTTTTGGGGCAGCAATTAATAAGCAGAGTTGCTGAGACTGAACTGTCCATAACAGAAATAAATACATCTGTAAAATAAAAAAAATTCAGAATATAATCCCCTGAGCCATTGGAAAAACCAGTGAAGCTAATGACAAATCTGCCAAAGTCCTTAACCTGGTAAAACCCCTGATCTTCCTGGTGCGTAAAAAGTAGAGATGAGCGGGTTCGGATCTCAGAGATCCGAACCCACCCGAACTTAGGGAATCCGAGTCAGATCCGAGCCAGCTTGGGTTTTCCTGCCTGACTCGGATCTCAAAATGAGGCAAAACATCATCATCCCGCTGTCATATTCTCACGGGTTTTAAATTGTATAAAGGTCCCGTGAGTGCCGTCATTTTTCATTCTGTAGGGAGTGAAGAAGCAGGGAGCTGGGAGCTGTGCTGCACTGTGCTGCTGTTGCATAATTGTGCTGGGAGCTGTGCTGCGCTGCTGTTCTGCATTATAAAAAATTATATTGTTGTCCTGTCCATAGGGGCTGGATGGCTGTTTTGAGGTTGTCCTGTCCATAGGGGTTTGTCCAATCCGTACCATATAGGGGCTGGCTGTTGTCCTGTCCACAGGGGCTGACTGGCTGTCTGTATTCCATAGAGGCTGACTGTTGTCCATAGAGGCTGGCTGGCTGTTTTGAGGTTTTCCTGTCCATAGGGGCCGGCTGGCTGTTGTACATAGGGACTGGCTGGCTATTGTCCATATTAAGCAATATAGGGGCTGGCTGGCTGCTGTCCTGTCCATATGGACTGGCTGGCTGTAGTCCTTAGGGGCTAGCTGGAAGTTGTCCATAGGGGCTGGCTGTTCTGCTGTGTTGTCCAGGGAGTGCTTCACCCCCAGTGTAAAAAAAACGATAATTTTTTGTGTGTGTGTGTTAGCCACACTAGCAGTGTGAAAATAAAAACAATTTTTTTTGTGTGCATGTTAGCCACACCACTAGTCAAAAATAAAAATATTTTTTTGTGTGTGCGTGTTAGCCACACCACCAGTGTGAAAATAAAAACAATTTTTGATGTGTGTATGTTAGTCACACCACCAGTCAAAAAAAACAATTCTTTTTTGTGTGCGTGTTAGCCTGGCATACCACCAGTGTGAAAATAAAAACATTTTTTTTGTGTGTGCATGTTAGCCTGCCACACCACCAGTGTGAAAATAAAAACATTTTTTTTGTGTGAGCACGTTAGCCACACCACCAGTATGAAAATATTTTTTTTTGTGTGTACGTGTTAGCCTGCCACACCACCAGTGTGAAAATACAATTTTTTATGTGTGCATGTTAGCCACACCACCAGTCAAAAAATAAAAACAATTTTTTTGTGTGTGCATGTTGGCCTGCCACACCACCAGTGTGAAAATAAAAATAATTATTTTGCGTGTGCGTATTAGCCACACCACCAGTGTGAAAATAAAAACAATTTTTTATGTGTGCATGTTAGCCACACCACCAGTCAAAAAATAAAAACAATTTTTTTGTGTGTGCATGGTAGCCTGCCACACCACCAGTGTGAAAATAAAATGAATTATTTTGCGTGTGCATATTAGCCACACCACCAGTGTGAAAATAAAAACATTTTTTTATGTGTGCGTGTTAGCCACACCACCAGTCAAAAAAAATAAATTTGTGTGTGTGTGTTAGCCTGCCACACCACCAGTGTGAAAATAAAAACAATTTTTTATGTGTGCATGTTAGCCACACCACCAGTAAAAAAATAAAAACAACTTTTTGTGGGAGTGGTTGGTTGTGTGTGTTAGCTGCAACTTAGCTGTGCTATAATTGCTTGGTTAGTTTGGAGGACAGTCACATGACAGGAGAGTAGGATCCACATACCAGTCTTGTAGCGGTCAGCAGCAGTCATGATGATGATGCAAGGCCGTGAACGTCAGCTATGAAGGCCGATGTACCAGGGCTTAAGTAAGACCAAAATGTCAGGCTAAATAAATCAACTTGTACCCTGCTTTATCCTTGGACTTTATTTATGACTGGTGGTTCTAGTTGTGATGATTTAAGCCCTTCTGCTTGTAGAAGAGGTACAAAAAAAATTTCAATTGTCTCCGAAAAGTCACAGATTCCCGTGGAGAGTCTAAGTGGGTCTGCAGTTGCCATATGGGAGCCTTACCTTTCTAATACTGTACTTGAAGAGGATCCTACTTAGACCATTTGTGTGCCCTCTGCAAATGTGGGGATGAGCAGCACAAGTCAACATGCTGAGGTAGAAATCGAGGATGCTTCTGTGGAATTGCTCCAGGAGGATGAGGAGGATATTTATGTAGTTGTCGATAACAACAAGGATGATGGGGATGTTGATGATGATGAGGATGTTGATGCCGAGGATGTTTGTGTAAAAACTGTAAATCAGGCAACAGTTGTTGCCCATGGTGGGAAAAATCCCATTGTTGGTATGCCTGGGCAAATGACCAAAAAATACAAATCTTATGTGTGGAATCATTTCCACCCAAATCCAGACAACCTTTTCCAAGCCATTTGTAACCATTGCCATGTAACAGTGAGTAGAGGTAAGGACCTTAACCATATTGGAACCTCCCCCCTGTTATGTCACTTGCAGCCCATTCATCAAATTGGAAAGGGTATAGAAACTATGAGGACAAAAAAACAAACAACAATCAGTCCAGTGTCACCTAGCTGTTCCCTTCTATTTGGATCCAAGTGCCTGCAATATCCAGCACCAACACCTGCATCATCATTATCAACATCCTCATTCGTGATCAGAAGTAGTCCTGCATCCAATATCATAAGGACTGACTCCAAAAAATACAGATGCATCTGTAATGGTGGATTCCAGTGGGGACAAATTAATATTGTGTGAAGAAGAGGAGGATGTACACACTGATGGGGATGACAATGACGACATTTAATTTAATGTATTGTAAAGCCAGTTTGTGTATGGGATCATTCCCACCAATGTCCACTGTGGCTTGTTTTGTGGGGGGGGGTCCAAACAAATCTATCATTTTAGCCACAAGTGGCAGTCCCTGTCGCTGAAGTGATTGGTTTGTGAAACTGTGAATGTCCTGTTTCATACACACAACATAAGGGTGAGTTGGAGGGCCCAAGGACAGTTCCATCTTGCACCTTTTTCCTTTCCATTATATGATGGTTGGGGCATTGCTGCCTGACATTTTTAATATTATGGTTAATGAATGTTCAGAAATTGTAAAGGCCACAGACAGCATCTCCTGCATGCTCCTTTAATTTTTTTTAAAGTAAAGTCTGAACCAACTGCTGCTTATTGTGTCAACCCGGCGGCACAAGTCGCACAACAGTGACATTCAGCCAAGGGTTCTCAGCCCTCAAGGCTGCTACATGGCCCAAAGGCTGCATAATGCTTCACAATCCGAAAGCCACCTGTCGTCACTCCTCACCAGCCCTCAAGGCTGTTATAGCCGCAACTTGTCAAGAGTTCCAACCCTCAAGGCTGTTGCAGGATTGATTTCATCCTAATCATAGCTCTGTATTCCACTATTACTCAGCCCGGAGGCTGCATAAACAATTACCTATCGAATCTTCAGCCAGTGGCTGCACCAATTATCAAGTATCAACTCTTCTAACCTCAGCCAGTGGCTACACCAATTATCAAGTATCAACTCTTCTTACTTCAGTCATTGGCTGCGCCAACTATCAACTATCAATTATTCAATCCTCAAGGGGTACCCCAACCATCATCTTTGCACAGTCCTCAACTCTATTTATCGCTCAGTTTTGAGACAGCTAGCTGAATGCACCTTTTGGCCCTTAAGTAAATGAAAAAAATCAATATTGTGAGGTGGTCAAAATTTACTGGAAATGAGTGGAAATAAATGTTATTGATACTAATAACAGTGATCGCAGTGAGTGACAAAATATGTGGGTCCCTGGGACCCTCCACTTTAAAAAAATGGGGTCCTTCCTGACCGTTTCTGGTCCCATCATAATGTATGCTTTAGAGCTCCCCATATAACACTAAGACCTCCCCTATCCCCTTACAAATGATGCCACACAGCCATGCCCGGCTTTTACACATTATGCCGCACAGTAATGCCCTTTACACATTATGCCACGCAGTTATGCCCAGTTTTCACACATTTTGCCTCACAGCCATGCCTGGCCTTTACACATTATGCTGCACATTAATGCCCTATAGCCCCCCTATTCATTGGCCCCAGTAGTAGTCCCCCCCTATGCATTGCCCCCAGTGGTTGACTCCCTATGCATTGCCACTAGTAGTAATCCCCCTGTGCATTACCTCTAGTAGTCTGCCTATGCACTTCCCCCAGTAGTAATCCCCCTATGCATTACCCCTAGTAGTCCCCCTTTGCATTGCCCCCAGTAGTAATCCCCCTTATGCATTGTCCCCAGTAGTTGACCCCCTATGCATTGCCCCCAGTATTGGCCTACCTATTTGCCCTTTAGTGACCTGGACCTAATGCCCAGGTCACTCACACCTATTTGTGGGGCAGATAACTTCAATTGGGCCTAATGCTCCCTGTGTAACCCGGGCCCTGTGCCCACCTATATACCTACATGCCTATTGTCTGAATATATGTCACGGGCCTAGTGCCCGACAACCCTGGTGGTCTAGGGAGGGGTAAAATAATGGTGGCCCAAGGCCACCTACCCAGTGGAAGAGGCTGCGGGGGGTAGCTTTGTTAGCTCTTTTTCTTTCCACCCCCGCAGTCCTCTCCGGTCCTCAGCTTCATTCTTCTGCCGCTGGCCCATCCTGGGGTGGGCGCCACCTCTTCCTTTCTTCCTTCTTGATCATGACATCTTCTGGCCTCTTGTGTGGCCGCCGGAACAGTTGCCGCGACGCTCTTCTCTTTGGGAGGTCTTCACACCTCCCCTCCACTGCTGATACTGAAGTTTCCCACTCAGCAGCATCTAATTCAAGACGCTGTGAGTGGGCAGGGTTATAACGTGGCAGGCCACAATTGGCTTGTTGTGCCTGCCTCCTATTGGCTGCTGGACCGCTGCCAGTGCCAAACAACCACCGCAGCTACGTGGCTTCCGGGCAGCGAGCTCCGCTTAGCTTGCACCCGGAGCCAAGCTTCTCCCACAGCCTCTTTACCACCGATGCTGGTGGAAGGGACCAGGCGGTCCCTTCACCAGGTACCCACTGCTGTGGCTTACCCAGCGCTGGGAACAAACACGCTGTCCCAGTGCTGGGCACGGATGCTGTGCCAATGCTGGGATCAGACACTTGATCCCTCCACGGCTTTCCACAGTAGCAGTCAATGAGAGTCTGACTCTCATTGACTGCTATAATAGACAGTGTTGTGTCTTTCTCAGGGGGACGCACTGTGCTGCAGCCAGCTGTCAGGGATTGGCCACAGCACAGTGCGTCCCCGGGGACCTGTCTACTTTATAAAAGTGAGTCCCCAGTGCTCGATATCGGGTAAAATACGTGCTATAGCGTGTATTCACAAACACTGTAATAATACTGTAGGAACAAAAACAGGCCCATTTTATGTGATTTTAGCTGTTTTTATGATTTTTTTTTTTAAGAAAAAATTCCAGATCCAAAACCAGAACCGAAAAACAAAACATGGAGGTGAGGTTTTGGCAAAACCAATCCAGATCCAAAACCAAAACACGAGGGTCGGCGCACAACTCTAGTAAAAAGTAATGTGCCTTCTTTAGTATGGACACCAGAGTGAGAGTTTACTTTTGTTACCCTAAAAGATGCTATATCCGCATCGACTATCTTGACAATACAAAAATAAATGACTTTTCTAGACAGATGTTTGTGCTAGGACCCATACTGAGCATGGAGAAAAAAGGGGTTAGGGTGTACTGTAAGAAACTACAGCGCTATTGCATGGGAGGGAGCTCACAATGGTTACATATTATAACTTCTATAGTTGGCTGCGCTGGACACCATGGTACAATGAGTAGTAGAATTATAGAAATGATACATAGACACTGCTGGATGTGTATATCTTCCAACTTCCATTTTCATCTTTTAGATATTATGTTGACATTTATCCCTAAATTACCTTTTCATTAAACTCCAGATCTGGTGTTGCCATAATTATCTGTGAGGAGGACACAAATCCTTGACTGTCTGCAAACCTTCCAAAGTTTTATTCAATGAATTTTCAAAGTGAAAATTATTTTACAACATCTGCAGGATAAAAACTAAAACATGTCATATTTTTGCACATTTTAACACACAATTGCTCATTTCTTTTTTAATGTCTCAAAATTCAATTGGCTTGTTAAGCCTATGTAAAGACATTTCCAGAGATTAATAAATATTCTGACTCTTCTAACACATCAGGAGGATATGCAAGCAGAACTCTGCAATACATTTCACTGCAAAAGACATACAGTAATATTGTTCCACAGTACATTGGCCAGGATTTAGAGATTTACCTAAATACGATATTTAAGTAAATCTCCGGTGTTTAATGATCTGCCAGGAGGTGCACTGCACATTTGCCTATCTGGACCTGCAAGTGCCCCAAAAGTCACAGCATGATTGACATGCTGCTGGCATTTAGGGGTGGTGATGAGGAGTGTTCCAGAAAATGGGGGCATATTGGCCATGTTTTTTGGGCAGGCAGAAGCCATTGGCTCCATCCTTGGACACAGCTTCACTGGTCCTGGCAGAGTGATTTTGCTGGAAATCCTGTGTAACCTGAGAACCTCATGCAGTTGATCCGCTGCTGCATATTTAGATGCAGCAGCAGATCAGAGAAGTCAGTAGAGGGCATCTTTTTACTTAAGACGTCTCCTTCGGCTTATGCATCATTACGCACAGCTGTTGCGTACAAAGATATAGAGGTGGCGAAATTATCATACATCCCTGAGATATAAATAAAAAAGCCCTCAAGTGTCATCTCCAAGAACCGAAGTGAGAGAAATTATTTAAGGCAAAATTCCTGTTGCTAGAACTCTTGTTGCAGAGTCTAAATAACAGATATGGACTAGTTTTTTCAGTATGTGCAGACTGAGGGCCTGATTCAGAGCCGGACGCTCTGACCAGAGCGCTCGCTCTGAATCAGGGCCCTCCTACATGAGAATGGAGCGGCTTTATGGATGCTCGCTTAACTGTGGGTTACCACCCACTGCTTATGCGAGCGTCCATGATGATGCTCACGATGGTCAAGACCATCGCGACCATCGGACTTTCGACGGAGACCCTGCGGTAGGGTCTCGCTGCCGCAAGCCCTGGAGTGATTTTGGCTCTATCAGAGGCAAAATCACTCCCACTGACATCACTAGTGATGTCAGTGGTGCCGGCTTCAGACAATAGGCGTTCCCATGGGAACTTCTATGTGGGGCCTCCTTCTGGCAGCCACGCCCCCAACACGCCCACCAAAGGGGGCGTGCTGTCAATCAACATCAACAGCACACCCCTTTGGTGCAAGACCCAGAGCGACGGAGAGCCTGTCGCTAGCCGTGTCTCACGCATGCGCCCGACGGAGCTCCCTCCGTCGTGCGCCTGCGCAGTGGGTCAACATCGACCCGCTTGCGAGCGTCTTGCGCTCGCGAGCGGGTCTGAATGACCCCCTGAATTTCTATCTTTACTTAGGAACAATAAGAAAAGAAATAAAGGGTTGAACAAAATTAAGGATGACTGAAAATTTGCCACAGAGGTGATTAACTTCAGTAATGAAACACGGTATTTTTAATACAAGTGATTCATTTTTCTACAATAAGATATGTTTATTATTCTGTTATTACAATCATTAGAAGGCAATAAGAGAACAATAATGGAGACACTTGTACCAACACAATCCTTGTTAAATAGGCTTGCCCATGCTTTGATATCATAGATATATCTTCAGTTAAACTAGGTGAATATTAGAGATGTGCGTCGACCCTCGTGTTTTGGTTTTGGTTTTGGATATGGATCTCCCCTGGTTTTGAATCTGAATCTGGTTTTAGATTTTTTCCTTCGTATTTTGTTTTCGTGTTTTGGTTTTGGATCTGGATTTTATTCTTAAAAAAACCATAAAAACAGCTAAAATCACATAAAATGGGCCTGTTTTTGACCTACAGTATAATTAACCTTAATATCATTTATTTTTGGTAATTTCCAATCAATTATGACCACTTCAAAATATTATTTGCTTCATCTAGTTAAGGCCAAAAGGTTGCATCCAGCTAGCTGGCTGACTAAGCTAAGTGACACAGTGGGCGACACTAACATGTGGCAGTTCAGCTTTTAATTTCAAACACGGATACAGTGTGTTATACAGTGTGGGTTGGATACACCAACAGTGCACTTATTGTGACAGCAGTGTCGGCAGAGCGGGGTTGCTGAAAGTGTCCTCAGTACATGGAATGGCAGTGCTGCGGTGCTGGCAGTGTCCTCAGTGAAGGGTACAGTTAATGTCGGCAGTGCGGGGGTGCTAGCGGTGTCTTTAGTGCAGGTTTGCTGACTGTGTCGGCAGTGCGGGGGTGCCAGCGGTGTCTTTAGTGCAGGTTTGCTGGCTGTGTCGGCAGTGCGGGGGTGCCAGCGGTGTCTTTAGTGCAGGTTTGCTGGCTGTGTCAGCAGTGTGGGGGTTGCTGGTGGTATCTTCAGTACATGGAATGGCAGTGCGGGGGTGCCAGCGGTGTCTTTAGTGCAGGTTTACTGGCTGTATCGGCAGTGCAGGGGTGTTGTCAATGAAGGGTGCCGGCGGTTTTGGCAGAGCAGGGGTGCCAGCAGTGTCCTCAGTGCATGTGTACTAACAGTGTCGGCAGTGCAGGGGTACTGGTGGTGTCCTCAGTGTGGGAGTGTCAGCAGTGTCGGCAGTGTGGGGGTCGCTGACGGTGTCCTCAGTATGTGGGGCAGCAGTGCAGGAGTGTCAGTAGCTGTGGTGTCAGCAGTGGGGGATGCTGCCAGTGGGGGTGCCGGCAGTGTCGGCAGCAGGGGGTGCCGGCAGTGTCAGGAGGTGGGGGATGGCGGGCACCATCTTTTTCTCTCTCCTAGTGCATTTTCAATGGGCTTAACGCTGGATGGCTGAGAGCCATGACAGACTGCTCTCTCAGTCAATCAGTATTAAGCCCACTCAAAACAAAACCTCACGACCAGACAGTGGGGTCGTGAGGTTTTGCCATGGGTGAGGGTTCTGGGGCAGGCAGGGAGATCCGAGCTGCGCTCGGTTCGCCCCGGATCCCTGAAATTGGGGTGGGTTTGGATCTCTGAGATCCGAACCCGCTCATTTCTAGTAAATATAAAATTGGTCCTATCACTGGGTTACCACCTTGTTTATAGGGCTTTCCTAAATTCCATCTTGAAGCAAGTATTTTGTGAGTTTCTTTAATGATTACTCCAGATACATGGAAACATTTAGTAAAGCATGAAGTGAAATACTAAACAAACTCAGTAATTACATATTGTAATGGTGGGTCATCGCTCTGAGGTTGAAATGTATGTGTGTATGTACCACAAAGAGGTGTCCAACCTAATCTATACAATAAAGACAATAAAGGAAAAAGAGGTCTAAGTGTTCTAGGGCACTGAAGTTTGTGAGCAAATTTGAGCTGAGAATATATACACAATTATACCATAATATGAAAAACCAAAAATACATGCCCTTGAAAAAGACCCTCCTCTGGACGAAATGCATTAATTTATGCCCAATCTTTTATATATACAGTAACTATTGGAATTTATTTATTGTGTTTCACAGTAACAAGTTTGTAATATATTGTAGATCCAAATGAATTGTGTACTGCATGCAGATGACCATGGTTAGTCTGTACAATTTTTCACTATTATAAACAGAACTGTAGTATATCGAGAGTGCAATCCTCTTTTCATTATATCCCTCATAAGACACCATACCCACTGACACTCATGCATACACAGAGCAACTCATGGCACGGGACTATACAAGACCGACAAACACCACAGAGAACATCCGGGTAAGTACATTCTATCTTACCAGTATGTAACAATAATATCTGGTAGTTCCCTGATGCTGTGCACTCTGTCATTTTGATTTTCCTTTAGAAATTACATAGCAAACATCTGCAGAAAGAGTTATACTCTTGTAGTGATGGCGGAAAATTTTCTAATGGATGGCTACCTTTCAAAAGATTCTGCTGCTACAAAATCAGTATGGCTACATTGCATGACCCAGTGGCAAGAACCCTGTGTGCAATCTGAGAATATAAAGTATGGCTACAAAGCATGTTTGTACCTCACTAGTGAAAAGCTCTCCAAATTTAGGTGTTCTGTAGGACACAGGGCAAGTCAAAGCTACCTGAATTATTAATTCTAATATCACAGTGGGTATTTCAGGTTACTTCACCAAAATTGTTGATGCCAACTAACTCTGTGAAGACAACGCCAGTATCTGTGACTCAGCATACAGATTAATCTGTTAATGTGACTATACATCCAAATAGAGTTATAATGTACAAAGTTATTGAAAACAAGTTAAATTAACATTAGTGCTAGCCATTTTAATGTAAAGCACTACCTCCTAATGGATTTAGAAAACAAAAGTATTATCAAGCTAAAGACTGTCTGACTGGGACACAGGGCCAGATTCTCTATGGATCACAATCCTGCGATTGCAATGCAATTTCAGTACCACATAAGGATGCATGCCAGATTAGCAAAACCATTGGTACAATCGAGTGCAATCGTACCCATACGCACACTGCACAAGCCCTGACCTTACTCAGGAATCACTAACAGCCACGCACGCTATGAGGCCTCAGGCTGCGTATGGTATCGCAGAAGATAATTTATGTATGCCCATACAATGGCATTGAAATGCACTGGCACGCCTGCGTTCGCCCGGCCCCCCCATCACTACAAACAAATGGCACTTCCTGTCAATAGCTCTGCCATGGGCATAAGCATACACAGTACATGACAATGGACTCATTGTGTGTGTTTTAGCAACTGCGTTCCTTGCTGAATCAGGCCCACAATTTGCAGATGTACTATATTTATCAGTGAACCACTCAGAGGCCCAAATGTTTTAGTCTGCAAGTTGTAGATAGAGGTAAGGTTTCAATGATGTACAGTAGCCTCAAGAAACCTACCTGGAAATCTTAATGCATCATATTTGGGTTAAGTTAGTGTCATGAGAAACTGATGAACTAGATGTGTTTTGTTGATTAATCCTATTATGGTTGGGACTGGGGGTGAAGGTTAGAACAGGCATATAATTTATACTGTAAATCCATAATAACTGGCAGGCTAGAGACACTAGGAATCACAGACCGGAGAAATGCAAGGATGCTACAATTGGAACAGGAACCCAAGCCACTGGGCAGCCTCTCACCTAAGGGTCCAAGGACCAATCAGGCCAGAGAACTACTCCAGTGACAAGAAGAATCTGAACTCAAAACAGTATAGTACTGATAGTCTGGACCTGGGAACCAAGCAGGAATTGGAGTCTTATGTAACCAGGAACCAAGAACTAATTAAACTGTTTCCCTGGTACAGCTCTGATGCAAGACCTGGACCATAATCCAGAAGGCTAACTCAGAATAGAGAGACACTTTAGGCACACACAGTACTGAAAACCTTGATGCAAAAAGACTGTGACCCGATCATGCCCTCCAGACCTGGGACCCCAACACTGACTGTCAGCCCAAAACAAGAGCATACAGTACAGGATAACCAAAATGGTCAACCTAGATTATGCAGTAACCCACTGTAACCACTGAGTGTCTTGTTACTTGCAACACAGTTCAGATGATGCCTGCACAATGCAGAGTGGAATCCACGCAGGTGATAAGATGTGTGGCAACAGCAGATGGTATGTACCGCAGATACACTGGCAGAACTGGAGCTGGAGTTGGAAGCGGTCTGTGTGCAATGTGGGAGCTGCAGTGCTGATAGATGGTACACAGTGGTAGACGGAATGCAGGCAACAATGATCAGTCTGTGTGCGGCGTGGAAGACGTGGTAATTGGTCAGGCTGACGAGGTGAGCAGCCATGTGAGCAGTAATCACTGGCATAGTCTGTTGGAGGTTTCAGACACATCAATGAATGAATGTTTAACCCTGTATGGCAGGCTAAGACCACGATTTGTGACAGCCTTTCCTAACCTGGCTCCAGTTTGTGCTATAATCTGGTCCCAACCCGGCTCCAGTTTGTGCTATAGTCTGGTCCCAATCTGGCTCCAGTTTATACTAAACTTGGTCCCTATCCGGTTCCAGCTTGTGCTCCAGTCTGGTCCCAACCCAGTCCTGTTCCACTTGATCTCCAGTCCAGTCCCAAACTGGTTTCAGTTATATTCAAGTCTGGTCCCACTTGTGTTTTATTCCAGTTCCCATATCCAGTCCGCACTGTCTTGCCAAGTCCTGAGTGTCTATTCTATAGATTCCCGCAGTCACCTTTACCATTTTCTCTGAACATTTATCAGCTACATCACCTATGAGAAATTGTTACATGTGTACTTCCCTGCTTCAGACCTCTCGAGTTACTAGAGAGCGAGTATCTGGGTCTCTCTCGGATAATCCTTATTTCTCAGTCCTGACAGAAATGATGTGTGTGTAGGTGTTGTCATTGCAGAGTTATGTAGACACACACCAGTGGATGACTTAAAATATGAACAGCCTAGTTACAGTAGTTAACCAGTGGTGTTGTTAATTGATAAATAGCAGGTACATCTGTACTCACTGTTACATGTACACTGGTAATGGAGCAGAGCTTGAGCGGAGCAGGTTTCAAAAGCTCATCAGCCGGTGAGTAACGTATATACTCGAGTATAAGGCGACCCGAATATAAGCCGAGGTACCTACTTTTACCCCCAAAAACTGGGAAAACGTATTGACTCGAGTATAAGACTAGTGTGGGAAATGGCAGGAGCTGGTAGTGCCCCCAGTAGTAATTCCCCCTGGTTGTGCCCCCAGTAGTAATCCCTCCTGGTAGTGCCCCCAGTGGTAATCCCCCCTTTCAGTGCCTCCAGTAGTAATCCCCCCCTGGTAGTACCCCCAGTGGTAATCCCCCCTTTTAGTGCCCCCTGTAGTAATCCCCCACTGGTAGTGCCCCCCTGTAGTAATCCTCCCCTGGTAGTTCCCCCAGTGGTAATCCCCCCCTGGTAGTGCCCCCTGTAGTAATCCCCCCCTGGTAGTTCCCCAGTGGTAATCCCCCCTTTTAGTGCCCCCTGCAGTAATCGCCCCCTGGTAGTGCCCCCTGTAGTCCCCACCCCCCAGTAGAGAGAGACGTGACAAGAATAAAAAAAAAAAAATCACTTACCTGTAACTCCCGCTCCTGGTCCCGCCGCTGTCTGCTCCTCCGGCCGCTTTGCATGGGAGAGACGTCGTCATGATGACGTGTCTCCCATCACCCACTGCGGGAGCAGGAAGATGGCTCCCGCAGTGGGAGCAGCAGCAGCCGCTGAGAGTCTGACAGACTGACAGACTGACAGACTCTCAGCGGCTGCTGATTACACCAAACACACAGCTGCCGGCTCCGGCGGCTGTGTGTTTGGCAGTGTGTAGCGCTAACCGAACTCCGTCCGGTCAGCGCTACACTTGACTCGAGTATAAGCCGAGGGGGTACTTTTTCAGCACATTTTTTGTGCTGAAAAACTCGCTTATACTCGAGTATATATGGTATATGCTGCAAACAGATAGTAGTGCAGAGATCCTGGGAAAGCTTTATTTCAGGTAATAACCAGGTATTTTATAGGAACTAAGTAGAAGACTTCTGTTTCCCATATTGTCACTCTCTCACAGTAATGATAGCTGCAATCACATCAGGTTGGAGGTTGGACCTCACTAAAACTGTGGGTCCTAGTGTCCATCCTGTATGCACAGTGATAATAGCCTGGGTCTTATAATTTCTTCTTTCTGTTTCTATGTTATGTTTCATTGTTGTATTTTTGTTTGAAAATGTTAAAGAAAAAAAATGTTGTTATGTTTATCCTGTGTGATACTGAACACTGATCAGATCATTTATCCAAGTGTAATTATCTATTATCATTTACAGTGATTCCAAGCATACAGCTCAGTATTCCAAATTATTGTTCATAATACTGAATAAGGACTGTGGCAATGTGGGAGAGTAGATGCTACAGAGAATTCCAGACTGTGAAGTCATATGTTAGAAACTGGGATGAGTCCCCTGGAAATA
The DNA here is from genome assembly GCA_031769625.1 of Taudactylus pleione. NCBI lineage: Eukaryota > Metazoa > Chordata > Amphibia > Anura > Myobatrachidae > Taudactylus > Taudactylus pleione. The sequence continues at coordinate 19,410,941 of JAUIMM010000178.1, forward strand.
GCTGCAAGTGGTTTTTGCAGTGACCTTTCCCATACAGCACATTATGCTCTCTGGTACTCAGTTTAGTCAGGTGGTAGTATGAGCTTACTGTTTACCAGTTCTGACATTAGCCCAAAATATATGGGAGACTGAAGTAATGGGCATACTGTGGAAGACAGATAGCAAGGACTTGTGTAGAAACAAGTATGAGTTCCTCCAGATGTGGATAGTGGAATAAAGTGACAGAGCAGGCAAAAAGGAGTCATTATAGAGTAGCTGTCAGGGTAGGTGACCAACATTTCAGAATCCAAATACATCACAACAGAATGAAGTCAGAACAAGAATGTATGCTTAGTGACACACAGCATGACTACAACTATCACTGGCATCTGAGACAGGCTATAAGAAGAAGGAAACCAATCAAGAGCCCCCTGCAGAGCCGAGCTCCTCCTCTTGTGAATAACTGTAGCTCGATCCTATGATCATTCTTCACTGATTGTTCAGCTGCTTGTGGGTTGCCTAAGGAATGTAGCAGCTAAAGTAGTAGATGGGGACCCAACCGGTCAGACACAAACGCTGAGAACCAAATAGATTTACAGAAGTGAAAGCTGTGCATGCCTGTGACCCCTATCTGAGCCCATGAGACAAATATATATATATATATATATATATAAAAAAAAAAATTTAACAGTAGAGGACTCACACACATACTGTTATTATTTAATACTTTATTACACATTCTTCTACAGCCCTGATTCCATGACCAAAATGCTGTACTATAGTGTACCCAATCACAGCTTCTGTCAGTCAATCAACGGGTGGTGATACAGAAAATGCATTGGAACACTGATGCATGTGCTGTATAGTTTAGGAAAAGTGACACCTGGTGGACAAAAAGTTGTATTACATGATATGACTTTATTTCCAGTTCTACACTACGTTCTGTTAAGAAACATTCTGTGTGGCGCGACTCAAGACTTCTGTGTGGCGCGAGATGCATGGCGCGCTACATGGCTGTATGGAGCAACAATCTAGCTGGGCACATCTGTATCTGGCATCTATATACTCCAAGTGGATGAACATTACATGTCTTCAACATTATGGCACTGTTTTCCTGACTGCACAAAAACTTTAGACCACAGAATACATATGAACACTGGCAAAAAGATGATTATGTGATATTTGTCTTACTGTACTGTATGTAAAGGACCAAAGGGCCTATTTTATCTATGTATTTACAGGATTGCCTAAAACATGCATAAATGACTGTTTTTATGTATTTAAGGGAGAATTAAATAATTAACCTAATTTGAAAGGTTACAAAGCAGGAGATATCAGAAATATGGCATGTTTTTCTGAACTACAAAGATGGCATTTACCTATATGGTGGAAACCTTGCCACAGAGAAATCTGCTCTCTCTCCGGTGGGCTACAGAAGTTACTGATGCCAGAGGGATTATGCTTTCACAGTTGCTTGGCTGGGTCCAAATCAGAAAGTTAGCTATCATTTTATTTTTACTCACTGCAGTATATACAAGTTTTTATCGGAGCCTGTTTCATGGCAACTGTTCCTTGATACATTACTCAAAGGCATTAGAGAAAATCTTCATCAATATACACAATAAGGCTCCTGATACCCTTTTCACACACAGAGCACAGGAATGCGCGTTGACACAGATTTTTGCTATGTGTGAATGCAAACAACCTGGTGCAAAGGGAATTTGCTGGGTTGATAGAACCAGCAATTTTCACGATCTTATGTCTGAAAGGGGTATAAATCCTCCTGAAATGCCAACCTATCATTTGTCTAAGAACTGCATGCAACAAATATCTCTGAATTTCTATTACCATATAGTTTTCAATCATTGTTGCAGGTACAATTTAGTGTTCTGGGGACATCTGGGGGACACCCCCTTTCTATTGTTTTGTTTAGTATGACCCATTCCTTTCATGCACCTGAAGAGTATTGCCAAATTGATTTGAGCAGCTTCCACTTTGTTATGTTTGCTGTTTTGAGAGGCATAAATGGAACCAACATTTGGAGGGCATGCAGGTTATTGTAGTGCTAATTGGAGGCTCCAGTGGTGACTCCCAGGTAAGATGGCTCTCAATTTAGATGTGTTTCTGTATGTGCCTTTATCATGAGGCCTTACAATAGACAATTCATGGTTCACAGTGGGTACTGCTATCATGCAGTATAGGGACCACCAGTATCAGAGAAGCCGTGAAGTTGGCTTGGTGGCTTACCATGTATTTACAAATGCATGCAACAAATATCTCTGAATTTCTATTACCATATAGTTTTCAAGTATTGTTTCAGATACAATTTAGTGTGCTGTGGGACATCTGGGGGACACACCCCATCTGTTTTTTGTTTAATATGAATCCTCCCTTTCATTGAAATCCCAACCTATCATTTGTCTAAGAACTGAATGCAACATCTTTGAGAAAGGGCAAATGTTTTGGAATGAGTCAGAGTCGGTGGCAGGAAAAGACCTATCCAGATGCTGGGCCACCTTCGACAGTGAAAAGTATACCAGAGGAGAAACAGCACAAAAATAAATTGGGAACTGCTTTAACAAAACTGAGCAACTGGTAACCAAAAACTAACGAGAAACACGGCACTGCAGTCGGTACTCATCTGCATGAAATCACACTGAGTTCACCAGCAGGGGATTATTACACTTATTTATCACAATTACAGTAAAATTGCTGTTGATTATTAATGCTTTGAACTGGAGGACTTTATTTCTTTTGGAAAATCAGAGTTGTTACTATGTATCCAAATGGGATCGGTATGAAATACCGCTGGACCAATGTCTGGCAGTTCAAATCCTGACGCCGGAAGACTGGCACCAGTGAAGATCCTGACAGCAGCTAAGGTAAGTACTAACTAACCTAACCCCCCCCTAACCCTAACCCTCCCTTAGGGGTGGTTAACCCTAACCTCCCCCCAAGTGCCTAACCTAACCCCTCCTTCCCGGCAGCTTAAGCCTAAGTCTCCCGGGGGGGTGCCTAACCCTAGCCCCTTTTCCCCTAGCCTAACCCTAACCCTCCCGGGGGGTTGCCTAACCCTAAGTCCCCCGAGGGAGCCCGTAACTTAACCCTCCCCCCTGTGTGGCTGTCCACGCCCACCGCTCAGCTTACCTTCGATCAGTATGCTGGAAGCGTTGGGCTCCCGGCATAGGTAAAATGACAGGCGTCGGGATTTCAACGCCTGTCATTAGACCCCTGCCGTGATTAGACAGGTGGGATGTCGATGGTCGGCATTTGGACCGTCGGCATCCAGACTGTCACCCATCCAAACGGCAATGATACACTACCAGTAAGCTATAATGCTGAACTGACATAGCAAATTACTTTGCTTATATGTGTATTTTATATTTAACTAAGTGTGGCTCCCAATTATTTAAGAAAATTTTACTAACCCTGACTTGTGGATTTAATACTATATCTATTATTATTGGAAGGTGTTCAAATATTTTTGTCCATGCATCCTATAGTGCTGCTATTAATGTATATTAAGAGTTTAATGTATTGTATACGTGTTTTACTATTTCATTTTTATTTTAGATGAGTGTTTTTACAACTAATAAAGTTGACATTTTTTGATAATAGCGTGTTAATGTCCTTTGCCCAACTATTAGTAAATACTGTATATATTTTTTTATTACATTGTTGTATTTTAGTAACACACTATACAAGTTACTTCACTAGGAGCTGCATTAATGTGGCACAGTTGATTATTAAACTTGCTGTTCTGTGCCTAGTATTTTGTTTGTCAATTAGGTATTTTTTTTTCACTATTGCTAATCAATAGCAGCAAATAACTTCATGACAGTGTGAACAGCTAGTGGTGTAATATCAAAATTGTCCACAAGGTGACAGCAAAACATAACATCTTTAAATATGTATTAATCCTTTAAAACTAAGCAGAGAAAAATACAGATAATATGAGGTTTTCCTTACTACCAACAATGTAAATTACATACAGAATGTGCAGTAATCTATAGCAAACAAAGCATACTTTTAATTGATGTAAAATAGATTAAATAGGACTTATGCTTTCAGAAAACAATCCCTCAGTGCTAGCTACAGTACTTTACATTCACTTTAACTCTTTAAGGAAAGGTTCTTTAGATGAGTGGCAAAAGGCTCATTGATACCTATTGAGAAATCAAGGACCACAGACACTTATCAGAAGGTTAGAGCAACAATGGGAGAATGGTAAAAATAAAACACACATTGCCAGTCTATGGCCCGTATTCAATTTGGAGCGAAAAGCCGTAAACGGCGAAAAAGTTTTGCCGATGATGACTTTTCGACAGGTGGAAAAGTATCGCCGTGTTCAATTTGCCAGGCGGAAAAGTATCGCTGTATTCAGTTTGCCAGGCGGAAAAGTATCGCCGTATGTAATTTGCCAGGCGTAAAAGTATCACCGTATTCAGTTTGAAAGACTTTCCACCTAGGCAGAAAGTCAATGCAATGTAATAGACGAAAAAAAATTTGCTTATGAATAGCAGGCGGAAAAAAGTACAGAATTGGAGCTTTGGGGTGCAATATTGCGGGAACCCCCGTATAGCCTTCAGACAGTACCCCATAGGTAAACTGCGTCAAAATAAAAAAAAAAACACTTAAGGGGGGGCGAAAAAAAAAATGTTGGGGGACAAAGGTAAAAACTAGCGAACTAGACTCTATGGGGGTCCCCAAGTATGCCCCAGGTGATTTTTTCATTGCAGGGGCTTGTGGCAGGTGGATTTTTCACGATTTTTTAAACTTAACTGTCGCAACGTTAAAATATGCTGGCCCCCATTTTAAACTACCCCAAATTTGCTGGGATAAGTTATTTTCTGCAAAAAAACTTCCTGATTACTATTCTTCACCACTTATACATAAACGCTATTTAGCAGCTATTGTGCCCGTTTAAAAACACCAAATACCTTCAGCTAGTCAAATCAGGGGGTACCATAGCTAACCCCCATGTCAGAGCATCTTTTGGGGGGTGTCAGGCTGATTTCCCCAAATCTGACAGGACTTTCTGCTTGTTTCATTTTCGCCAGGTCCTGTTTCGCATTCTTTCAAATTGAATACGGGGATACGCAGGCACGCGCAAGATACTTTTCCGCATGCAAAACAGGCAAAGTAGGCGGAAAGTCCGGGAGTCAAAATAGTATCGCGGGTGCGAATCAAATTGAATACGGCTCTATATTCTCTATTTTGATAGAGTCAAAATTTGTGGTGCTGGTGAGCCACTTCTTCTGTGCTGGGAACCTCCCACACAGGAATGTTAAAAAGTGGAGTGACCACACCTGTTGGTGAGAAAGAACTGAGGGCCTGATTCAGAGCCGGACGCTCTTTCAGAGTGCTCGCTAAGAATCAGGGCGGCATTTTTTTTTTTGAGAGCCGGCCTCCTGGCTTTCACAGCTTTTGTGAGTGGCCAGGTGATGGTCATGATGGTCGGGAACATCGCGACCATCGGGCTTCTGATGAGACCCTTGTGGTAGGGTCTTCTCCATCGCAAGCCCCAGTGAGCTTCCAGCTCTAATAGAGTCTTAGGGCAGCTTGCTGAGGGTAGCAGCATGATGTGGTTATGCATTAAGTGGTTAAAATCAAGTATGTGATTGTCCTTGCTGAGTACAACTGCCAGAGCCTGCATTAACCCCCATGCACCATCTGCTGTCTAGGCAATGTATGTGATTGTCCTTGCTGAGTACAACCAGGGGCTCCGAGAGGGGGTGGAGCAAGTACAGATTACTGGGGCCCGGGCTTCCTGAGGGGCCCGGCGGGGGCCCGGGTCTGGCGCCGCTCCCCCACCCTCACAGCAGCCCAGCACACAGCGTGTGCTGAGCTGCAGTGGAGACTGCAGCAGCAGCCACAGAAGTCTCCTATGCCTGTGGGGGGGAGCGATCACACTGATCGCGCCCCCCCTGGCTTTGAGCAGGGCTGAGGGGGCCCAGAGCGCCCCCTCCCTAGCGTGCAGCGGTGCTGAAGTTTTTTTTTTTTTTCAGAAACGGGGCGTGGCCACGCCTCCTGTGATTAGGCCATGCCCCTATTACCCGGGCCCACCATGGCTCTCAGCAGGCCTGAGTACAACTGCCAGAGCCTGCATTAACCCCCATGCACCATCAGCTGTCTAGGCAGTGTATGTGATTGTCCTTGCTGAGTACAACTGCCAGAGCCTGCATTAACCCCCATGCACCATCAGCTGTCTAGGCAATGTATGTGATATTATTTGACATCCTGCAAACCACAACTCCTAATCTACAGTTGCATTAATGCAAAATTAGCTGTGTATTTAAAGTTTGTATTTAATTATGTACATGTTTGTAATTGGTACTGTTTAAATGTCTGTGAATCTTTTTTGACTTGCTAGCCATAGTCATGACCTGTGTTTGGATGGGGATCACTGAAGCATAGTTTATAGTGTCATACTGCCTGTTTACTTAAACTTAGTGCAATATATGCCCATATATGATCAATCTGCATTTCAACCAGCTGACCAATTGGCTCAGATGTAAGCTAGTGTCTTAATCAGGCATAATATTTCTTAACATTCAGTCTTAGGGCAGCTTGCTGAGGGTAGCAGCATTAAGTGGTTAAAATCAAGTGTGCTTTCTGAACAGTTAAATAACATTTGAAAAACATTGAACAACATTGAAGACCAGGTAATTACAAACCCATTACTTAGAAAATTTTATTTTTTACAAATACAAAAAGACAATGTATCAAAAACTTCTTTTTATAATCTCACTCCATGGAATCATCTCTAAGGCTACTACATCCTTTACTCTTCCTGCAGCTCACCCTTCTGTACATATTGCTGCCTCATTAATCTACTCTCCACTTATGAACACACATGAGCTTTTAACTTATCAATACACACTGACTATAACATTTACAACCTGTCGCCATAAAAATATTTCGGACAAATCCAACAATTATATCTCTCTCCTGCTGCTTCTATTAGCTGGTGACATATCACCAAATCCAGGCCCAATCCACATTCCACACCCACAACGAACTATAAATCCAGATAACCTCAAAAGCATTGCGTGCCTCCCTTCACCATCCAAGTCACTAAAATGTGCCTTATGGAATGCACGCTCTGTCTGCAATAAGCTAACATCCATCCATGACCTCTTTATTTCAACCAACCTCAACCTTCTGGCAATAGCAGAAACATGGCTCACACAATGAGACACTGTCTCCCCTGTTGCACTTTCACATGGTGACCTACACTTCTCACATCCCTCCAGGCATAGTAATTGTAAAGGAGGTGGAGTATGAATATTACTCTCCCAATCTTTCACATACACAGTTCTCCCACAGGTACCTTCACTCACATTTACATCATTTGAAGTACATTCTATCAGGACTTTCACCCCTTTCTCTTTGCAAGTTGCTGTTATCTATCGCCCACCTGGGCCACCTCAACAATTTCTGGAACACTTTTCTGCCTGGCTCCCTCACTTTCTATCCTCAGACATCTCCACCATCATTATGGGTGATTTCAATATCCCCATTGACAGTCCACAATCTCCTCATGCCTCCAAACTACTCTCTTTAACATCCTCTCTTGGCCTCTCCCAATGGACTGATTCCTCTACTCATCAGGAGGGCCACTGTCTTGATGTTGTATTCACCAGACTATGCTCAGTTTCTGATTTCACTAATGCTCCTTTCCCTCTCTCAGATCACAACCTTATCACCTGCACACTCTCCTCCATTACATCAACATCATTGAAATCAACCAAACCTAAACCTTAAACCCGTAGAAATATTAATGCCATTAACCTTCAACAACTATCTTCCTCTCTACAACAACAACTTTCACCAATTTCTACATTCACTTCTCCTGAGACTGCTGCATCACACCTAAACCAGATTCTAGAAAAAGCTCTCAATGAAGTAGCTCCAGCTACCCATCACACACCACGTAGAGTTAGACCTCAACCATGGCATTCTAGCTTAACAAGGCATCTACAAAAACTCTCGCGTAAAGCTGAACGTCAGTGGCGAAAGTCTCATACTCCAAGTGACTTCCTCACATATAAGACTATCTACAACTCTTATCATACTGCTCTGGACACTGCCAAACAAACATATTTCCAATCTCTAATCTCTGCTCAAGCTTCTAACCCCAAGCGACTTTTTAATACATTTAAACTGCTTCTTACCCCTCCATCACCCAAACCACCTGCTACTATCTGTGCACAAGATCTTGCTTCCTATTTTAGGGATAAGATCCGAAATGAAATGGTATGCTCTTCCTCAGCTAGTGACCTGCTCAATTCCCTACCTGAACCCTCTGGCACATTCTTCTCATTTGATCTCACAAACGAAGATGAAGTATCTACACTCTTCTCATCCTCCTACTCTATTACCTCTATTCTAGATCCTATACCCTCACAAATCAGTAAAGCTCTGTCTCCTGTGCTTACCCAAACCCTAAATAAAATCTGTAATCTCTCTCTACTGGCAACTTTCCATCACTGTTCAATCACGCAATGATTATTCCCATTCTGAAAAAAACAAAATACTGACCCTAATAATCTCTCTCAAATTACCGTCCTATCTCCCAGCTCCCATGCCCCTCCAAGCTACTTGAGAGACTTGTCTACACCCGCCTCACACATTTTCTTAACTCACACAACTTATTGGACACACTTTAGTCCGGCTTTCATTCCCAACACTCCACAGAGACAGCACTGACTAAGGTAGTAAATGATCTTGTCACTGCCAAGGCTAAAGGCCATTACTCACTCCTAATTCTTCTAGATCTCTCTGCTGCTTTTGACACTGTTGACCACTCTCTTCTCATACAGGACACAGATCTTTCTTGGTTTTCTTCCTACCTATCTGATCGCTCTTTTACTGTTCGTTTTTCTGATTCTGCCTCCTCTTCGCTACCTCTATCAGTTGGAGTACAGCAAGGCTCTGTCTTAGGTCCCCTGCTATTCTCAATCTATACCACCTCTCTTGGCAAACTAATCAGCTCTTTTTAATTTCAGTACCATCTGTATATGGATGATACTGAAATCTACCTATCCTCTCAAGATTTATCTCCATCTGTATTGGTCCGTGTCACTGAATGTCTTTCTGCCATTTCATCTTGGATGTCTTCTCGCCACCTGAAACTTAATATTTCTAAAATAGAATTAATTATATTTCCACTGGCCAATAACAGTTACCACTAGGGATGTGCAGGCTCGGATAGGTTCGAGTTTGCAAGTGGAGTTCGGATTTTTCCCTCCAAAAAAACGGAACTCAGAACGAGGCAAAACGTCATCTTACATGGACGAACATCATCATTCCTGGACTTTTGTCCAGGAATGATGATGTTCATCCATGTAAGATGACGTTTTGCCTCGTTCTGAGTTCCGTTTTTTTGGAGGGAAAAATCCGAACTCCACGTGCAAACTCGAACCTATCCGAGCCTGCACATCCCTAGTTACCACCCTGATCTCTCTATCGCTGTTGATACCTCGACCATCCACCCCGCCCGACAAGCTCACTGCCTTGGTGTCATCCTTGACTCTGAACTGTCCTTTGTTCCCCACATTCAATCTGTCTCAAAATCATGTTACATACATTTAAAAAATATATTCAAAATTTGACCATATCTCAAGACAAGACCCTGCAAAAACTCTAATCCATGCACTTATTATTTCCCGCATTGACTATTGCAATAGCCTCCTTACTCGTCTTCCCAAAAACAGGTTATCACCATTACAATCCATTTTTTATGCAGCTGCAAGGCTTATCTTCCTTGCGAAATGTTCATCTACTGCTGCCCCGCTCTGTCAGTCCCTACATTGGTTGCCAGTTTTCTACCGTATTCAATACAAAATACTTTCACTTACACATAAGGCTATTAACCAAACCACACCACCATACATCTCTTCACTCATCTCAAAATATCTCCCAGCCCGACCTCTCCGGTCAGCACAAGATCTGCGTCTTTCATCCCCATGCATTACTTGCTCCCATTCACGGTTACAGGACTTTCTTCGTGCTGCACCCACTATATGTAATTAACTACCTCGCACAATAAGACTTTCCTCTAGTCTCCAATCCTTCAAGCGTTCCCTGAAAACTCACCTCTTCAGGCAAGCTTATTATATTCCAGAACCTACCACATAACCTTCATAGCTTCCTTATCTAATTACATCCCCTTTTACAGTCCACACACAATCTCACACATCGTCTTTCTCTCACATCCTCATGACATTTGGTCGACATTCCTGTGTGACTGGATCATGCAGCCAACCAAGAAACTGTGCATTCTGGCTGAACCAAAATGCAATATATAGCACCTATCCTTGTGTATCAATGCCTATTTCCCTATAGATTGTAAGCTTGCGAGCAGGGCATTCCTTTCTATATATCTGTCTGTTAATACCCAGTTTTGTTTTATTAATGCTTACAATTGTAAAGCGCAACGGAATATGCTGCGCTATGTAAAAAAGTGTTAATAAATAAATAAATAAAATAAATTAATGTCCCAAATGGCTGCAAGGTATGGAGAAGTATGGGGTCCAGTGCATGGGAAAAAAACAGGGTATCACCTCTGTCCGTTCCACCTCTTTCCTGGAGGCTTTGACAAAAAAGACTGTGGGCCTGATTCAGACCCAGACACTAAGAAGCAGTTGCTCTTAGCTGCCGATGGTTCTCATTGTATGCATGTATATGCATCGCAGTGCGCGCAAGAAAACCGCACCGAAAGATCGGGAAGTGTATGCTCGCCCAGCATAGACAGCCCACCAGAGTGAGTGACAGGAGAAGCCGTTTGTGAGTGGTAATGGAGGCAGGCCACTAGAAACGGGGGAGTATAGATGTGAACGCAGGCGTGCTTGACCAAAATAACACAGTTTCAGAGGCATGCATAATTAACATGCAGCGTAATAGTACACATCACCTGGTTGTATTTCACACTGAAGTGATCACAGTGCTTGAGGTAGGGTATGGTCTACCTCAAGCACTGCGTTTGCTTCCAATGGTACTCGATGTACCAATGGTTGCATACACTTCCTGGAGATGACATGCGCTAGTGGGCGTCTTGAGATGGGCTGGTGGGAGTCTGCATACACAAAGCTATTGCATGGCCAGACATAGTGGGCATGCTTATGCCTTGCCGTGTGTTCGCCTGCCATGCCGTCACTTTGCCAAATTTGCATACGCTGGGAAGGAGCGTTTGCATCTTGTGACCGTGTCTGAATTGAGCCCTGTGTGTCAACAGAGAGATACTCAGCAGGGGAGCTAATCAACTTCTGTCTAGTAGACATAAGCTAAGACCCTGGGGCATATAGATCTCTCCTTGACAACCTCTGCGGTTTCAACATTTCAGTTTTCACACTTTTATCAGAAATACAGAATGAAAAAACAGTCTTACCTTTATACACTTTTTACACCATTATGTCTGTGCTCATTGGACCCAGAGCATGTCTGACACAATCAGCACGCACGTCACAGCGGGAGTGATGCATGCGGCTGGGGCCTATTGCTACAGTATTGTGACAAATTGTGAAAACCATCACCATGACTACAGAGCAAGCATCAGAACAATCAAGTAAATAGAAACATAATGCAGATTACAGTAGCGATTAGGGTTATCAAATCAGTACAGCTGACACAGGTGTAGATTACTCCATGCAGGAGATAGGAACAAACAGTCAGCCCTAGGCATAGGCATTCTAAGCAAATGCCTAGGGTGACTGTAATGCCTGGGGGCATTATACAGCTCTGCAGCTCCCCAACACCATATCCTCACCACTGCCGGGATCGGAGCTGAGCTCCGATTGGGCAGCGCATCAGCACTGGGAAAACTAGGGGGTGGTCCTATCCATCTGCCAGTGCGGCTGCTGCCTGCCGGCCAGGACCAGGAGGCGGAGGAAGATTAACAGCAGCTGGCCAGCTGCTCCTTCCGTACTGGTCCCTCCTGTAGTTTACATGCGCGCGTGACATGATGACGTCACGTCGCGTAGGTATGTCATGGCCAATGCCATGTCTGAGAAGAACCAAGCACGGAGACACAGGAACACCAGCAATCACTCGGCCAGGAACAAGGGGACCGGATATTGATTCACCCGAGGAGGAAGAAGAGCAGGTAGGCGGTGTTCAAGTGACACAAGCGGCTGGACCTAGGAGGCTGGAAGGGACCCAGTAGGCTGGAGGGGGACCAAGGAGGCTGGAGGGGATCCAGACAGCAGGAGGGGCCCCAGGAAGCTGGAGGAGACCAGGCAGCAGGAAGGGACCCAGGAGGATGGTGGGGGACCCAGGCTGGAGGGGGACCCAGGCTGGAGGGGGACGCAGGTTTGAGGGGGACCCAGGAGGCTGGAGGGGGACCCAGGCAGCAGGAGGGGACCTGGAAGCTGGAGGAGACCCAGGCAGCAGGAAGGGACCCAGGAGGCTGGGGGGGACCCAGGCTGAAGGGGGCCCCAGGTTGGAGGAGGACTCAGGCAGCAGGAGCGGACCCAGGAGGGAACATGTGTATGTATATACTGTATATATATATATATATATATAAAATATGTGTTTAATGTGTATATATATATATATATATATATATATAAAACGATGCACAGATGATCCGGCACTCACTGTGTAGCAACAGTGATTCCTTGCTCCGGTGCCCTCCTTATAGGGAACAGCATCCCCACCATATACGATACACAGAGGTAGCACTCATAGAGCCTTCTAGGAAAACTAGCAAATTACTTTATTGCTGGTACATCAACATTTCGGGACAAACATTACCTCCGTCAACCACTGCGCGGCGCGACGAGCGAATGGAGCAACGCGTGTCCAAAAAATGGTAAGCAATTTAATCTTGTTGTTTGCTTGTATATGTTATTCTGTCTTATGCATCCTGAGGTACAGACAAATTGTCACGAAAATGTTGATGTACCAGCAATAAAGTAATTTGCTTCATTTCATAGAAGGCTCTCTGAGTGCCACCTCTGTGTATCATGTATGTATATATATATATATATATATATATATATAAATATAAAATGTGTGTGTTTATATATATATATATATATATATATTATACATACATACCAGGGGGGCACCTGCCAAAATTTTGCCTAGGGCACCGAATTGGCTAGGGCCGGCTCTGGGAGCAAAACTGGACGAACAGAAAACCAGGTATGTATTAGGAACACATCATAGCTTACTCAGTGGAGACTGAGGTTAGCCATTGTACTGCTGGTTTGAGGAGGCTAAGGCTGTCACCCAATTGGCTGCTACGGTCAGGTGATTGGAACTCGTCACTGCAGTACTCTAGAGCAGGCTCTGATATTGTTTGTGGCCTAGCAGGCAAGGAATACTAAAGCCTGTTCATTTTGGATGTGACAGAAATGCTGGCAGAATTGGTAAGTGACCTGGCAGCAGGGGAAACAGACCCGGGTTGTGACAGTACCCCCTTCCCCTTGAGGAGTGGCCTCAGGACATCTCTTTGGTTCCTTAGGAAACTTGGCATGAAAACTAGAAATAAGATGAGGTGCATGAACATCTTCAGATCTCTCCTCAGGACCGTATCTTTTCCAATGGACCAAATATTGGAGTTTCCCCATAATGACATTGGGAATCGACAATGCTCTCAATTTCAAATTCAACCCCTCACTGGGTCTTAACTGGAGGAGGTTTAGCAGGAGAAGTCTGGAACCTGTTGGGAATAAGAGGTTTGAGGAGAGACACATGAAAATAATTGGAGATTTTGAGTGATGGAGGAAGCTGTAAACGATAAGCCACTGGGTTGACGATCATGATAATAGGAAATGGACTGATGAAACGAGGAGCAAATTTAATTGATAGTACTCAAAGTCTGTTGTTGCATGTAGATAGTCAAGCATGATCACCCATTCCAAATGTGGAATGGCCCTCCTCTTTCTGTCAGTAATAATTTAGTAACAAGCTCAAGAATTCTTTAAAGTGGCATGAACTTCCTTCCAGATTTTCAAGAAAAATTGGAGAGATGCTTGTGCCACTGGTACATCAAATGTTGGAAGAGACTGAAACTCAGGAATTCGGGGGTGTCATCCATAGATTTTTAGAAAGGGAGTAGTTCCAGATGAAGTGTGGTATGAATTATTATGGGATAATTCAGCCCATGGCAAAAAATCAGTCCAATTATCCTTGGAGGATGTAATATACATGTAGAGGAACGTTTCTAGGTCCTGGTTAACTCTCTTAGTCTGTCCATTTGATTGCGGGTGAAAAGCTGTTGAGAACTGTAGCTATATCTGTAAAGAAGAGCAGAGAGCTAGCTAGAAATTATTTGTTTTGGGAATCTATGGAGACTAAATATTTCAGAGATGAAGAGCTAAGAGAGAAGTGGAGCATAAAGTAGACTGGTTATGGGTACAAAGTGTGCCATTATTAAAAACCTGTTGAATACAACCATGATGGTGGTAAATCCTTGGAGGCTAGGAGGTTGGTAAAAAAATCCATAGATATATGGGTCTAGGGTTGTAGTGGAATGGACAGAGACTGTAATGGTCCAACGGGCTGCTGGCGGGAAACTTTCTGCTGGGTACACTGGGAGCATGAGGATACAAACTCTTGTACATCAGAACGCATGGAAGGCCTCCAATAAGTTCCAAACTCATTTTAATGCCTGTACGGCCGGAGAACTTGGAGGCATGAGTCCTTAACAATAGTTGTTTGTGAAGTTCAGGAGAGACAAACGTTTTCCCTGGAGTAGGCATGACCACATCAGTAGCAGCAAAAACAGTGGGGTTTAACAGTGGATACTGTTCAGGTACATGTGATTTGTCCACTAGGTTCATGGACCAAGATAAAGCATCTGCCTTGCAATTATGGGACCTTGGATGGAAACAAATTTTGAAGTCAAATTGTGCAATGAATAACACCCACCAGGCTTGTCTGGGCATGAAACATTGGGCAGTCTTTAGAACAGAAGGTGTTTGTGGTCGGTAACTACAGAGATTGGAAAGCGGGCTCCCTCCAGCATATAACACCATTCTTCAAAGGCTAATTTGATGGCTAAAAGTTCTATCTCACCAATGGGGTAGTTCTTTTCGGCAGGCAGGAATTTTTTAGAGAAAAATCCACATGGGTATAATTTATCCTTGGATCTTTGTGATAGAACTGAACTGCTCCCACTCCTTCTAAGGATGCTTCCACCTCAAGGATGAAGGGTTGAGTGACATTATTATTATTATTATTATTAACAGTTTCTTATATAGCGCAGTATATTCCATTGCACTTTACAAATGGAAATAACATTAATAAAACCAAACTGGTTAGTAACAGATGGATATAAAGGTAAGAGGGCCCTGCTCGCAAGATTACATTCTATTGGGAAATTCTGTAGGTGTTAATACACAAGGATAAGTGATACAGTTTGCAAATTGGTACAGCCAGAAGATTGCAGAGGTTATTGGTGGGCTGTATGATCCAGTCACACAGTAAAGTTGACCTAGGGTCAGGAAGATATAAAATTGAAGAAAGAGAAAATATGTGAGGTTATATGTAGACTGTAAGAAGGGATGTGATTAGATAGGGAAGCTATGAAGGTTATGTGGGTCGTTCTGGAATCTGATAAGCTTGTCTCAAGAGGTGAGTTTTCAGTAACATCTGGGTTGGCTGAGTACAGGAGCTGAAATAAATTATTGTTTTAGCAGCTGGAATGCCTACTTTGCTTCTGGAGACCACTGCATTGGGTTAGCACCCTTGCGGGTTAATGTGGAGATAGGAGCTACCAATGTGGAACATCATTTAATACATTTTGTGTAATAGTTGTCAAAGCTCGGGAATCTTTGAGTGGCTTTCAGAGAATTGTGTTCAGTCCAGGAGAGTGCCGCTTGTACTTTTTTGGGGTCCATCCTGAGATCGGCAACTGAAATAGAATACCCTAATAAAGTAGTGTCTGGTACTTCAAAAACACATTTTTCAAGTTTACAATATAATTGGTCAGCACAAAGTCATCAGAGGACTTTTATCACTTGGTCTCGATGAGAGACAAGGTCACTGGAAAATATAAGAATATCATCTAAATAAACTACCATGGAATGATACCAGAGGGCACGGAATACTTTGTTCAAAAAGTGTTGAAATATGGCAGGAGCATTGCTCAGACCAAAGGGCAAGATGAGATATTCATAGTATCCATCTCTTGTACTAAATGCTGTCTTCCATTCATCACCCTGGTGAATATGGATCAGATTATATGCACCCCTCAAATCCAATTTTGTGAAGACAGTAGACCCTTTACTCTGTTGAAAAGCTCTGTGATTAACGGTAATGGGTAATGTTTTTTGACAGTGATTTCATTGAACCCCCTGTAGTCAATATAGGGGCGAAGTCCACCATAGTTTTTTTTAACAAAGAAAAACCCTGCGGCAGAAGAGGATGATGGATGGATAAATTCTTTTTCAAGGATTTCCTGGGTGTACTCAGACATAGATTTAGTTTCAGGCACAGATAATGGATAGGTACGAACCTGGGTGGTGATTTACCAGATACCAAGTCTATGGGCCAATCCCATTCCCTGTGAGGAGGCAGAGTGTCAGATGTGGAAGTCCGAGTACAATAGAGTGAGTGGCTTTTGGAATAACCAGAAAGGATATTTATTTAGAGTGTAAAACCACCACCTGAAGTTTAACAGCTGAGCTGCAGTGAGTTATGGACCATGAGGAATCAAACTGATGTCCACAGCTGACAGTGAGCCTGGATGTGACAAAGTCTCAGTGGGTATATGATGCTCTGACATAGCTATGTGTTATAAAATTCTCAGCAGTACCAGAGTCTAGGAGAGAAGAAAGGGTGTTATGTTTATTGGCAACAACAGGAGTCAAAGAAATCACAGAGTCTGGCTGTTTGGGAGAGGGATGTAATCCTCCTAATCTTTTCCCTCTCTGAGAGACTAGGAGCGACTGTTTCACCGGTTGTTTTGTACTTGAGGATATCATATGCGCTGCTTCACCACAATACAAACATAGATTTGCCTGACGTTGCTTCTGACATTCCCTTGGAGAGAGGTGGGATCTACCGACTTGCCTGGATTTTTCATCAGCCGGAGGTTTAACACAGGGTGATGGGGGACCCCTGAATTTATTATTTTCGCAGGATTGCTCACAAAGGCGTAAGTCCATTTTAGTACACAGAGAGATGATGTCTGCTAATTTAGATGGATGATCACGAGTTGCCAATTAATCTTTGATTTTTTCAGAAACTCCATTCCAGAATGTAGCTACAAGAGCTACCTCATTCCACCATAATTCTGATGCTAACATCTGAATTGTACCACATACTGCCCCATAGTTTTACTGCCTTGGCGTGGCCGTAGTATGTCCATAGACACTGACGTAGACCATTCAGGCTTGTCAAATATCCTGCAGAAGTTGGTAATAAAGTCAGTATAGGCGAACAGTAGTGGATCTGATGGCTCCCAAAATGGGGATAGTGAATCCAGAACTGGACAATATAGGCATTTTTTGTTTTATCTGATGGAAAGTTGGTAGGTTGATGTAAGAACCCATGGCATAACTTGGAGTTTCCATCAAATTTATAAGGAGTGTGTAGGTGAAGTCTGGGCTCAGCAGCAATATATGATGCAGGAGGGGTAGGAACTCCAGATCCTGCAGCAGAGTTTAGAATCAGATCCTGATGGGTGGAGATTTCCTGTAGACATTGTGCCAACTGGCTACTTGTCACCTCCAGACCCTCCAGGCATCCCGCAATATTGCTAAGGAGGTCCAGTGATAGACAAATTCTTTCTACTGCATCCATGTGGCCTGTACAAACTGCAGCAGATAGCAACAAAACTGGACACTTGGAAAACCAGGTATGCATTTGGAACACAGCATAGCTTACTCAGTGGAGACTGAGGTTAGACATTGTACTCGTGAATTGGTAGAGCCAGAGGCTGGAAGATATATTCCTGGGTTACCCAGGATAGGCTGAGCAGAGTCAGGTGGCGTGAGGAGGCTCTCGCTGTCACCTATTTGGCTGCTATGGTCAGTTGATTGGAACTTGTCATTGCAGTACTCTAGAGCAGACTCTTATGTTGTTTGTTGCCTGGCAGCCTGAGAAATAATAAAGCCTGTGCATCTTGGATGTGACAGAAATGCTGGCAGAATTGCCCCTGGGGCAGGGGAAACAGACCCATGTTGTGACACCTGTTTCCAGAAAAAAACGCACGTAGAGCAGCCTAAACATTTCAAATTACTCAGTTTACAGGAAAAGATATGTGGGGTTGGAGGTTGGGAATACCATATCCTACTGTTCTCCCTCTCTCTCCATCTAGTGGAAAACCCAGAACAAGCTACCTGGGTCAAACTTCTGCAGAGCATACACCAACAGGAAGTCCGACCAGGACCTCTACCCCTAGTATGTCTTCTGGGATCCAATGATACTACTCTGTGAAGTTTTCATACAAATTCATTCAGTGAAAGGCTCAGAACAGGCTCCCTGGCTCCGAACAGGCACCCTGAGTCAAATTTCTTCCTGGCACACTGCGCTGTGAGATCCAACCGGGACCCCAAGTACTCCATTAGGCATCCCAGACCATTTGCCACCCTATTTTAAATTTTCATCTAAATCCATCAAGTGAAAGGCCCAGAACAGGCTCTCTGAATCAAAGTTCTGCCCAGCTTCCCCGGTTCAAAGTTCTGCCCAGCGTACACCAACAGGAGGTCTGATCAAGACCCTAACCCCCGTAAAACTTGTCCAGGATCCATTTGGACCACCTTGTGTTGTTTTCATCCCAATCGGTGCAGGGGTGTCGGAATGCATAACTGGACAGTCAAACAAACAGACCAATTAATTTTATCTATAAGATTTGTTGTTTTATCGCATTGTCACTATGGCCCGTATTCAATTTGAGGCGAAAAGCCATTTTCGCTTGTTTTTGGCGGAAACTTTTCGCCGATGACGTAATTTTTGCCTGTTTTGTTTTTACTCCGTATTCAATTTGGAAGACTTTTCTCCTAGGCGGAAAGTCAATGCATTGTAATAGGCGGAAAAGTTTTCCCTATGATTAGCAGGCGGAAAAAAGTGCAGAATTGGGGTTTTGGGGTGCAACATTGCGGGTATCCCATGCAGCCTTCAGACAGTCCCCCAAAGGTAAACTGTGTCATAAAATGTTAAAAAAAACACTTAAAAACACCCAAAAAAATCACTTTGATTTTGTGGACAAAAAAAAAAAAAGAATTTGGTGACAAAGTGAAAACTAGAGAACTTGACTCAGGGGGGGGTCCCCACATATGCCCCAGGTGTTTTTTTCATTGCAGGGTCTTGCGGCAGGTGGATTTTTCATGTTGTTTAAACTTAACTTTAGCAACTTTAAAATATGCTGGCCCCCATTTTCAAGTACCCCAAATTGCTGGGATAAGTTATTTTCTGTAAAAAAACCCCTCCTGAATACTATTCTTCACCACTTATACAAAAACGCTATTTAGCAGCTATTGAGCCCATTTAAAAACACCAAATACCTTCAGCAAGTCAAATTGGGGGGCATCATAGGGAACCCCCATGTCAGAGCATCTTTTGGGGGGTGTCAGGCTAATTTCACCAAATCAGACAGTACTTTCCGCTTGTTTCGATTTTGAATATGGGGATAAGGGGACACCTGCGCGATACTTTTCTACTTGCAAAACACGCGATGTAGGCAAAAAGTCCAGGAGGCAAAAAAGTATCGCGGCTCAGCTCAAATTGAATACGGGCCAATGTGGTCTAATAGCTAATTAGTTTCGAAAAAGTATGCTATGTAAAATTTGGCAAATTTACCCTGTGGAAGATATTTGCCAACAAACAAACAAACTTCTTCTTTTATATATATATTCCATCTCTCAAGCACCCCTGCCAATATCTCCCACAAAAGAAAAAGAAATATATCTCATAACATCCAAATACAATAATGAAAGCTGACAAAGATATAGCATCAGGAATTCTAAATAGTTCACTCCAAATTATGATATACAGCATAAAAATGAACCACTCCTCTCTCAACATGGGGGTTATAGTTGCCCATCTGTCAAAATAAATCACTTGTAGCAGCGCATTTTTAACCACTTGAAGATATGGTATTGTGGAAACTGTCTAATTACTTAGTATAATTAGTATAATTTTCTTCACTACAGTTACAAATACCATAAGAAAGGGCAGCAAGACCATACAAATCCCATTTCACAAAGTTAGCACATAACATAGCTGGTTCCTTTATAAGATGTAAAGCACATATCTCATTTATAAATATCTTGACCTTATCTCAGAACTTTCTAATTTTTTTACACTACCACATATTGTGAAAGAATGTAGTTTGGGAGGATTTACATTTTGAACAACAACCTGCCTCTCCCTGTATAACATATTTCCACTGTATTGAGACATACACACCCTATGAATGGTTCTAATATGTACTTCCTACCAAACAGTTGAATGGAGGATTTTCAGGGTTCTCTTTACGTTTTAAAAGTGCAACAGGGGAATCTATTTGTGGTATCCCCAAAGACCAAGTCTAGGTACAATGTTTCCATAAAACCTAGACTGTCGCAGGGAGCAAGAATGGAAACAGAGCCCTCACTTTTTTAAACAGAAGAAGAAAAGGCAGGAGCATTGGTCAATATAATAACTGGAGGAGAAGAAAATGAATGGCAATCAAGAATGGGATGGGTACAGACACAACCACATGCACTGACAAAGTCATTGGAGACATCCTCATGTTAAAAGTGCCCAAAAGGGGTATAAATCCATATTGGAAGGCATAGCTCAGTGAAAAGTAATCTGAATGCCCTGTGATACAGTAGTCCAATAGGAAAACGGCAGAGAAAACAAGCCTACTGAAGGATAAGGAACTGTAAGACGGTACAAATGGAAGATAGAAAAATATTCTGCATTACTAATGCTAGGGCAACCTAATATTCCTGCAGTGGAAGATGCTGCAGAAGATCTAGAGAAAAGTAGTGGTGAAGAAGGGGAGCGGTGAGACTAATAACCCCCTCCTGTGCTGCCTCAGCTCTGGCATATGGATTAAGGCAGGCATGTCAAACATGCGACCCGCGGGCTGCATGCAGCCCAAATAAACAATTTCTGCGGCCCCAGAGTGTGGGCTCACATATATATAATATGCGGCCGACACCCCTGCCACGATCGGAGCACAGCTCCGATCGGGCAGCATAGGCTGGCAACAGTGGTTTCTGAAGCAATCAGAAGCCTCTGATTGCTTCAGATGCCAGCGTTCCAAGTGATGCAGCACACGGGTGATGTCATGAGTGGAGGCTGCACCTGCCGCTCTGGATCTAATTAGATTCAGTCAGTGGCAGCATCCACGCAGGATGGCAGGGATTGGAGCGGTGCCCAGCGGCCGTCATGAAGAAAGGTAAGTACTGCACAGACAGGTGAGTGGGTCGTGTTCTATACTGGGAGGGGGCACAGCATATAGCGACATTACTGGGGTCACAAAATAAGGGGCATTACTGGGGGCACAAAATAAGGAGGATTACTGGGGGCACAAAATAAGGGGCATTACTAGGGGCACAGCATATGGGGTATAAAAGGGGGCTCTGCATAAAGGGACATTATTGGGGGCACTACTAATGGCATTACTTTGAGCTCTGCATAAAGGGGTATTACTGGGGGCACAACTTAATGGGCATTACTGTCAGCTCTGCATAAGGGGCATTACTGGGGCACTACTAAGGGCATTACTGGGGGCTCTGCATAAAGGGGTAGTACTGGGCGCTATGCATAAGGGGCATTACTAAGGGCATTACTGGGGGCTCTGCATAAGGGGTATTCCAGGGGGCTCTGCATAAGGTGCATTACTGGGGGCACTACTAAGGGCATTACTGGGGGCTCTGCATAAAGGGGCATTACTGGGGGTTCTGCATAAGGGGCATTACTGGGGGCTGTGCAAAAAGGGGAATTACAGGGGTTCTGCATAAGGGACATTACTGGGGGCACAACATAAGGGGTATTACCATGGCACTGCATACTGGGCACTACTAGGGCACTGCATAAGGGGCATTGCATAATGACATAAATTCAGAGGGCATTGCAAAAGGGACTGTAATACAGGGTACAATTGCATAAGGGGCACTGCATTGGTTTTTATTAATAATAAACCTTTCAAAATTGCATATAAGACTTTTTTTTTGTTGCGACCCACACACTGGTAGACCTTGAATATTCAGCCTGGTTGGTATTTTGAATTGACATGCCTGGCTTAAGGTAACTAACTCATCAAGCTGTGTATGGCTGGAAGTGATATGAATATTTGCTGCAAAAGCCGACAATGCTGAGACCAGAGGATGTCAGGCAACCCATCATTATCAGGGGCTTTAGCAACACCATCAATGCTCTCAGTAATAACCCCTAATAGTACACATGGAAGGGTAACAGGGGTGGTGGTAGCCACAATATTGGCAGCCGCCCACCCGGTTTGGCTCCATTGTCTGTAAATTGCTAGAACCTGAAAGAAGCAAAGGTTAGAAGGTAAAAAATGAAATGTAGAGGAGTAGATCTGAAAAATGCAGGGCTTCCAGGAGGCCACAATGGGAACTGACATGCGAGAATGGATGCGGTAAGCTTTGGCGAGACATAGTGCAGATGATTGGAGAAAAACAGCAAATGAAAGAACAGAGATGAAGTAAAATAATTAAAAAACAAGAGCATAGTAGTAAGCAACATAGAAAATCTGACAGCAGCAATATAAAAAAAATGAAAGAGCCAAAAGCCGAAGCAAAGCAGTTAAATGCAGGTACTTACAGTGAATCTTGATGGAAAATGGAAGTACCACTGATACTGTATCCTAACCACTATATACATTCCTAACCCTTGCCCATTCTGTCTTTCTATATGCTTTACCCAACAACTAGACTCTAAGGGGTAAATTTACTTAGATTTCAGTTTGGTCGAGATGACAATCTTGGGTGAGTTTAGACATGTTTTTCATCTTGCAAATTTACTAAAGGCAAATTCAGGTGAGTTTGGGAGAGAGTTCCTTAATCTCACTCGTAAAACTCGGGTGAGATATCAAACTCGAATCTTCTCACCATTGGGCAAACTTGGAAGTACTTTTCATGAAAAGATGAAATTTGCAAATTTACTAAGATTCGAGATTTCAATCTCAGGTGAGATTAGAGCAAACTCGTAAAAAAATTGAAGTTTCAAACACTCAACCTCCTGAGCTGCGAGTTTGCCAGAAACATAAACAGATCATTGTGATTTGTGTACAGTATGTGTCTGCATGTGTAGTTAATGTATAGTGTTTATATAAAAATGAAGTAGGGTCCCCCCACAAAAGTCATAACCAGCCCCACACTGGTCAGCCAGTCCTGATTCCAAAAATTAAGGGGAACCAAACGAATAGGGTTCCCCTGTAATTTAGGAACCAGCATCTAGCTGCAGGGCCAGTGCTGGTTTTAAATATAGGGCAAAACAAATTGCATAGGGGTTCCCTATATTTAAAAACCAGCAATGGACCCAAACCGACCGGGATGTAATGCCACAGACAGGAGACCCTAATACCAGGTCTCCATGGCCAAAGCATTTGCAACCCAAGTCGATCAGGCCAAGCCGGGGATCTATGGGGAGGTGGGGACCCCCAAAAAAGGGGTCCCTCTTCTCTCAAAATCCAAGGCTTGGTCTGAAGCCTGGGGCTCTTCCGCGCACCCCTGGGATGTGGGTACAGGGGTAATAATGTGCAAAATAGTAGAAAACTATTGTATTTTACACTGGAACTAGAGGTGCCTGCATGCATGCCCTTTTGCACTTATGGGACTACAAGTGCCAGCAGGCAGCCGGCACCCGTACTCCCACTGTAAAATAAATAGTTAAAAAACCATAGTACACACACCATATACAGTAAAATTTTATTACATACACCTATCCCACTCACACATACTTACCTGTGTCCAGATGGTCTGTCCTCTTGTCCCATGTAGATTCCATGGGTGTACCTGGAAAAAAGATCTCATACTCATCTCCATCCTGGCACCGCTCTCCGTAGCACCCACGTACTTGGCAAAATACGAAAACGACTTACGCAAACCATACGAACAGGTGCAAGTATATGTTGTGACATAATACTTGAACATTGCAAAATGACAGATGATCCTGATCATCTGTTAGTTCCCACGGGCTGCTACTCAATCAGCCATTGAGCCATTTTACATGTAGCGGCCGCTCACTGGTTGGTTACATGTGGGTCCCAGCCAATGAGCAACCAGCCACTGTAAAGTGGCCGCTGATTGGCTAGGGGCCCATGACAATTAACAGATGATCAGGGCTATCTGTCATTTTGCAAGGTGCAAGTATTATGTCACAACATACTGTATACTTGCACCTGTTCCTATGGTTCGCTTATGTCATTTTCTTATTTTGCAAAGTACGTGGATGCTACGGAGCGCGGTGCAAGTATGGGTTATTTTTTCAGGTACACCCATGGAATCTACATGGGACAATGGGACAGACCAGCTGGTACAGGTAAGTATGTGTTAGTGGGTTAGGTGTATGTAATAAAGTTTTACTGTATATGGTGTGTGCATACTGTGGTTTTTTAACTATTTATTTTGCAGTGGGGGTATGGGTGCTGGCCACCTGCTGCAACTTGTAGTTCCACAAGTGCAAAAGGGCAGGCATGCTGACACCTGTTTTGGTGCCCGTAATTTTTGGAACCAGGACTTGCTGACCAGTCTGGGGCTAGTTATGTCTTTTGGGGGGGGGGACCCTACGTCTTTTTTTGGGATTTAAGCACATTTTTTGATAGGTCCTACACAAGCAGCCTTCACAGATTTCACAGTATGTGCCTGGCAGCTGCGTGTTCAGGCAAAGTCAGTTTAAACTGGTATGAGCTAGCAACTCTCTGGCAAAATCACTTGTGTTTAATAGGAGTGTGCATGTTTTGTCAATACAAATAATTAGTACTCTCACATGTAGCCTATAAATGGCCTCAATTCACATGCATTCTGTTGTGAGAGGAATACTGGCCAATTCTGTGAGTACAGCTGCATTTGGGGTATGGCTGGGATACCATAGGCTGTAAGGGGAGGTAGTCAAGAAGCTGCCAGTCAGAATGCCAGCCACTGGCTTCCCGACTGTACAATCCTGGCAGGGGACTGATGATAGGCGTTGAAATCCTGAAGCCCATCATTAGCCACCCGCCGAAATTCTGACACCCGGCATACTGAAGGTAAGCCATGTGTAGCGAGCAGACAGCCGCAGGGGGGAGGGTTAGGTTTAGGGGCTTCTGGGGGACTTAGGTTTAGGCACCCCCCTGGGAGGATAAGGTTTAGGGTGTGGGGAGGGGGGTTAGGTTTAGGCACCCCTAAAGGAGTGTTAGGGTTAGGGGGGGAGAGGGGAGGGTTAGACAGCTTACTTACCTCCGTTGGGATCTGCGCTCTTCGGCATACTGGTGTCAGGATTTGAACCACCAGGCTCACGTCCGGAAGTCAATCATACCCCACCCGGCTGGATTAACACAGGAACAAGAAACTGAGGAGGCTCAAGAGGTTATGCACGTACCACAGAGGCGCGCAGGTCTGTTTTTTTAGGGAGCGTTTGAACCTGAACGCTTTGGTTGATGGCAAGATCATATAGATGTTCCGCCTCACTCGTTCAAACATCTTCCATCTGTATGACCTTGTCAAACTTGACATAGACCCTGAGACAGGACAGTCATTCGCTGTTTCAGGCCTGCATAAGCTTTTGAGTGTGTTGTACTTTTTGCTACTGGAAACTTCCAGTCTCTAACTGGTAGAGTTATAAGTATATCCTAGGCCACATTCTCCAGATACCTGATTCAGGTGATGGCTGCATTTATGCCCCTGCTACAAACCTCAATCTGCTTCCCTAACCAGGAGTCACACTGGTATGCAATCTAGATAGCTTTTTATGGCATTACAGGCATGCCAAATGTCCTTGGCACAATAATCTGTGCATACATTGATCTGAGACTACCTAGGGCCATAGTGCACGTGTATTTGAATAGGCACCATGCCCATTACACCGTGCAGATGGTTTGTGATGGAAAAGTAAAAATCATGAGTGCTGTAGTTGGCTACCCTGGCTCATGTCACGATACCTTTGTCTCAACTAAAGGAAAAGGGGAAGGGAAGATCAATGCACTGGCAAATGTTATTGTAACTGATTATTGATTATTACGAAGCCTCTGTTCCCTTCTCATAATATTATTATTATAATAAACATTTACTATCAGGCTGCGGTGGTGCTCACTAAAGTAGAATAAAATGTGGAGAAAGAATGAAAGAAAAAGAAACTCTGTTTTGTGAGCACTCTTGGAATATTGAATTATTTAAAACATAACTTTTATTATAACATTAGTAAATAAAGAGCATAATGTATACTTGACAAATGACAGAGACATACAACATAAATACCTGGCCTAAGTTTGTTGTAAACTCTTACAATAATTATTAATCCCAGCTGGAATAATAATATACATTTATACAATTCAAAGTGTAAGGAGAGGTACAGGGTGTGTATACCTCTACTTCTTTGTCAATTAGGATAGATGTTCAAGTTGTATCTTTAATTACAAATAGCTATATTGGCACAATTCTGAATTAATTCAGTGTTTAGGACTTCTAATATATTGATAGATAAAGTTAATAGTCCCTGCTGGGGAGTGGGAGTCAAGCAGTTTAACAGGTAGGAAGTATCAGTGCCTCCTTGTTCCTTATTGATAAGGCGAAATATTTAGGTCACATTAATTTTCATGTGTAGCCTCAATAGCATAATAAAAAAAAATCATTTAAAAGGCAAAATATTTTAAATAGCATTAATTCTCATGTGTAGCCTTAATAGCAAAATTAAAAGTTGTACCAGTTTGTGAAATACCAGCATGATCAGGGTAAAGACATTGTTACTCTTAATTCTATTTCTCCTTACTTAGCCCTAGGCCATCAATGAGGAGTGAAAGATTATTTGAGAGCAGTTTAGCCCCTAGAAACAACAGAGTAACTGCAACATTTTTCAATTTTTCACTTCTGCTGTTGATGGTCTTACATACAGCATTGGACCCCCAATGAGAGAGTTACTCTATTTGAGATAGTCATCAGTTAATAGAGTAGATAGAAAATATATAACAATAAGTAGTATATGTCAAATCCTACTCAATTAA
Organism: Taudactylus pleione; assembly: GCA_031769625.1. NCBI lineage: Eukaryota > Metazoa > Chordata > Amphibia > Anura > Myobatrachidae > Taudactylus > Taudactylus pleione. Next base: position 19,438,029 of record JAUIMM010000178.1, read on the forward strand.
CATGCTGTACACGGACCTTAACATAAATCTAAGCAATAGAACTATAGTGCCAAAAGAATTTGTACCATGCGCTCACCTTGTCTATATATCATATTATATAAAATGTAGCTAAGGTAAAAAATGTGGAGATGACAACAGATCTAATGAATGTTATAAACAATCTTTTATTTATATAGACACCATATACCAATGCGTCTAGTGATATGGATGGCTATTTTAGACTCTTATGTCTCCTTTCTGGTAGTTAGAGTATGATGGTAAAATAATCTAATAAAAATTATATATGATGATTAAGTCCTATATGGAAGGATCAAGGTATGTCTGGGTGGCAGGTGTGCCCTTTGAGGGGGTTACCTTTCCGTAAATATATACGGTACCCTTATGTTATGATCCTTCCATATAGGACTTAATCATCATATATAATTTTTATTAGATTATTTTACCATCATCATCAATGAATTAATGCAAGTTTTAATTTGTAATTTCCAACAGGAACCATAACATTGCATGCATATATCCTTTTAGTTATTATTAGGCCATGTGATTCCTGTGACACACGTGGATTCCAATTGGCCATTACTCCGAGCTCATGTCTCACTCAGCTGTCTGTACGAGCTTTGAAAAAAGAAACCAAAAGGTGGACAAATATGTCAATTCTATCATCACATGTTAGTTAACCTTAAATAGTGCTAATAACGGTAATCATTTAGTTAGCAGCAGATCAAAAAGACGGGTTTCAGTGCATGGAGACAGATTATAATGCACAAAAGAAGAATTGGCCTTAGCTATTTAGTAATGACACTATGAAGAAGTAGGTACAGAAGGCTTAACATCCTTAGGTATGCATCAATATAATGATTATCTGTTTAAAGGTCTGCTCATGTCATACTTCAAATATGTATACCAGGTTTCATATATTACAATTAATAGCATAATGCTAACATTTAATATGGTCTGGTATGCAGTTGATTGTTTAAAGATATATAGCCACATTGTTCTGATCTAGCTTTGACAGTGTAATCCTTATGCATTGACATATGAACCTGCAGGTATGGACTCACGTAAACAGCAAAAATGCTGACATTCAAATGCTCTGATATGTGATTGTCAAGCATGTATATAGATACAATGTCATATAGTCAGCATAGTACTTACATTGAAAGTGTCTGGTATGCTATGCATGTAAATGAAACATTGTATAAAAAATATTCAAACTGGTAGCTGGGGTATCCCGTGCTGCGCAAACACAGGCACCCATCCTGCCGACGTGCGTTTCACCGATCTGGCTTGTTAACGGAGGAAGCAGCACTGTATAGGAGTTCCTCGTTAGCCTGGGCTAATGTGCTGTGCGCTGACCTATCACGCATTAGTGACTCGTGAAAAACAGGGTATCCAGCCAATAGACATTCCAGCCAATAGTAATCTGGAGTCATCAGGAGGGGAAAATTAATTAAGACCTCCCCTGAATTTGATTGACAAAGCATATGTCCTATAAGTGTCCTGTATTGCTCTATTTGGATTTCTCAGGTTATTAGCCTGTTTATATAACAAACATCAGACACATGGGTGATTAAAGGGGAGTTAATTAAGGTTACACTAGTACAAGTATATCCTTACAGACAAACATGGAAATCTTAACCTCTTCTCAAAAAGGGGGGGGGGAATATCCTGTAGTGTAAGTAGTATGTACTGTAAATCAATTATGTTCTTTATGAAGTGAGAGTGTATATTAATACACTGCTACAGTCTGCATGTGAATAAGATGTTGGGACTATCCTCTAATTATCTGGTTGGGATATTTTTTGAGGGGAGAGAGTTTGGGAATATAATCCTTATATAATGTGTATAACTTTAATCTAATTTACCTTATTTTTAACACATGCTCAATAATCTTAGTATGTCAATAAAGGGAATTATCAATTGTGATCTATTTATAATGTGAACTCACTTTATATAAAGTTGGTATTATCCTATATCCAAGGTGTAATTTAAGCGGTTAATGTGGGGTAAAGGGAGTACCAACCTTTCTTACTACCAGAAAGAATATGTAAAAGAAGGAGATAACAAACTATAAAGGAAATAAATATGATGAACATGATAGTCATAGTTATCATACAGTTTAATCAGATAAAAATGTATGGAAAAAGGAACCATATCCTCTAAAGATAAATTTCTACGCAACCCCCTATAGGATTCTATGAGAATAAGTTACAGTTTACAATTCTTATAGTGACTTAAGTCAAAATGCAGGTACACATGTGTGTATGGTGAGTATTATAAGTGTGAAGGAAGGAGCATCTTGACATATCAAGTTAAGATGTGAAGTCAACTGTGAAATTTTTTTAGGTATACCAGGGGTTATACATACACCTTAAAATTGTGACTGTGATTGATTAATAAAAGTGACTCTAGTGCATATATGTAGCATAATTAGTATTTTAGTATGAATGAGCTAAAACCACTCAGTGTTGAAAAGTATTTTAATAAATATATATAAGTTAAAATATATTAGTAACAAAAAAATATGCATAAATATATATATATAAATATATGTATAAATAAATATAGAATAAAAATAATAATAATTAATTATATGAATAATAATGAATAAATGTTAAACTTTTAGTGGTGTGAAATAAGTTTAATATAAAAGGTGTACTTGATTTATGTGATTTGTATTGTTGCTGTAAACAGGTTAGTGTAAATGACTGTATTGTGTACATAGTTATGATGGGAATTTAGAATGTACAAGAGTGGACTTGATATGGAATCAAACTACCATATGAGACATGCCCTAAGGGCCGGTAAAGTCCACAGGTTGTCTACTGGGTATCTCTGATGTGTGTCCCTTTCATTCCATAAAGAAAAAGGGGGTTCCTATTAGTTGAGGAACTGTAAGAGACCTATAAGAAGGGGCTATAGCTGTTATATTCATTCAGTCCTCCTGGTGTAAGGGTATCCAAACTGAATATCCACTCTGTTTCTTTTCAGAGTAGAATCGTGCTCAAGTCCCCTCCTCTGATACCCATTTTTACTTTCTCCAGGCAAGTTACTTGTAGTTGTCCGGAATCACTCCAGTGTCTCAGTAAAAAATGCCTTGCTACTGAGGAGATTTCCTTCATTTTGGCATTTTCTGAATTTGCATTCTTAATATTGCTAACATGTTCCAGGATTCGAGATTTCAGAGCTCTTGTGGTCATTCCTACATGTTTTTAACCACACACACATATTAGTGACATGTTTTCCTTATTTGTCCTGTATTTTACAGTTTGTACTTATATATATACAGGCTTTACAATTTCCACAAGGAAATGTTCCCTCTACTTTAGGTTTCCATCAATTCAAATGTTCATTATGGCTGTGTGTGAAGTAGTCCCCCAAGTTTCTAGCTCTCCTCCAACTCATAGATACTTCAGTTTTGAGATAGGCTTTTAAATCCATATCTAACAGGAGAAGTGGCAAATGTTTCTGTATAATCCTTTTGAGTTTTTCCCTTTTTCTACAAAACTCTCCCACAAAACTGATCTCTTTATTATCCTCATTGATCTTTGGTTTAGGGAAGACAAGGGTATCCCTCTCAATCTTAGACACTACATATCTAGCTTTTTTGATGGAGTGGTTACTGTAACTGCTGTTCCATAATCTTGAGGAAAGACCTTCACATTGTCTATTAAAGTCCTCTTCATTGGAACAATTCCGTCTCAGGTATAGAAATTCACCTTTAGGCTAGGGATGTGCAGGCTCGGATAGGTTCGAGTTTGCACGTGGAGTTCGGATTTTTCCCTCCAAAAAAACGGAACTCAGAACGAGGCAAAACGTCATCTTACATGGACGAACATCATCATTCCTGGACAAAAGACCAGGAATGATGATGTTCGTCCATGTAAGATGACGTTTTGCCTCGTTCTGAGTTCCGTTTTTTTGGAGGGAAAAATCCGAACTCCACGTGCAAACTCGAACCTATCCGAGCCTGCACATCCCTACTTTAGGCAGGTTCGAGATAGAAGGTGACAACTCTCTTCATGTAGGAAGCTTTTGGTTGCTGTGGACTATCTATACAAGTTGCTAGTAATTTCTCCATTTCTTTCCTTGCATATCTTCAGATCAAGAAATGAGATACTCTGATTGCTCATCTCCAAGATCAATTTTAAATACAATTGATTGGTGTTTAGAATATAGATAAACTCCAGGAACTCATGTTCTTCACCTCCCCATATGACAAATACATAATTGATGTATCTCAGCCATTGTAAGACATTCTGTGTGTACTTCTCATTGGATTCTGCAACTGCCACCTCATGCTACGATCAGCCCAGAAATAAATTGGCATAGGTGGGAGCACTTGTGGAACCCATGGCCATTTCCCTTGTTTGTAGGTAGAATTTATCATGCAAGGTGAAATAGTTCATGTAAGAAGAAAGACAATAAGCTGATCAGAAATTAATTAAATTCTCCATTGTTTGCCATATCTAAGAAGTATCTCACTGATAGAAGGTCATCCTTATGTCTGATAGATGTATATAATGATTCCACATCTATGGAGATTAGTAGATGATTATCTCCTAATTTAATGCAATGTATTTTTTGCAGTACATCTTTTGTGTCTTTGAGATAAGATGGGAGGGTCAAGACATGGTCTCTTAGGTGTATATCAACAAACCAACTTCCTTGCTCCGTTAGACTTCTTATTCCGGAAACTATTGGCCTTTCCCAGGGGATTCTTGGTGTTTTTATGCACCTTAGCGAGTGCATAGAATGTGGGTACCTTAGGGGGTCTTAACCTGTAGGAACTCTGATTAATTTTTGTTAATAGTGCCCTCCTGTAGAGCTTCTTTGATCATTCTTTTATATAGAGTGTGCAAATTCTCTGTGGAATCAAACATGAGTTGTGTGCAACTAGAAACATCCTGTAGTTGCCTCAGAATTTCCTTTACATACATTGCCTTTGGCCAAAGGACAAATGGCTTTATTCAGAGGTGGCCATATGGTCTACGACGCACGGCCGCCTCGATGTTTGTCCAGTGCGCATCCGCTTGAGGGAGCCGGCTCCTTCGTGTGCATGCATGAGACCCGCTATGACCAACAGCGCCGGTCGTAGTGGGTCTCTTTCCAAAGGGGGTGAGCTGTTGATGTTGATTGACAGCTCGCCCCATTTGGAAGGTGGGCCGGGGGGGTGGCAGCCCAAATGGAGGCATTCCCATGGGAACACCTGCCATTTGGGGGAGGCCCCACTGACATCACTAGTGATGTCAGTGGACAGCTTCCGGCTCTGACAGAGCCAGAAGCTCTCTGGGGCTTACGACAAGTGAGACCCTACCCTAGGGTCTCATCGTAAGCCCCGATGGTTCCGACAGTCTTTGACCATTGCGACCATCACCCTAGCGGTCGTTAGAGCTGTGGGTGTAAACCCACAGCCTAATGATCGAAACAGAGGCGGGCGGTCAGGATGCAAGCGGCCACCCAGTTTCTGAGCAACCGCTTGCATCCTCTGACCACCTCTGAATGAGGGCCAATGTTTGCCCCCTTTATCAGATGGCTTTATGATAATATGGTTCCATTCCCGCATCTGTTTCAGTGCTTGGTTTTCTAATCCTGTGATATTGTGTCTCATATTACTAATGTGTGAATCCTCCTCACATAATTTATCCATGTCTCGGGATACTAGTTCCATAAAGACTTGGACTTGTGCACATGTATTTTCTGGGGGGAAGAATGTAGACTTCTTCTTACATACCAGTCTGCTGCTGTTAGTCTCAGAAGTGAGTCGAGAAGCGGATTCTTAAGTCAATTCCTCCAGTAGAGAAAGTGCCTCAGCATCCAATCCGGTATTCAATATTTGTGTGCCTCATGGAATAGAGTCATAATCACTATTATCAGGGATAAGGCTCCTCATCTCCTTCATCTTCTCTTGACTAGAGAAGAATTTAGTGAGGAGGAGTTTCCTCCCAAATAAATGCAAGTCTTTCTCCCACAGGAATCGATTGAAACTAGCCATGGGGGAGAAGGTGAGTCCACTCTTTAATAGAGAAATTTATGCTTGTGAAAGAATTTCATCAGACAGATAAATGATTTTAAGTTCATCTTCTTGTAGTGAGTCCATTACCTCCGTCTGTTCATTCTCATTGACTGTCTTGGTGGTAGAGGTGGGTACCAACTTGGGGTGCCTCTTCCCCTTCTTCCTCCCCCTCCTCGTTGGCATTCTGTGAGGTATCTTCCTCTGGAGTCTCTCATATCCTCTAAAAAGAGACAGCAGATTTAGAGGGAGTAGGCCAGGGCTCCAAATGGGTATCCGGATAATCTTCTGTTCCAGTAGACTCTGCTTCTGATGAAGAATAGTTGTAAATCTCTCGTCTGAGAAGTTTTGGTTTGGTCTGTTGGTTCCATTTGAAGATTGTACCTGTTGAGAAGTCATTTTTGTCCCTGGAGAATTTTACATTTCTGTTCTATTATGTTTTTTTCAAAGGTCTCCAATTCCCTCTTATTTTTGTCAAAACTCTTTTGGCACTGTAAGTCTTGTACCCATTGGGAAAGTTTCTTCCCCAAATTATCTATCTCTTTATCACATTCTTCAAGTATGAGGAGATTGTGTTTAATAAGTACTGTTATCAGGTCTTGGGAACACTTCAGGAGGCAGGATTCCCATTCCTTCTGAAGATTTACTGTAATAAGATTAAAGGAAGGGAAGGCCTTTGGCCTTAAACCTCTAGGAAAAATCTTATCTTTCTGGTAATTTTCCAAGGTTCTTAGATCCCAATTAATATGTAGAGTGTCGAATCATATAGAGATGACTTAACATAAGGAAGTTTCCTTAGGTTGGTGCACTCTTATATAAGAAAAATTTGTTTTGTTTAAAATATAACTTTTACTTAAATATATTTAAAAGATTCTTATTTTATACATATAAAACACAACACATATGCAGACAATATATGCACATATATTACTACAATTAGTTAAATAAAAGAAAAATATTCTTTATATTGAAAAAAATATATATATATGGCTCAATACATTTTTTACCTTGAGCAATAAAGTGAAATATTTAAACCACTGAAACAATCTGTCCTATATCATTTTGTAGCATATGTATTATTGGCAATTATCAGGTCTTTTAACATATAATTTAATCACCAAAAAATGTATTTATATATATGTTAAGTATACATTCCCAGTGTCATAGTTCATATATTGGAGTGGTTAGTATGCTGCAGACTAATCACACCCTCATAATTAACCCTTGTAATCTATCAGGAGAAAGGAAAGTAATTGTTCATATAAAATAACATTATTGAATAGTTCTGCTCAGTAATTATAATCCTCTCTCAAAAAAATATTAGTCCCTAACATGATCATGCAATGAACAGTGCCCTGAAATTTTTACACATTGAATATATATAGTGAGAGCACATATTGATTTAACAATATGTTAAGTGCCTAACCGTAACCACCCCCTTCCCCACTGCCTAAACCTAAGTCCCCCCGGGGGTGCCTAACCCTAACCCTCCCTCCCCTTAGCCTAACCCTAACCCTCCCGGGGGGGTGCCTAGCCCTAAGTCCCCCCCGGGAGCCCTAAACCTAACCCTCCCCCCCGCGGCTGTCCACTCGCGGTGCACGGCATCACTACGATCGGGATGCCGGGCGCCGGTCTCCCGGCATCGGGGAAATGAGGGCGTCTACATCTAGATGCCCGGCATTTCACCCTTGCCGGATCTGACAGTCGGGAAGCCGGCTGCCGGTGTTTAGGCAGTCGGCTTCCCGATTGCTTCCCTGTGCACCACCAGCTATATCCAACCAACAGGGCATAACACCCACTAGAAGTGATGAATAAACTGGTTATGAAATTATTATAAGTGATTAATTCAGAGTTAAATTATATTTGTTCTTGTGCGGATTCTACAAACCCTTCCCCAGTGATAGATCCCAATTAACCCTGAGTTGTTTGTGTAGTAAATATTTGAGTTGAGTAAAGTCATCCTCCCAATTGATGTTGATATTGTCATCTATTTCTAGTGATGAAAAGATACTGGACCTCATTCAGAGTCTCTCGCTAGTGCTGTGCGCTCGCAAGTGGCCTGATAGTTTGCGTATGTGCATGCTTCATTCTGCACATGCGCAAACTACTCTGTGCGATCGTAGGCCACTCGCTCACCCAGCAAAGACAGCCCAGTGAAATGAATGACAGGAGAGACCGTTTGTGGGTGGTAACAGGGGCAGGACACTAATAACAGGGGAGTGGAGGTGCAAACGCAGGCGTGGCTGAGTGTTTCAACGCCGTTTTAGAGGCATGCATAATTAACACACAGCATCATAGTGCACGTAACATGCTTGTTTTTTACACTGATGTCCTCACAGTGCTTGCGGTAGGGTAAGGCAACCACAAGCGCTGCGATCGCTTCCGATTGTCCTCGATGTACCAATGTTTTAATACACTTCCTGGATATGACGTGTGCTGGTGGGCGGCTCTGCCTGTGTGATTGGGTGTACGTTGGCCCCTCCCTAAGACATGGTGGGCGTGCTTATGCCTTAGTGAGCGATCACTTCCCGTGGCATCACTTTGACAAATTTGCATATGCTGGGGGCGAGCGATTGCATCTAGCAAGAGACTCTGAATAAGGTCCACTGTCCAGGTCTTCAGGAGTCCTCCGTTTGGAGGTCAGTTCTTCCTTTGAATTGAAATTTGCCATGATACCTCCCTGTCCAACTGCTTGACTCCTACTTCCCATCAGGGACTATTAACTTTACTATCAATATATTAGATGTCCTAAACACTGAATTAATTCAGAATTGTACTAATATAGCTATTTGTAATTGAAGATACAACTTGGACATCTATCCTAATTGACAAAGTAGTAGAGGTATTAACGATACTGGATTAGAACCTCTATACACTCCTTCCTATACCTTCTAATATCCTGCCTATACCTTCTAATATCCTGCCTATACCTTCTAAGGATGACGCTAATTTGCGTACGCAGTCATACAGTAAATAAAGACTTCAGACCTGGAATCTGTGGTTCCAAAGCACAAAGTATTATTCAAGTAAAAGTACAGTCAGTTACACGCTATTGATCCATACACAATTAGGCGCAAAGGAATTATACAGACCCAAGTACAGCATACATACGCAGCGCTTCCGGACCAGATGTTAGGCATCAGCAAGAAACCCCTCATCAATCAGCATTCAGCACGAAGACTAAGACCCAGTGTTGGAGCACACATATTTATACCCCCCAGAAATAGACAAAACAATAGAGAAGTTTGTTGTTGATGCCATTGGTTCCCAAGGGGGATACATCTGTTACAGAGCATTTAACAGGCTGATTCAAATAGACCCAACCCAGCCTCTAACAACTAGGGGTCTCTGGATTCCCGCCTCATGCAACATCCTAACAGCTGTTCATATAATATACATTTTGTTGCTTGAAGTCTCTGCGGTCCATAAGTTGAGAATGCATGATGCGATCTCCACACCGACGATACCGGAATACTGTGGAAAGAGTAGGCATCTGTACAAAACCAAACACGGCTTACTTATCATGTATAAAACCTTAGTTACCAAATAATCTTTATTTCACACGATTTATTCTAAATTAACAAACTTAAATCTTATACCTTAAAGCTTATGGAACCTTGTATATGGATATGTAATGTGTGAGTATGCGGGGTTTGATATAACAACGCTAGTTAACTTGGAGCAGATGCGTGCGCACAAAGCTAATAAACAGCGTTTTCATATAGGATCTTATGCATTCGCTAATATGCGACTAGTTAACAGCGCAATTGTGCGTATTAATGTGTATATGAGGAATGGTGAAAGATACAATCGTTTATCTAAAATGGCGGCCATTCGCAAAATGGCGTCTTGCAATCTCATTTCCAAGATGGTGTCTTGCGGCCAGTCGCAAGATGGCGTCGCTGCGATTCAATTTTAAACTGATCTTGTCTCAGCCAATAATCCAGCTTCGACAGTATACACACCCTGTACCTCTCCTTACACTTTGAATTGTATAAATCTATATTATTACTCCAGCTGGGATTAATAATTATTGTAAGAGTTTACGACAAACTTAGGCCAGGTATTTATGTTTTATGTTGTATGTCTCTGTCATTTGTCAAGTATACATTATACTCTTTATTTACAAATAAGTTATAATAAAAGTCATGTTTTAAAAAATTCAATATTCCAAGAGTGCTCACAAAAAGAGTTTATTTTTCTTTCATTTTTTCTTCACGCTGCCTTTGTCCTCAGCCAGTCATCCCTCCATGACAAATCTGAGGCAGGCCAAATGCCTGAGGGATGGCTGTTGGGTAAGCATTTGTAGATATACTTATCACCTGTGCACATTAATTCCTAGGTGTCATTGACTGTTGTAATTTATTTTTAAATCAATAGGTGACTCTGGCTATGGCTGTTGCTCCTGGTTACTGACTACACTGTCGCTTCCAAATTCTCCAGCTGAGCGCAAGTGTAATGATGCACATAAGTCCACCAAATGTGTGATAGAACATACTTTTGGCCTGTTAAAGTCTCGTTTTTGGTGTCTGAATAAATCAGGAGGAATTTTGTTGTATTTGCCAAGTAGAGTATCAGATATTGTGCTCTGCTGCTGCCTTTTGCATAATATGTGTTTGCAGCAGCATTTAACCGTTGATTATGCTGAGGACAATGAGCAGGCTGGGGATTTGGTGGCTTCAGGCAACAGTTGGACAAAATGAAGTGGAAGATAGGTGAGACAGAATCTGATTTTGGAGCATTTCTTTGGTAAGTAGCTTACCTTACATGTGTAATGTGGACTATTTTCTATATACTTTTTTGATCAAATATTTAAATATTTATAATAAATAAAATGCATGTCCTTAAGCACCCTATCTTTTAGATTGTGTTTAAAATTAATTCAGGAACTTTAGCCAATTAACTTAACATCACACTTGTCAGTCAATTGCACCCAGAATGTAATATGTATGTTTTGGAATACATTTTTGAATGAACATATTCCACTGCTATTATGACCTTTTTTTTCTAAACACATTTCCTTTTTCACATAGACGTGCTGGTGACCATATGATCCAAGTTATTATTTTTTTAGCGCCTTGTGTAAGATGCATTTTTTTCTACCTATTTACATTAGTTTGCAACTTATTTTCTTTTAAAGCAAAAACAAAATGACTGCATACATAAACATATTGTATATGTAAGTATTTTAAAAACCTGTGATACCTGGGTTACACTATGAACACCATATATTTCACAGACATATTGTGTTATTAGCACAGTTAGCTAAAAATACAGTTTTTAAAAACTGTTAAAAATGCACCCAACATATGTAGTATTAATTTATGTACAACATACAGTTTTGAATATGTATATTTTAATGTATATTCAATGCACAATGCATTACCACATTAGAAGAAAAAAAAGGGCCACATATTTAAGCCAGCCATAAAGTGTGTAACATTAGCTTCTACATTTTGCAAAATACATACTTGGTACAAATCAATATTCTGGTGAGACAGTGAAAATGTCTGTATTTTTTGTAATGATTTTTGGTAATTAAAATTTTTATACAGAGCTTACTTAGAGCGACCCCTACCACCCTGACCTGTTTGGCTTTCACCTCGAGTTCTGGGTGTACATTGGGGTGGTGTGTCTACTGGTGTGTGGGCCTGGGAAGTGCTGCTTGACGTGATACTTGCTGTTGCTTCAGGTAATCTGCCTAAACTTTGAGTACGTACATTTTGGACAATACCAGCAAAATCTGTAATATCTGCATTTTGACAATCTACTGATGACAACAAATGGTCATTGAACCTGTTTTGATTTTCTTGGTTTTGTAAGTCTGCTGCTTTCAAACACATCATGCATTGCCTAATTTGGTCCTTACTGTTGGCCAGGAATCAGTATGTTTTACCACCGGCTGCGTGGGTAAGGTAAGTAACCCTAATCCTACCCCTCCCCCTAACCCTCCCTTAGGGGTACCTGACCCTAACCCCCCTAAGTGTTTAAACCTAACCCCCTCATCCCCACAGCCTAAGCCTAAGTCTCCCGGAGGGGTGCCTAAACCTAACCTCCCCCGGGAGTGCCTAACCCTAAGTCAGCCCTGGGAGCCCTAAAACCTAACCCTTCCCCCGGTGGTTGTCCGCGCCCGGCTTACCTTCTTCATTCGGTATGCTGAGCATCGGACTCCTGACGTAGGTCTAATAACAGGCATCGGGATTTCGACACCTGTCATTAGTACCCTGCCAGGATTTGACAGTCGGGAAGCTGGTGGTCGGCATTTCGACCATCGGCTTCCTGACTTGCTCCCATTGGCCATATGTGTTAACTGTACCCTCTGAGCCATCTGGTTCTTATTGTGTCTATGTCCTATATTATTAATAGTTTGGCTTTGTGTGACGTGTGTGTGCAACAAATCCATTTGTTGCTGCTGAAATGCAACCATATCTTGCCAGTATGATGCTTCTGGTTGTGGAGGGGGTGGTGGCGGGGGAGGGGTAGGAAATTAAATTGGTTTAGTGGATGACATAGTGGGTGTTGGCGGCATTTGGCATTTGTGGAATAAGGGTTAAGGAAATCTCCTGTTCATTTTCGTGTAGCCCATCATCCTCTAAAAAAACAGCCTGGGAAATGTGATGTGGATCTTCATAATCTATAAGAGAGTTGTGTATTGTTTTAGGCATTGTATTTCAAAGTACAACACAGTTTTTGGTGAAATTATAAAAAAAAACAGACAACACAGCAAATGAACTAAACATCCCCAAGTTGCCGGAGCACACAATTTGAAAACCACTGTGTTAATATATGTTAAGGTTCTGTGCTTAATATTCAGTTGGCGTTACAATTATTGCCAATGTCTAATACTAATGTTTGTTGTTTTGTCCATAGACTCACCATCCAGAAGGGGTGATGCAGGCTGCGCTGTGTAAGGCCAAGTCTCCAGACGTGTTGGTGGTGGTGTTGCAGCCTGTAGTGGCTGCAGTGTTCTTGGTCTTTTTTGGTGGAAGGTGTGATGGTCCTTTAAAAGATAAAAACAGTGTCCTTATGGAAATTACATTACTGCTTGAATGCAAAAGACTATTGTGCATGAACTTACCAGCCACCTCAGAGTCATGCTCCTGCTGCTCTCTTTCTAGCAATCTGGAAGCTGATGTGTGTTTTGCTGTTTCAAAAAGAAAAGATGTAACACATGTAAATATTAACCATGCAGATTTTGGGCCACATATGTTTGTGTGTATTTAATTTTAGCATTGTTTTTGATAAATAAACATTGACATTATCACAATGTTCTTTACATTTTTTGGAATAGATTTGTGGATTGCTTCATTTTGTGGAGGACGTAGGTATGCTCTAAACAAATGTGCCTATTTACAATAGCATTGATCCAACAAACAACATTATTCTGTTAGCCAAAGCAAATGTAAATTTTAAAATAAAAACCTAGAATCCCTAGAGTGGCTAAACTTCATATAAATGGGAAAATGGAAAAGAAACACAATTGCACAGGAGTATATAATATACAACTAGATATAAAAAAAAGTATTTAAAGAAATCAGGGGGTGCTCCCTGAAGTAATAGTAATATTTAGAAAGGTATAGAAAATGAACTCCTTTTATGAGGCACACCCCGGATAACAGATAATATACAGAGGAAGAATAAGTACAGATCAAAAAGTAATTAAGATTAAAAGACAAACTTTATTGGATTATTTTAAAATGTAAAGCTTAACATAGACCAGGAAGCAAGACCCAATCAGTAGATAAATAGCAATAAAATAGCAAATATGATTAAGACAGCGTTAAACTAACAGATATGAATAATTAATATCTGAAATCATGTACAAAAATAATCTATTGATTCCAGGTTGATAACATAACTAGTTGATCATAGCCAAAGTGGTCATGCACAATAATAACATGTTAATTCCCTTGTTTGATTCCAATATATAGGAAATAATAATGGAAAGTAATAATATAATGTTTAGTCAACTATAACAAATGGTATGGCATAAACAGACGACATAAAAAAATGTTAATTATATAATAAAACATAAAAACATCACATAATCAATGTCTGAAATCATATCTATAAGCCAGCCATGTGTATACTAAATTGTTAATCACAATGGGTATTTATATGAAAAAAAGTACATACTAATGATGTGTAAATACTCACAAGTACTTTAGAGTGTGCAAAATAATAATCTAGTGACCACTATGACAGATGGTATAACATGAATAATGAATATTGAAAATACATCAAATATTTAATGATCACAGAGGATAAATCCTCATACACAGGCAAAAATAAGACAAAACATAACATTTATAACATAACAGTGTGACAAGAATACTTAACAATGTTAAAAAGTTGTACACCATACCCACATAATAACCAGGTAAATCTTAGAATGTAGTACTAAGAGGCGTCCCACTAGTGTATAATGGAGAGTGAATACCAATATTGTATCTGAATAGATATGAAAAGCACACTGTGTGCTCCTATAGGTCAGATTCTGCTATTCCACATCTTATATATACACAGAGGATGTGGAATGAGTTTCACTGTCGCACGGCATATATAGAAACAATGCAGTCTGCTTCTACTGTTAGTGCCAAAGTTGTTGTGAGATCCTATTTGCTCCGGCAGCGCAATTAGAGAGCAGGAAAGAAGAAATAGTAGCAGTACCTATAAAAGAATACTCTCCAAGTAGGTATAAGGTGAAGGGGTCCACAGTGCGCACTGGGATCCCCCAGCTGACAAGCTGACCTGTGTTTCACCGGGAGCGGGCTTTCTCAAGGAAGCTGTCTCACTGTAAAGTGAAAACCGGGTGTTATAGTCCTGGTCGCTACGTGATTGGTAAATTGTGATTGGCATTCCTTATTGGCCAATCAGAGTGGAGCTAGAATAGGGGGCAGGATCAAGCATCACCCCTATGTAATTCAATGGATCAGCAATATCCCACTATATGGTGAGCATGATTAACGGTTTCACATAACAACATTGGTTTAATACAGATAGAAGGTCTAGGGGCACATTAATATGCATATAAGTATATAGGCAAACAAAGTAAAAGCCAGGTATTATAATTCCAGTCACCACATAGTTAGTATGTTCATCAGATAGACATATCGTTATGGCCAATAAAGGTAAAGCTACAGCAGATGGGCAGAATCAGATGCCGTCTCTGTCTTATTCAATGGATTAATAATGCCCCGCAGTGTAATGTGCATGATTAGTACTTGCACATAGAGACAATGTATTCATCACAAGTGGCATATCTTAGGACAATTTGCCATATAAAGATAATATGATGATATAGCCAAACGGAGTGACAGCCCGGTGTTGAAATCCTGGCCTCTACATAATTAGTAGGTTCATATGATGGATACTTTGTATTGGCCAATAGGAATATAACTACACCAGGGAGGCATGATCAAACATCATCCCTGTGTTATTAAAGGAATCATAAATATGCCGTAGTGTAAGATTAACAATTACACATGGAAACATTGTATTCAACATATGTGGAAGATATTAAAACGGTTTGTAAATTACATAGTGATGTAGCCATCAGCTTATATTGCTTTTTTACAAGAGTCATAACAGAGAAATAGGCATAGATACAAAAGCGGTATGAAATACCGCCAGCTGCATGGCCGGCAGTTTGATTCCCGGCAGCGTGAGGCAGATAGCTGGAAAGATCCTGGCAGTGGCAGGCCAACTGTGCTGGAAATCCCGATCATCCCTAGGTAAGTACTTACTAACCTAACCCCCCTAACCCTCCTTAGGGGTGCCTAACCCTAACCTCCCCCCTGTGCCTAACCATAAAACCCCCTCTAAGTGCCTAAACCAACCCCCCTTCCTCGCTGCCTAACCCTAAGTCCCCTGGGGGGGTACCTAACCCTAACCTCCCCCCGGGGGTGCCTAAGCCTAACCCACCCTCCCCCTATCCTAACCCTAACCATCCCAGGGGGTGCCTAACCCTAAGTCCCCCTGGGAGCCCTAAACCTAACCCTACCCTCCTGCGGCTGTCCGCTCGCGGCACCCGGCATCCCTTAAATTGGGATGCCGGGCGCCGGTCTCCCAGCATCTGAAAAATGACAGGCGTCTAGATTTAGATGCCTGTCATTTAACCCTCGCTGAATTAAAGCAGACAGGAAGCTGGCTGTTGGGCTTATGTCAGCCGGTTTCCCGATTGCATCCCATAGATACATTCACACACATGCCGTTTCTCATTGTAGTAGATATCAGATCACATAAAGGCTAGATCCTAACTAGATCATTTAATAAGGCAATGTTGATTGGTAACAGTGCATAATTGATAATTGCACATGGAAACATTATATTCAACATCTGTAAGAGATATTAAAATAATTTGTAATTCATATAGTCATGTAGCCATCAGCTGCTGTTAGCAACAGTCGTAACAAGAAAATAGGCATAGATATATTCACACATCTGTCATGACTCATTACAGCAGATATCAGACCATGTAAAAGTTAGGTCCTATTTAAATCATTTAGTGAAGCAAGGTTCATTCATCACATAGCTTCTGAGTATGAAGAAAAAGATGCCCTTAGAAATAATAACTCCAGTAAGATGATAAATAATAAATATAATGAGCTGTATGCATACATGAATGTTGTAGAATATTTATACCATTGAAACATTGTGGAAGATATATATATTTTTTGTATGATCTAACATTTTATGTATGACTCAACAACCTCTATCTATGTTTGTAACAAATGTAAAACTTATATTTTCCGATTAGGATCATACTTATTACGCACTTTCTTCCCATTCTCAGATTATTCAATTTGAATGAACATATAATATTTTTATTTATTCAGCTAGTGTTTGTGATTGAGAGATACCTACTCCTTATTTATTCCACTAGGATACTGGATTGTTTTTTAGGAGTTTTTTTGTGATCATATTCGCCATTTTTTTCAGGAAATAATTAATTTATTTGTATTTATTTCCCTTATATTTTAAGAGTATACTAATAAAAATTAATATTTTAATTTTAACATCATTTCATATTATTTTGATACATATAATAATTTTGATTTAAGAGTGCCCCACAAAGGAGTCATCTTTACTTGCCTAGGCAAGGAAATTTTGTGAATAATTTGACTTCCTTGAATCCAGGGTGCACCAACAACCAATATTTGAACCCAGAATAGATGTTTTGAATCTATGTGATTTTATTACTGTTGGTCTTTTTCTATATTTCATAATTGTTAGACATTGATGTGCAGAATCCTTTTTCCACATTTCCCTTTTCCCTTTTATTTTTGAATTAATACATACTGTGTCTATACAGCTTCTGATTCTTTGCACGGATTCATTTTTTCTGATAACTTATAGAAATTATTTACAATTTAGATACTCTATACTGTGTATTTATTCTTTGCCTTTATTGTCTATAAATTTCCACATACAATTATGACAAATTTCAGCATTAAGAATGAACTAACATATAAAAAAGGAAAACTGCTAACCTGGATAGCATTTTTAATAGTACTTCAACAGAATTGGACTTAGATCCCACATGGGAAGATGATTTTTTTAAGTTGAAACAAATACAACATAAACAGATAAGAGTCAACTGGAATTTAATCAGCTTGGAAAATTATATTAAACAAAAAGTTGTACCTAGGGGTCTAAGACCAAAGGTATTTCCCACTTTTGATTTATTTTTCTGAAAGTTTAAAGAATGATTGAGAAGCCAGTCTACTTAAGTGCTCGCATGATCTGATGATGATCTTAGTCCAACACACTAATCTAGTTCTTGAGGAAATTGAGAGAGATATTACAGCAATTTGCAAAAAATTGGAAATTTGGGAACAAAATAGTAGTTTCCAGAGGACCTTTGAAAAAAACAAAAAAGAATTGGAAATCTATGAAAACGATATCATTAAAAGAAAAAAAGAGAAATTTTATAGAGATAAAAAGATTTCCTTTCTGGAAATATTTTTAGATGGACCAAAAGATCCAGGGATAACACTACATCTAAGTACAAAAATACTTATAGCTCATCAGAAACTGAATTTTCTGACACTGAAGGCAATATAAAAGGACAATTCCTGAATAGAGAACTTCTGGGTGGTAACATCTCAGAACCATTTCAATCTAACTCTTTTTTAGGAGAAAGAAGGGGCCCACAAAGAGGAAAATCAGGTGGGGGAAGAAGAAGAAGGAACAGGAGATGGGAATCTCCATCACCAGCTCGTTATCAAACACGCACATACCACAAGAATCAATGAAGATTATATCCCCTCTTAAAATTATTAACCTTTCTCAACATACTCTGACTAAAAACCAAATATCAGTCTTGGAGAAGGGTCTATCTTTTTCCCCCAGAAGTAATTTTAATAGATTTCAGTGGGAGACAAATTTGAGAATATTTGGACAAAAGTTACTACTTACCAAATTCTATGCTAATAAAGAAAATTCTGAATTTAAATATGGATGATGTTAATATAACTACTACACAACCCCTGAACCAGGGTGAGAGTTCGGTAGTATGGAAACCACAAGAACAGGAGGTACTTAAGATGTTGGAGGAATTGAAAGATGTGCCGGGGGACCATCAAACCACTGCTGAAACCAGACGACCTATCTGCAAAAACAAATCTGTCTTCTGGCCTCAAGAAACTATATGCCCAGAAGTTAAGGTATTCATGAATCTGGTTTCTAAAGAATTTGATAATATCTATAAGAAACAATGTTATAGGACCACTCATGGAAATCTGAACATGGAGGAGAGAAAAGCAATTGAGGAATTGAAAGCACTGTCAAATGTCATCATCAAGCAGTCAGACAAAGGGGGCAATATTGTTTTATGGCCCCTTGATTTATACTTAAAGGAGATTAACAAACATCTTTATGATACCTCTTGCTATACTAAAATGTTCTCTAACCCCATGGAAGATTTCAAAGAACAGTATGATAACATTATTAGGAGAGGAGTCCAGGAAGGATCTATTACAAAACAAGAATTTGAATTTCTGAGGACAGACAACCATAGAGTTCCCACTTTTTACCTGCTTCCGAAGGTTCTTCAAGAATCTAGAAGAACCTCCAGGATGACCTATCGTCTCTGGTATCGGTAGCATTACGGAAAAAGTGAGTATCTTTATTGATACTCATCTTCGCCATCACGTGATAGGCTTACCATCCTATGTACAGGATACCACAGATGTATTGTAGAAACTTCATGATGTACACTTACATGAAAATGATCTTTTGGTGAGTATTGATGTTGAGCCACTTTATACCAGTATCAAACATGAACTTGGTATAGCAGCAGTCAAATATTTCTTAACTATGGAAGGATACAGTGATTTTCATCAATTTCTTTTGAAACTCCTTCACTTTGTACTGTACAATATTTTTTTCACATTTGATGATCGATTTTTTTCAACAAATAAGGGGAACAGCAATGGGGGCAGCTTGTGCCCCCACATACGCAAATCTTTTTCTAGGGTGGTGGGAACGTGAAATTGTATTCTGTGAGAAAAATGATCCATATACTGGACATATAACCACCTGGCTCCGGTATATTGATGATATACTACTAATCTGGGATGGCACACTTAAACAACTAGAAGAATTCATCCATATTCTCAACAATAATGACATTAATCTTAAATTCACATATATAGCAAGCCTCAGTGAAATACCATTCCTAGATTTGAAAATACTGAAAAATGTGAACAATAAAATAGCTACAGAGCTTTACAGAAAAAATTCAGCTACAAATAGCTTATTACATTACTCTAGTTCACACTTCCCCCCAACCTTGGATAACATCCCCAAAGGGGAAGTTTTGAGGTTAAAAAGGAATTGTTCTGATGAGACAACCTTTAAAAATCTAAGTGAGGATTTGACTAAACGTCTTAGAGAAAGAGGTTACAGCAATTGTGTGATCAAAAAAGCCCGCAAGTCGATCTCTCATACTAAGAGAGAAACTTTATTATTTAAGGATAATAATATTAAGACAGATAAAAAAGTGGATGAAATCTGATTTGTGGGTAACTTCTGCCACAATTGGAAAGAAGTTAAAGAAAAGATACAAAAACACAGGCATATTTTGCTTTCAGATCCAGATCTCTCTTCCAGATTGAACAACACCATGGCACTAAGCTGGAGAAGATTGACTAATCTTAGAGACCAATTAATAAGAAGTCATTATACCAAACAGACCCCTAAGAAACCGATCGCAAATGGTACTTATCCTTGTGAGTATTGTAAGATCTGTAACCACATATTAACTATTCAAAAAATACAGGATACATTTGGCAATACAATTTATCTTAAAGACTACATTAATTGTAGAAGCAAAAATGTAGTTTACTGTATTGTGTGCCCATGCAACTTGAAGTATGTAGGGATTACTACTCGTATGTTAAAACAAAGGATAATGGAACACATGGGCACAATAAGAAATGCGCAATTGGATATTTCCAAGATGAGACAACTTACAACGGTAGCTCGACACTTTAATTTAAAACATAATGACTCATATAAAGAAATGAAAATATTCGGTCTAGAGATGGTGAACCTTGGAAATAGGGGTGGAGATGCCATGAAAGAACTCCTCAGGAAAGAGAGTAACTGGACTTTTAGACTAAATAGCATAGCCCCGACGGGTATGAATGAGCATATAAATTTCAGTGTTTTTTTGTAAACTGTTATCCCTTAGGAGTTTATATCTTGTATTTATAATCTGATATTTCTCCAGGACTAATGTCTATGACCATTATTACGGACACTTCTTTTATACCACACCTACATATTCTTTGTCACTCATCTGTCATAATTTTTCCATATATATTTTATTAATTTTTATTTAGTATTATTATTATTCTCCATTTTTATATTTATTTTTAATTTAATTTATTTAACTCATGACACTTATAGATGTGGGATGATTTCATTGGTTGCATTACTATATCCATGACATCCACACTTAATTCATATCAGTTTCACTTATCAATTTTTTCACACACTGGTCATTAGATTTTCATGTGCCAGATGCCCATTCACATTTTCCTCTTTTTTTCACACTTCCATATTTTTTCTGGTGTTTTTTCTTTTCTTCTCTTCCTTTTTTCTCCCTTTTTTTCTTCTTTCTTTTCTTTATTCTTTTCACCATTACATAATTTTTTCTATTTTTCTTTCTTTTCTCTTTTTACTTTTTCTTTTTCTTCTTTTCTTTTATTTATTCCCTTTTCACACATTATTTCTTTTTTCACATATTTTTATTCTTGTGTGGATTATACACATTTTTTCACTCTAATTTTTAATTTTTAATTTTTCTCACATTTAGTATTATTCACAACCTTTGCACACACACATATATATCTTTATTTTGAGTTTTACACTTTTTGAGATTAAAATCTAGAATCCCTAAGTGGATATCTCACAACCACTATCATCACATACAAATAATATCCCTATATCCTATAGGATTGAGATTATTTGTTTTATTTATTTCCAGTTATAATCACAATTTTACTCACGTATTTATCTTATTATTATATGAATGCACTCTATACACTTTCATTTTATTTTATAAAATAATTTTTCATACACATTATTTTAAATAATTATTTTATGTAATTACTAATTTTTATTCAGCACTATTTTACGCTTGAATTTCACATGTAGGTTTATGAATTTATCAATATATCACATGCTCTTAATTAATTTTTATTATATTATTTAAGTATTTAATAAAATAATTTTTTATAAAAATAATTATTTCAGAAATATATTTTTTTGATACTGTCCTCTTTTTTTGTTTCATTATATAAACATATTTTTATATATATTGAGCGCAATACTTTCTCTATTTATTATATAGATTGTGTAATTGGCCATAGATGTACTTATTAGTCCCTATCTATCTTTTGCTAACTATTCAGATTTCTATAGGATTATAATCATTTTTTATACTTTGGCTGTACAAATTTAACTTTTTCTGATTGGCTAACAAATTTGTCAATCATTAGGAATTGACCACTGATTGGTTTAGCCCAGGCTAAATAGACACAGAGGAGGCATAGGATTTTAGGCATTCTCTCTTGTGACCAAGCTTCAGGTGAAACGCACGTCAAGCAAGGCATCTTGATTGTGGCTGGATCAGCTGACCCTGACATCCGTTTTCAGCATACATGCTGATATTTCTACTCACGAGGGATGACAGAGGGGATTTCCCTGTAGGGACAGATGGTACAGATACAGGTACCTCCGGACAGATCAGCTGGTCGTGACACTTGCTCTGGACAGCAAGGCAGCATCACCACTCTATCTTAGACTACAAGGGATTTCCCTGCAGGGATAGCCGATATAGGCATTCCTGTGTTATACAGCCGTTTGTGGCGTTTACTGGATCATAGTGTACTATCACTCTGTTTAAACTGCAAGTGGCTCCCCTGTAGCCGATACAGGCATTCCCATATCACACAGCTGATTGCGGCGCTCACTCACAGTTTTTTATGGATGGAACATAGTGAGTCAGCCACGCTTACCTACCCAGCCACATGGACTAAGTGCCCCCACAGCTTTAGATATATTCATTTTGAGGACACAGATTATTACTAGTGTTCATAATAAGCTACAGTGTGGGATATACTTGGTCTAATCTGATATCTTATTCACAACACAGCATTATTATTATTATTATTTGTTCATTATTTGGGAAGTTTTTTTGGATATAACACGATTACAGACACATTACTACATCTCTATTTCTGATGTCAAGTCTGACTGATTTGGGCGCATTTTGTCTTTGCAATGCTTTTAGCAACAAAGACAATCTAACACCCCTGAAATCCTTAACAGGCTTGACACTTTACTGTTGTTTCATGAGGAACTAGTCTTTCTCACTCTCTCATCACTCATTTTTTTGAGTGACAGTAGAAGTGGATAGACACTTATGTGACTCACTTTATTCTATTGATCTTATCATTCTACCAGAATTTACATCATTCTGTTTGCAATAGGATAATTATATGTGTTTAACTGCAGAGAGTTAATATATTATATATAGTTCATTTATATACCTTGGACTATTATATGTGAAATTAATTTTGGGTTTGATTGAAAGTTAATTGATCACTTGCTTGTATTAATTTACCATTTAAGGAAAGGATAACTATTTCAAACTATCAAGCATTTATTTTATAGGTTATGAAAACATTGGTGACAATGATTTTGTGATTGCTTATATGAATTACCATAATAACACACTTCAAACCAATTTGAAATATTGCAGGTGAAGCATATAATTTGAACTAACCACGATCTAATTAGCTGTTTGATTATACTCTTCAGATATTGCTTATTGTATATGATTGATTAAATTAGGGTATATACCCATACTACAATAAGTGTGTATGTGTAAAGCTTTCCAGACCAAAAGCTTTCAAATCCTTCCTTCTTCCTGCCATCATGGATCCTGGAAAGATCTGAAAGCTTTTGGTCTGGAAAAAGTATCAATAGGTCCTAGACAGGGACACCTAACAAAAGAACTTCTAAAGAAGGAATGTGAGTGGACCTTTAGACTGGATACAGTTAGTCCATGAGGTATGAATGAAATGATCAATTATAGTCCTTTTTTGAATATGCAATTCAGTGGCAAACACAGGATTTCTAAAGGGGGGTTTCCAAATGCTTGATTTTAGAAAGAGTGTGGCCAGTCCATGAACCAGCTTTAATTAATATGCATCATACAAAGTATATTGTGTGTCATAATTCCAGCATATACAGGACCAGCGATCACAGTAAGCCATTAGATGTGTCAGTAGGGCCATCCTGCCTGAGCTGAATGTTTTTATTTCAGATGTGGGCACCATTCCAGAGCATGGGAGCAAGTCCGAAGAACCTAGCACTGCCCTGGACATATATGCAGAGCCATAACTAGACTTTTTGGTGCCCTGTGCCAGAAAAAGCATTGGTGCCCCCATCATTTTTCAAAGGGACATAATGCACCCAAAATAGGGCCATGGCCTCATGGGGAAGGGCCAGGGAAGAGATAGGAGAGGCCAGGAGATGCTGGGGATGAAATAAGAGGAAGCTACAAGCAAGAATGATAACAAACAGAAATGTGACAGGCCCAAACAGCGCCCCCTGACCTGTGGTGCCCTGTGCGATGGCACGGGCCGCACTACCCTAGCTACGGCCCTGCATATATGTACAGATTGATCTCGTTATGAAGTGGATAGTGTATTAATAATTAACCCTATTAATGTTCTGTAGCTGTGCACCCCTAACAGTGCATGTTTTCCAGATCTCCTAGTTGATGCACAGGTGTGTATATTACTGAATGACACATTAAAAGATCCACACGTGGTGCTAATTATTTAATTTATGATACTGAAAAGAACATGCAGCACTAGTAACATTCTATTATATTACTATTTCTATTGTGGTCATGGTGTGGACTGGGGGAAGGGGGGTTTCCAGGCAACCGGAACCCCCCCCTGCGTTTGCCTATGCAATTATCAATCATGCACTGTTACCAATTAACCTTGCCTTATTAAATGATCTAGTTAGGTTCTAGCCTTTATGTGATCTGATATCTGCTACAATGAGAAACAGTATTTGTGTGAATGTATCTATGCCTATTTCTCTGTTATGACTCTTGTAAAAAAAGCAATATAAGCTGATGGCTACATCACTATATAAATGACATACCAATTTAATAACATCCACATATATTGAATACAATGTTTCCATGTGTAATTGTTAATCTTACACTATGGCAAATTTATGATTCCTTTAGTAACACCCCCCTGGTGTAGTTATATTCCTATTGGCCAATATGAAGTATCCATCATATGAACCTACTAATTATGTAGAGGCCAGGATTTCAACACCGGGCTGTCACTCCGTTTGACTATATAATCATATTATCTATATATGACATGTTGTCCTGAGATATTCCACTGGTGATGAATACATTGTCTCTATGTGCAAGTACTAATCATGCACATTACACTGCGGGGCATTATTAATCCATTGAATAAGACAAAGACGGTGTCTGATTCTGCCCATCTGCTGTAGCTTTACCTTTATTGGCCATAACAATATGTCTATCTGATGAACATACTAACTATGTGGTGACTGGAATTATAATACCTGGCTTTTACTTTGTTTGCCTATTAATGTGCCCCTAGACCTTCTATCTGTATTAAACACAATGTTGTTATGTGAAACCGTTAATCATGCTCACCATATAGTGGGATATTGCTGATCCATTGAATTACATAGGGATGATGCTTGATCCTGCCCCCCTATTCTAGCTCCACTCTGATTGGTCAATAAGAAATGCCAGTCATAATAATTTACCAATCATTTAGTGACTGGGACTATAACAGCCGGTTTTCACTTTACAGCGAGACAGCTTCCTTGAGAAAGCCCGCTCCCGGCAAAATGCATGTTGGCTTATCAGCTGAGGGATCCCAGTGCGCACTGTGGATCCCTTCACCTTATACCTACTTGGAGAGTATTCTTGTACAGGTACTGCTACTATTTCTTCTTTCCTGCTCTCTCATTAGCTGCCTGTGTTGCGAGTCCCTGCACTGCCTTGAGCAACAGGGATCTCACAACAACTTTGGCACTAACAGTAGAAGCAGACTGCACAGTTTCTATATATGCCGTGCGACAGTGAAACTCATTCCATGTCCTCTGTGTATATATAAGACATGGAACAACAGAATCTGACCTGTAAGACACACACTTTGCTTTTCATATCTATTCAGATACAATATTGGTATTCACTCACCATTATATAATAGTGGGACGCCTCTTAGTACTACATTCTAAGATTTATCTGGTTATTATGTGGGTATGGTGTACAGCTTTTTAACATTGTTATGTATTCTTGTCACACTGTTATGTTATAAATGTTATGTTTTGTCTTATTTTCACCTGTGTATGAGGATTTATCCTCTGTATCATTAAATATTTGATGTATTTTCAATATTCATTATTCATGTTATACCATCTGTCATAGTGGTCACTAGATTATTATTTTGCACACTCTAAAGTACATGTGAGTATTTATACATCATTAGTATGTACTTTTTTCATATAAATACCCATTGTGATTAACAATTTAGTATACACATGGCTGGCTTATAGATATGATTTCAGACATTGATTATGTGATGTTTTTATGTTTTATTATATAATTAACATTTTTTTATGTCGTCTGTTTATGCCATACCATTTGTTATAGTTGACTAAACATTATATTATTACTTCCCATTATTATTTCCTATATATTGGAACCAATCAAGGGAATTAACATGTTATTATTGTGCATGACCACTTTGGCTATGATTAACTAATTATGTTATCAACCTGGAATCAATAGATTATTTTTGGTACATGATTTCAGATATTAATTATTCATACTATATCTGTTAGTTTAATGCTGTCTTAATCATATTTGCTATTTTTTTTTCTCTAATTATCTACTGATTGGGTCTTGCTTGCTGGTCTATGTTAAGCTTTACATTTTAAAAATAATCCAATAAAGGTTGTTTTTTAATCTTTGATCTGTACTTATTCTTCCTTTGTATATTCTTTTCTTCTCTGTTATCCGGGGTGTGCCTTAAAAAAGAAGTTCATTTTCTATACCTTTCTAAAAATGGCTAAACTTTGTTTGTGCAAACTAGCACAACAACACTTTCAATTAGAGGCAAAAAGTGCCGTTTGGAGATAAGTTTCCATGGAGTTGGACTTTCCGCCTGGTTTCAAAGTATCTCCATATTCAATTCCAGGACGATTTTTCCTAAGTGGAAAGTCAATGCATTGCAATAGGCGAAAACGTATCTCCTATGAATAGCAGGTGAAAAAAAGTGCAAAATAATTTTTTTGGGGTCCAATCACGGGGAAACTACTCAAAACCCTTGGAACAGCCCCCCAAGGCACAAGTCCGCCCCCCAAAATAAAAAAATTGCATCAGAACATCACAATAAATAACTTTTGATTTGGGGGTGACAAAGTAAAAAGTGGGGGGACAAACATAAAAACTAGCGAAATAGACTTCTTGGGGGTCTGCAAGGATGGGTCAGGTTTGTTTAGGATTGTGGGTGCATGCCACAGGTGCGTTTTTGTCTTTTTTTTTAAAAAAGTACACTGTAGAGACATAAAAATATGCTAGCACCCATTTTCAAGTACCCCAAATTTGACTGGACTACTTATTTACAAAATATTATTTAAAAAATGCCATTCTTCACCAAAATTGCAAAGACACTAATAAGAAGCAATTTAAACAACTTAACTACACCAAACACTTTTATTAGGGCTATTAGTACACCTCTCCATTGAGTCACTATGTAAGCACATCTTTTTTGGGGGTACAGACTGATTACCCCAATTCAGACTTTCCGCCTGTTCCACATTCTCCGCTTTGCATTTTCACCTGTTTAGGGATTGAATATGGCAAAAATCATTGATGCACACGGAAAGTTTTCACCTCTGAATCAGGAAAAAAAGGCTTAACGTCGGACAGGCGAAATTTTACCAAATTTTCACCTTTAATTAAATAGGGGCCCTATAGGCATTATATTGGACATAACCAAAATACAGATTTAAGAATTTATGACAGTTTTTACCTAAGATAAAAAAACAAGAGGAAAAAACGTACATGTCCGCTTGGGGGCATCTGTGTCCCGCACATAAGTATTGCGCACCACTTCAGGAGGAATGAGGTTTCTGAGGGGCTCCTCATATTCTAAATAAATAGCTTCATAAGCAGAACCACCAGTACTCTGTGATGACTTAATCTTATCCACCATCTACTCTTTCACATGTTGCTTGATGTCAGAGAAACACTTCTTACAGTGGACCTCGTCATGCTTGGTTGGCCCCACAGCATTGACCATCTGGACAACACCAGACCAAAAGCCACTTTTATGCCGGACAGAGATTCGGACAGCCAGCCACCCAAATATCAGGTGCTGGTGCTTCATGACCTCAGTCACAAGAGCCAGGTTCTGGTCAAATGTAAACTCAACATTTCTGACGGTTTTCGTCTTGCCACTCTGGGGTGCCTCCACCTCACTCTCCCCACTGGAACTAACATGGGGCTGGGACACAGCCACCTCCTCTCCCTCGATCTGTCCCTGTCTCTCCTATTCCACAGACATCCTCCTCTACACAATAATACAAATAACAAACAAAAGCAAAAAAAAACACCACCACTACCAACACACACCACACACACATATAAACACTGACAGGACCAAATTAAATAAACAATATACAGAGATAAAACCAAAAACAAGAAAATGACAAGAATACAAATATGCACAAGATTAAATTCACACACCAAACAGCAATCGCAAATACCGAATCGCCACAAACTCACCTCCAAACTCCTAACTGACCCTCTCTCTAATAACTCCTGACACAAACCCTTGTGGAGTATCCATTACAATGACTATTTATATTGTCTGTGAACATTTGATCACATGTCACCTCTTCAACCAATCAAAACAACCCAGAAAGGTGTGTTTGTAATGTTTCCTGTTATCTCGGGTGACTAATTAAACTTCTTCATGCGCGGCCAGAAGAAACCAGAGTCGTCAACCCGCAAAAAAACCCTCAATCCAAACAGACCAGAGATAGCTCACCCGAGTTAACACAAAACTCACCCGAGAAATCGCGAATTGCTTCACCATTGAAAAACTCGATTTTAACAAACTCCTTTCTTAGTAAATTTGCGAGATTTACAAGGCTTATCTCACCCGAGTTTCGGCGATGTCCAGCGAGTTTATTTTCAGCCAAACTCGAACAAAACTCGAATCTTAGTAAATTTACCCCTATCAATCAAAAAATAGAAACCCATTAACCATGGCTTATAGTAAGACCCCTGTGTTTTGGTTTTGGATCTGGATTAATCTTCATGTTTTGGTTTTGGGTTTGCAAAAGCACTATCGTTTAAAAATCGATAAAAATTTATAAAAATCGATAAAAAGCAGCTAAAATGTCTGAAATAAAAACCTGAGTTTGGTTTTTAAATCCGAGTTTCGACCCGGCAACAGATCTGAAGTGGGACTCGGGGCCTGATTCATCACAGATTGCAATTGCAACAGTTTACGCAGATCGGCCAATGGTGCGTACTGCGCATACATAAGCACTGCAGTGTGCAGGTCAGGATTGCAATAGCACTGTGATCACGCACGCAAACAGAAAGCCATTGCAGAATGAGTGACAGGACGTCAGCATTTGGGGGTGGTGACGAGGGAGTGATCGGAGAAATGCAGACATGCCTGTTTTAACGCCATTACCTTGACATTCATAAATTAGCCACTGCGATGGCACACACAGCTTGAGTACTCACTGCATGCAACGAGAGTTGCAATTTTTTGAGACAGGTCAGACCTGCTGTAATTCTGCGTGAGGGTCCGATGTTACTTGACATTACTGGTATATACGCAGGATTGCAACGTCTTACAGATGTGAGAAAGTGGTTGTGAGTGTCTCCGTGCTGGCTGAGCAGTTGCAAAGATTAGTATATTTTCACAGCAGAACTGCGTGTGTAATCGCAGCTCCGATCGCAATAGCGATCTGTAGTGAATCAGGCCCATGGTTCAAACCAGGACACAAAAGTGAATCTGAACCTTGATCCAGTTCTACTCGGAACCCCTAAATTCGAGTGTGTTTCACATATCTGGACCTGCCGTCTCTAGCTTGTATTAATAGAATTCTCACCCTCATCCTTAGGTTTATGTAGTCTTAGCCTAATGTACTTTAGGCGATCACTTTATCCCACAAATTTGAATGAAAAACTTCTTTAAAAACATGTTGCTTAGTAAAAAATGCCTATGTTGGGTAATATAATTTAATTTTCTGGAATATCACCCAATGCCTGAATCATCACCCGTGATACTGAAAAGTTGTCATCAAAGGAAATGTCCATAGTTTTGCTTTGCAGTGTAGGCAAAATGTACTAAGATGGGTCAGTACAAATGTAACCTAACTTTTAATCATAAATAATAATCTTTAAATAAAATAAAAGGCTTGTTCACTTTTAAAACCAATAATAGATTATGTCTGTCTAATCTCAAATGACTAATTTTTACACTACTGCAGATGCCACCATCTTGGCACACAAAGTCACAAATTACGTGAAATATGTGAACTGGAACATTAATATGATAGGGTCTCCAACCTGCAATTATACAGTTTTTAAGCAACCTAGTTTAGGGACTTATTTAGATGTGTGTGTGTAAACTTACCCATTATTTATATGCTAACTACTAATGCAGGAGCTATTTTCCAAGAATGAAATATACATAAATAAAAAATAGACCTATGCACTCATTGCAGTGCAATATGTTTTCACCATGTGGACTTTATTGCTATTATTTAAAAATCAACCTCTAGATGGTGATATAAGCTTACCAAATGTTACACTTTGCACATAAAATGCATATGCTTTATATGATAATTTTAATTGTATTTATTTTCATAGATAAAATAATTGTGGAAGTGTGGCAACATCTTTGTAAGAAATAAAGCTAAAAAATGTGTATGTTTGTTTACACTTTATTTGACAATGATCTATTTAATTAAGTATGGGCCTAATTCAGAGTTGAATGGTATGCCGAATTTTCAAGTAGTTGATTATTGGTGGTCTGTACATGCATCACAGTCGCATAGCGCACGCGCAGCTAATGATTTGCGACCGTGCTCAACTTGAGGATTCACTCGCAATTTATTGACAGTAAGAGACCACAGGGAGTTCCAGCCTAAACATGGGCGTGTCAAGACCGTTTCCTTGGGCATGTACTAGCCAGCGTCTGTGATTGTGCACGCAGAGAACAGTGTCTCCGTTACTGCGTCCATTCTGAGTAACAAAAGACTCACTTGAGGAGTCAATGTTTTCAAGATCTGTGTCCAATGCTGCGTTTGTGTTTCCACTTGCAGGCAGCTGCGATGACTCCTGTGGGTGTCTCAATACAAATTCCACTAGCTGATGCATTAGCATATTTTAGCAATTGCTAAGTTGAAAGAATCACAAATGTGTTTGAATTAGCGTACATCTCTGAATCAGGCCATATGTTTACTATTGCAAAATGCATTAAAATTAGAACTTTTGAAAGTAATGTAATGATTTTTGACTTTTCATTTGAAAATCTCCAGAGATGCTTTGCAGATTGAGGAAGGTGTGTGAGCAACTTGATAAACTGCACAAGAGCTAAATGTCTTTTGGTAGACTCCAGGGGTTCAATCCAATTAGCTGTGTGTCTCCTCGCAGAGCAAGTAAGCGCAGCTGTATGCCGCACTTAGGGTGTGTACACACTGAAACAACTTGTAATTGGACTGATTTTACATCCAATTTCCCTTGAGGCCAGAACATACGATATTGACTAATATTGACAGATACACACTGTCCAATATTGCATACGACCGAACGATATACTGTATATCACTGGCAACATATGACATCAAAATTGGTAAAATCAGAACGACCCATCATCTGGTCGTCTGAGTGACCGTACATGCTACATGATTGGCACCTAGTCGAATGCAGTATCTTCCAGGTGGCCGTGCAGCACGGCTGACTGGAAGACATCACATATGACCTACAGGATCGCGCAATAGTGTGTACACACTAGCCAATAGGCAAATTGTGCCGATATCGGCCAAGTTTTTGGCCGTCCTTCAGACTCATGGATTTTTGTTTGCAGCCCCATAGAGCTCACTACAAAAATCCACAAATCCATGATGATATCGGGCCATGAGAGGGAGTGAGTTGTGGTGCCATTGCAGGTATTTCTACACCATTGCAACAGCAATGTTCCACATTCGCAGCTAACTGGATTCAGCTCTAGGAGGCAAATTTACTAAAGGTTAGTTCGTGGTCACTT
The DNA here is from genome assembly GCA_031769625.1 of Taudactylus pleione. Taxonomy (NCBI): domain Eukaryota; kingdom Metazoa; phylum Chordata; class Amphibia; order Anura; family Myobatrachidae; genus Taudactylus; species Taudactylus pleione. The sequence continues at coordinate 19,469,931 of JAUIMM010000178.1, forward strand.
TCTAAACCGGCTGAAACCAACCGTTTTTCTGCTGCATTTTTTAACCTAAAAACCAGCTATTTTCAGCTTCAGTTGAAACCCAAATTCGATGTTAGTTAGATTTTGTAGCTCTAAATGATTTAAATTTTCAGTTGAAAACTGATGACAAATAAAAGTTAAAAAAATATGGAAAACCTGTCCAAACATAACTACTGTATGTTCTGTGCAGGCTTCCTAGGTTTAAAAGGCATGAGATAGTTAAAAGTTTAAAAAAAATGTGTGGGGACCCCATTTAAATTCATAACCAGTGTCAGACCTCTCTGTCTGGTCTGGTACTCAGAATTCAGGGGGAAAACTGGTGTGGGATCCCCCTTATTTTAATAAAACCAACACCAGCCTGAACCAGCCAGGGGGCTTATGCTATAGCAGGGAGAAGTACAGTGTTGTTATCCTCTGCCATACTGTAAACAAACTCCAAACTAGTCAGTGCTTGTCCAAAACTCTTCTGCCACAGGCAGGTCTATTGTTTCAGTGGGTTCCTTGTCATTTTGCTTTTGGTTTTTGCTGTTGGTTTTTGGTCTATTTTAAAACTGACCTTTAGTAAATCTGCGGATACTATTCTTCTCTAAGTATCAATTGTTGGTCTCATGGTCTAAAATGTTCTAAAGTTTAGTTTTGCAAAATCAATTTAAAATTAACCAAATAATGCATTAACGACTTTTAACAAATAAACCCTTAGGTACATTTAATCTTCCTGTCCTTGAGGGTCGTATGGAATTTGTTGTGTTTTGAGGTATCAAAAAATATTTCAGCTGGAGATCTGATTAATTTCAGCCTGAAATGTCACAATGCCTATATTATATAATTTATTATCTTTTATTTATATAGTACCACCAGCGGAGGCTCCTTACATGTCTAGCCAGTAGGGTCTTAAGTACACATCCTCCCTTGCCATCCTGGTGATTAACAGCTGATGTCACTGGGAGGTGGGGCTTAAGTCCGGTGGCCACGGGTGGCATGGCCTAATTCAGGGAGCATGGCTTAAGCTTGGAGCTGCTGCTAGGCTAGCAGATAGTCTGTATTTTAAGGGCTACATTAGCTTCAGCTCCTATTAGCCAAATAGGACTGCCATTATAGTAGAGGAGACACTCTCTCTGCTTTTGCAGTCCAGACTGGCAGTCCCAGGGGGAGAAAACACCTCCCCCTGGGACTGCCTGTTTGGCTGTGATCAGCAGGGAGTGCCTCTAATGAGAAGTCACTACCACTGCTGCCAATCTAGGCAGTTCCTGTGAGGTAGTGGATTTTATTAGGGGGGCTGCAGTCCTGCAGCCCTTAGGTAAAATCTGCCACTGAGTGCCACCATTATGCAGCACTGTGCAGAGAATATTTAGTCATTGATGTCAATACCTTCCTAATTGTAGTTTGCAGTCTGGGGAAAGCCTATGTATCAAGCCATTTTTAACATACAATTATGCAGAAACTGCATAATGCAGGAGATTTCACAGAAATCTCCAGCAAAGTGCTAATTAGCACTGCAGATTGCAGTCCCCATTATTATCGATGGGAACTACGATCTGACCCCTATGTACTAATCTCCAAAAAGTTAAACTTTTCAGAGTTTAGCCTCGGTAGTTTACACCATCTTCAGTTGGTCTAAACTACTGTAATGGTGATTACACACGGTCTAGATCAACGATAACGATGAACGATAACATTGAATGATTTCATCAATGATTTAAACGATTTTGTGAACGATGAACAATTGAACTATTTCTGACAGTATTAAAATGAATGTAATCAACCATGGGAGGCAATCGGGAAGCCAACTGCCTAAATACCGGCAGCCGGCTTCCCGACTGTCTTATCCCAGCAAGGGTGAAATGCCGGGCATCTAGATGTAGACGCCCGCATTTCCCCGACGCCGGGAGACCGGCGCCCGACATCACGATCGTAGTGATGCCGGGCACGACGAGCGGACAGCCACGGGGGGGAGGGTTAGGTTTAGGGCTCCTGGGGGGACTTAGGGTTTAGGCACCCCCCCGGGAGGGTTAGGGTTAGGCTAGGGGGAGGGAGGGTTAGGGTTAGGCACCCCAGGGGGGAACTTAGGGTTAGGCACCCCCCTGGGGGACTTAGGTTTAGGCAGCGGGGAAGGGGGGATTAGGGTTAGGCACTTGGGGGGGAAGTTAGTGTTAGGCACCCCTAAGGAGGGTTAGGGTTAGGGGGGTTAGGTTAGGTTAGTGGATATTACCTATCCATGATCGGGATTTCCAGCGCTGTCGGGCTTCCGCTGCATCGCACTCTGCTTCTGTCGTGCTGCCGCTGATGGTAATCGAACCGCCGGCCATGCGGCCGATGGTATTTCATACCAATTCCTCGTCCACATCTTCCTGCAAACACAGTCGATATCAGATATCGTTATCTGACATGCAGGAACGTGCATCGATTTTTACAATCGTTATCGTTCAGATCTGATAAGAAATCTGACCATGTGTATGCTGCATAAGCCTATAGAGGCTCCAGGGGCAGGAGAGAGATCTTTCGGTCTCTCACCAGCAACCCCCGGCCGGTCCCAGAAGCTGACCCTGTGCACATGCACAGTGTCAGCTTCCTAAGGGGAAATATTTCACTTCTCTGAAAGACTTCTCCTAAATGCTGGGTATATAACTTGCTGGGACAGTGGTTACCTCAACAACTGTCCCTGCGAGTTCCACATTGTATATAGTGGGGGTATTTAAATTTTTTTTTAAATATTTCTGGCGGGTTAGGTAGATAATAATCACGGCAGGTCCGCGATTATTAGTACATAGACCCCTTAATCCTCTATCACACAAACAACAAACAAACAGCAGCTAATTAACTACCAGTATGTTTTATGATTAAAACATACTATGGTTTTACAAGTTATTGATATATGGAGCAAAGTAGAAGTAGAATTTTTCAGTAGTGAAATTTATTTTCATAGTAGTCTGGTTGATGCATTCTGCTGTATCATACTGTATGTCAGTGCAGGTCTTTCTTCTTGGTGGAAAGCACTGCAGTAGTCTTATACCCCTTTTACACCGGAGCTAAATCCCAGGTTATTGCAGGGTTAACCCGGGCAGCTCCCTGGTGTAAAATGGGAGAGGGTTGGATCGCCAGGTCGAGTGACCCGGCAATCCAACCCAGGTAAATAGCAGGGTTTGACACGGACGTAGCCCGTGAAACCCTGCTGTGAGAACAGCGCACTCCGGGTCATGATGACCTGGAGTGCACTGCAAGCCAGACGATTCGTCCGGCTTCAGTGGTGCTTGAAGATGACATCATCTCCAAGCATCCACTTTCACGCCGGGAAAGCCGGGTCTATGCAGACCCGACTCCGGTGTGAGTGGCGTCAACTCGGGAATATCCTGAGTCAACGCAGGCTAAATTCCTGGTCTGATCTAGATAGGAACTCTGGGCCTGGTTCAGACCCGCTCGCGAGCGCTGAGCACTTGCAAGCGGGTCGATGGTGGCCCAGTGTGCATCCGCACGACGGAGCTGGCTCCGTCGTGCGCATGCGGGAGACCCGGATAGCCGTCTCTCCGGGTCTCGTACCAAAGGGGGCGTGCTGTCAATGTTGAGTGACAGCACACACCCTTTAGTGGGCGGGCTGTGGGCGTGGCTGCCCAGACGGAGGCGTTCCCATGGGAACGCCTACCATCTGGGGCCGACCCACTGACATCACAAGGGGACAGTGGCCGGTGGGGAGTTTGACTGGGGCAGTACACCTGTCAAACCGTAATGCAGGTGTCCTAAGGCGAGCTCAGGGAGGACAGAAACCTCCCGTGGATCAGAAGGTGATGTCAGTGGGAGTGCTTTCAGCTCTGTTTGAGCCAAAAGCACTCCAGGGCTTGCGCCAATGAGACCCTACCACAAGGGTCTCGTCACAAGCCCGATAGTCGTGATGGTCTTGACCATCGCGACCATCTTCCTGCCCACTCGCTATAGCTATGGGTGGTCACCCACAGCTATATGAGTGGCCAGGAGGCGGCTCTAAAAATCAAGAAGGATGGCCCTGATTCAGAGCGAGGGCTCTGTCAGACTGTCCAGCTCTAAATCAGGGCCTCTGTTCCAACTCTGGGTCAGACCCGGAATTTTGGTGGAAAAGGGTATAACTGAGGATACAAAGCATGGATTAGTTTCCTACAACAAATCCAAATATATTTAAATATATGTAATTTTTTCAGCCTCTCCCCCTCAAAAAAAATAAATTTTAAAAACTGAATTCTGCAACAACATTTTTTTTTCACATATTCAGAGATTTGATGCTATTTTTGATCATACAGTGATTAAAATTTGTACTTCAAACACTACCTCTGAAAAAAGGCATGGCAGTATATATTTTAAATAACATTACAGGCAACAGTGTAGTGAAATAGGGAAAGCTTGACATTTACAGCACAAACATTAATACCTGTGTATTTCTTCAACAGAAAGTGATATTTTGCTGCATGATGAAGTGTCAACACAGGAGGAAAGGCCCTGATGAGACACAAGAGAAACCCATAATTATTCTGCACTCCTTGCCTGACTAACTAGCTGCAGAACAGCCAGATAAAGCAAAAGCTCATTACACACCTGAAACACAAACAACACCTGCAAGGGATCCTGCTGTGGGCATAGTTGCTATGAAAGAACAAAGGGGGAAATGAGACAAAATGAAGAAATCTCCAAGCAGATTCGGAGGGTAAATCATAATATTTGCCATATTCCAGCTTACAAAAACTATGGCCCTGATTCAGACCCGGACGCAAGTGGCCGTTCGCACGTTCGGCATACGTGCCGAAATATGTAAATTCAAGCGCTCGCTCGTAATTTCGTATGCAGCTAATCTTCCGCCCCAAAGTCTCCCAACCCCTCCTCTAGCTAACAAGCGAGCCAATGTGGCTTGCAGGGAATGCTCGCACAAGTACAAACCGGAAGCGGGCCTGTCAGATTTCGATTACCTGCTCGTTCATTCTGCCTACCTACTTCAATCGTATCATGCCAACCAATATATCAATTAGCTTAATTGCTCTTCACATGTTTTCAAAACGTTTTTTTTTCATTTTCAATAAACTTTACTCTTGTCCGTGTTTTTGTTTACCCGCAGAATACGTACGGTTTAAACAATGGTTTTCTTTATCCAAAATACATGTTTGATCCAATTTTCAAATTGTTTTCCGTGTTTTTACCCACGCATATTTTACTTGTTTAATTTCTTTATTTAAATTAGCTTACGCATGTCACTGCATCAAGCCTATCATAACTCATAATAGATTTTTTTGCCTGTAGAACACATGACTCATACACTAACCAATAGAATGGTTCCTGTTAATTTACCAACTACATTAGCCAATCAAAATTATTTTCTGGTCTTTATTAAAACTGTATTATTAAAAATACACCATTGTCATCATGAGAGCCTCTGCGTTCACCAGGCGGGAGCTTCTTGTCCTGACTGAGGTGATGGACCGGCGTATCACCAGCCAGCCTCCCCCCATCAGCAATATGGAGAAGCGTTCCGTCTATGCGGAGGTTCGCCGCCACCTGCGTTCCTTCGGCTCACGCCGACAGATCGGCCAGCTGGAGCGCAGGTGGTCTGACCTTCAACGGCGGACGCCCCGCTTGCTGGCATGTTTTCGCTGAAAGTAAGTTATGTTCTGTTTTGTTTTCATGTTTTTATTTGCGGCCCTATCTGCGTGTGCATGTTTTCTTGTTTGGCCTGTTTCTTTTTTTCCAACATATCTGCGTGTGCATGTTTTCTTGTTTGGCCTGTTTCTTTTTTTCAAACATATCTGCGTGTGCATGTTTTCCTTTTTGTTTGTTAACCAATTAGCGTTTAGAAAGGGAAAAAAAAAATAAACGTCAAATTGTTATCCATCATTTAGGGGCCGAGCGAAGACTACGGCGTCATCGCCAGCGAAGACGTCGCCCTCGTCCCCTATCCCCAACTCCAAGCCAAACCTCCTCTCCCCAACCTTCCCAAAATTCCCCCTCCACCCCAGCCTGGCCAGACACTGACGCCCCTCCCTCTCCGAGAATTCCCATCCCTCCAAATTCCCCCTCCCCTCAACCCCCCTCTCTCTTTTCCTCACCCTTCCCTCCACCCACCCCTCTCTTGACCACCCCATCACCACTGTCCGAAGTTACCCCGCCGACATCAGATGTCATTTGTACCACCTCCGAGGAGGACGATGGTGGGGATCCTGGTCCAGGCATCATTATGAACGGTATGTTTCCCTTTTAACCATTTTTGTGTTTTTTTTTTAATGTGTTGATGTAATCCTTTGTCTGTGCCTTTTCCATTTTTTCGGATTTTAAAAGGTTTGTTATATATATATATCTTTGTCTAAAAATGTCTCTGATGTTTTCCCCATACACATATCACACATGTCCAAACACTCATACTTGTATCTCTTGTTTATGGTAGCAACAAATGTTTTTTTGGTGTGTACTTGTTTTTTTTTTTTGGGTGATTCATTATTTTAAATTTTTTTTTTCAAAATGAATTTGTTTGTTTTTGGAATTTTTTAAAAAATTGTCACTTTTTGCTAAGTCGATTTTGCTTTTGAAGTTTTTAGAATCATAAATTAAGGATTAATTTTATTAAGCACCACAATTTTTTTACCCAGAGAGGACCAGAGGCGGTTGGCGGAGCTAGCCGGGTGTGTTCATATGCTGAGGGGGCATGTTATCGGCATGCTGGTGGTCCTGGATAAAATGACGGGGATCCTGCGCCACTAATTTTTTTTTAACATATTTTAAACAAATAAACATTTCAAATTTGAATACAGTCTCATTCCTTGTCTGTAAATCTTAGATTGTATAATCTTACATAAGTAGACTATTGCAGCAAATATTTGAAAGTAATGTAACTAAGATTTTTGTAAGCAGGCACATTAAACACCTAACAATAACAATAGGTTTGGAGAGTTAGCAGCATTTGTGTTTATAAATTTTTGGTGTGTTCGGTAAATTTTAATTTAAACCTGCTTAGGCCTAGATTATAAAACATACTGATTCTACATAATACCTTTTGGTGTTGGTTTTAACCCACAAAGCATAGTAAAGTACTGACCAATTTTACACATTACAGGATTAGCCATTAAGCAACTTTTCCTTGGGTGGACCAGGTTACACTTGCTTGTAATGTCGAAAAGAAATGTTTTTTTTAAATAAACGAAAATTTAATGAACATAAATAATAAACACAAAGTGTTGGGTCACAATCAATACACACAGTGAAAACACTCTCAAAAATCCAGCCTACACCATAATAAAAAAGGAAAAAAACAATCAAGAACTGTTTGACGAATTAGCATGCCAACATGATTCCACAAATGAGGCGTTGCAAAATTGGGTCCAGAAGTTATATCCAATGTGCCCACAAGAAGTCAATTTTTGGGAGCAGGAAGTAGTCATCGTTTCATCCCAAAATATTATGAAATAAAACACAAGAAGGGAAAAAAAAACCGATTAATTTTTCCCAAAAAAAATTACCTTTCTACATTGTGTCAAATAACTTATTTTGGGCCAATAATTACCTAAAGAATCTGGCCACCACATCATCGCGTATGGCCCCCCACATACTGACCTCCGACCAACCTCGGGGGGGCCATCCTCAGGCAAGGCATCCTCTGGCTGCATTGGGACACCACTCCTTATGGCGATGTTGTGAAATATCCCACACAGGACCACAATTTTCGAAACCATATCCGGCAAATACATGAGCTCGCCACCAGAGCGGTGGAGGCATCTGAATCGGCCTTTTAAAAGGCCGATACAGTGCTCCACAACTTGCCTGGTGGCTGTAAGTGCGGAATTATACTCACTTTGTGGGCCTGGTGTGGGAGCCAAATAAGGAGTGAGCAGCCAGGGTGTGCAAGGGTAGCCACTGTCTCCTGTGAAAAAGAAGTGACAACATCAGGATCACTGTGTATCAATCTTTACATTGGTATCTACTAAAGGTCTCCACTTACCCAGAAGCCATGCATCACCAGCTTGTAGGTTGTTTAATTTTTGCCAAATCCCTGATTGCGGACGAATGAGTCATGTGCACTCCCGGGTAATTTTGCATTCAGGGACAGGATCTGGAGGGAGGCATCACATACCACCATTACATTCAGTGAGTGATAGTGTTTTCTGTTCCTAAAAATTGCCTCCAGCTGTGCTGGAGGCTGAAGTGGTATGTGAGTACCATCCACAACCCCTATGATGTGTGGGAAGCCAGCTATTTGGTAAAAATTGGCCTTGGCCACACTAAGGGAAGCCATATCCAAAGGCATTTTAATAAAATGATGGAGGTGCTTGAAAAGGGCCTCCATCACTGCCCTCAGGATCCTTGAAAAGGAGGATTGGGAGATTCCAGCCACTATTCCCACCGTGGTTTGAAAGGATCCTGAGGCACAGAAATGTAACACCGACATTAATTACATAAGTGGTGGTATTGTTGTAGGACTGTAAATTTGCCGCTCAAGATTACTCTCTATTAATGAGAGAGTGTCTATGATGGTTTGTGGAGGAAGACGGTATCGTCTGAAAACCTCATCATTGGGCATTCCAAAAAGGGTGACATGTGTTCTATATATCTGGGGCCTTGCATGCCTACGATGCCTATGCCTGGGACGAGATTGAGGTTGGTCGGCTTCCGGAAGCATGACCAAAATAATACGACCAACATCAACCTGAAAGGGTAAGTAATGTAGTTAATGTATGTTGAATGATAATTTATAAAAAATATACTTATCTTTCCGTTAAAATCCAAAGATGCTTACATGCCGGGGTATTGTCATGATTGCAACAACCTACATTTCAACATTAAAAAATTTGTTTAGAATTTGGGGTGGTCATTTTGAACTCTTCAGAATGTAGAAAATTGACTAAAATATAGGTGGTGATGAAACAATTTGAAAAATTATAAACCTACATTGAGAGGACTAACAAAATTGTCTTAGAAAAAAATCAGCAAAAAAATAATGCGCTAAATAGTTCGCATTTTTACAAGGGGGATGAAGGAAACAAAAGTGTGCTAAATAGTTTGCAGTTTTACAAGGGGGAAGAAGGAAACAAAAGTGCGCTAAATAGTTTGCAGTTTTACAAGGGGGAAGAAGGAAACAAAAGTGCGCTAAATAGTTTGCAGTTTTACAAGGGGGAAGAAGGAAACAAAAGTGCGCTAAATAGTTTGCAGTTTTACAAGGGGGAAGAAGGAAACAAAAGTGCAATAAATTTTTTGCAGTTTTTCAAGGGGGAAGAAGGAAACAAAAGTGCGCTAAATAGTTCGCAGTTTTACGCTCTGAAAAAAGCCAAAAAAAACCTGAGTCAAAAAGATGCGAACAATACATGAACATTTTAAAAACCAGTTATAATCAAAACTTACCAATACACGATAAATAAGTCACAGTCCAAAAACTTCTTTGGGGCCCAGCCAAAAAAAAACTAAAAAAAACCATAAAGAATATTTTAGGAATAATCAAAAACATTTTGTGGAGCCATAATTTAAAACAGGATAACGTTAAGAAACTTACTCCCAAAAGATATAAATTTCAAAAATAACCACAACAAAAAATGCGAACGGAAATTTAGGAAAAAAAATGCGCCTCGAAACCACTCCAAAGAACGCCTCCAAACAGTAATCCCTCCAACAATACACTCCTACACACGAAACCTCCAACAATCAACACCCGCCACCTCGTCTCGAGTCGCAAAAAGCCATAAATAGTGTTTTGTTTCCCGTTCAAATTAAGGACGGATCATAGGAACGCACAATCAATGATGCGGTCAAAAAATAAGGACGCATGTATAAATACGTCACTGAAAAACACAAACGGTCTGGTGTAGTTCAAGCTTTTACAAGCAAAATGGCTACAGACCAGCCAAACAATGGCCAAGAGGCGGCCGGTAAGTATTTCTCTCTTTTGTAATCAAGGATTATTAAGAACCAGAATATATTGAACGTTTTACATCCAAATTTATTTTAATTTAATGTAAATAGGTGTTGAGGATGACATGGAAGAGGCTGCTGGTCCCAGTGTTCCAGCCAAAGCTGCCAAAAAGAAAAGGCAGCCACAACTCACAAGAAAGGAGATGGAGGTTTTGGTTCAGAAGTGTGTGGACATCCTGCCACAGGCAGACAGGAATATGGGTGTAAGCCAGAAGTGGAGAATGTGGGAGGAGATAGCCAGTGCTGTCAATAGGATGGGTGATTATGTCCGTCTAGCCCGGGATGTCAAACGCCAGTAAGTAAAAACTTTAACCCAAAAAAAAAAACAGGGAAAAAAAATGCAGCAATAATGCCTACTTTTTCACCCACAGATGGCAAGACTTCAAATATCGCCTGAAGCAAAAAATGGCTGACAGGGCTAAGCATGCAAGGGGGACAGGTGGGGGTCCCACCCCTGTGTCATTGGAGTTGAATGATTTGGAAGAGCTGGCACAGGGGTGTGTGCAGGATGTGGAGGTGTTTGGCGTTTCCAACATGGATATGGACATTCCAGACTTTGCGGCTCCTCATGTTGTCCCAGGTAAATGTTGTGATGTAACCAACTCTGAAATGTTATTGTGACAATATGTAGATTGTAATGTTCCTCTTTTCTCTTTTTTCTCACAGAGACACAGGCAGATGAGTCTGCTCAAGAGGGGTGCCTTGGCCGCAGAATTTCTGCTGGCTCTGCAGGGGAGGAACCAGTACATCCGGCTGAGGACCCTGCAGAAGCCAGTCCAGGGCAATCCCCCTCGCAGGCAGTGGCACTCCTCACAGAACTCAATTTTAAATCGGATTACCATACGGAGATTCTGCAGAGGATGGACGCCAGTCTGCTACGGGTGGCTGCGGCCCTGGAGCAAAATGCTGTGGCCAACGTGACCATTGGTCAGGCCCTGGCTGAAAATACCAGGGCCAACATCAGAATCGCCAATACCCTGGAGCAGCTCGTTCGCCAGCACATGGTGGAGCCGACCTCCCTTCCTGCCAGAACATCTAAGCCATTCCTCCAAATGTGCCTAGCCCTGTGCCTAGTCCATAGGCCACAACATCTGCCTCTGGACAGGCCACCCTACCCCAGCCAAACGGGGAAAGAAACGATGACAGCACTGCCTACTTTTCCCACACTCCTTCTGTGCTTGCCCCATATTCCTTAAGGGCCAAAACTTCCCTCTCCTTTCTTGTGAATTGTTTTTAATTTGTTGTTTATTTTTTCCCAAAACTGGCATTTTTGTTATTAAAAATGTTAAAAATCTTAGTGGGTAACAATGACCCCAAACTTTTAAGGCAAAATGCACATGATTTGTGCAAAAATGTGTTGAGTAAATAAAACAAATTAAAAATGTTCTCAACTGTATTGTGACATTATTTGAAAAATGGTTTAGAGTTAATCCTGTACCACAAGCCAAAAATGAAATCTTATCCCAAAAAAAAAAGGTTTTAAAAAAAAGGTTTAAAACAAAAGATTTAAAAATAAAGGTTTTAAAAAAAATGTTTCTTTAAGGAACACTTTGAAAATAAAAAAAGTATGCAAATTCTCCAGGCCAATGCAAAAGGTTACAATAGACACAAACATGATGACAATATTGTTACAATATCACAAAACCCCCCAAAAATTGTAAAGAACATACCTTAAAATATACGCTAATTGATTGTGTAATCCTGAAATTAGCAGCTGAGATTTTCACCTGCGTACGGTAACCCCAAAAAAAATTTTCAAAACAGATTACAAGCTGGTTTTCAATCCAAAGTTGATTGTTTTTCTGAGAAGCTGTGATAAATCGATGAAACATCGAGGAGGCCCGGACCAGAGGACAAGCCCATCGCCATTGTGGTCGAGTAATCCACACCCCAAGCTGTGCGAGCAGTTTGAATGGAAAGAGGATCAGCCAGTGACGTATGACTTGGTACGAACACATTTGACGTTCGCATGAGCTAATTTATGTACGCCCCCAAAACGCCTCGCCACGCCTGCGTTTTCCCATCTCCACCCCCGTCAACGCCCAAAAACGGCCTGTTCTGTCAATCACATTTGACATGTCACTTCCTGTTCGCAATTTGCCGAACGAGTGGAAAAAAGCTTGCAAACTGCCGTACGCACATGCGCAGTGTTACACCGACGCATGCGCGGTTTCTCAACATCGGAACACAATGAGCGTACTGCTGCTAACGAGCGGCTCTGAATAAGGGCCTATGTTCAGCCATAAAGGAACAAACCAGTGGTAAACACAGGATTTTTAGTGGGGGGGGGTTCTAAATATATATAAATATATATACCGTATTTATATATTGTGACACAGTTAGGTTAGGGGGTCCCTCTCCTGGGTAGAGGACTCCTTCCTTACACACACACACAGCAGCAGGGAAGCAGCACACCAGTCTGGATGCAAGTACAAGCTGGTCGGCGCCAGTCTTTATTGTACAATGTCAGAAATAACACAAAGAAAACATAAACATAAATCCTAGCCCTGTCGGGGCACTAACTTCACAGGTAGTTCCCTCACTACCAGAACCTGGCAGGGCCTAATGCCCTCGCCAGCAACAAAGCACAGCACAGTACTCACAGATAGGTTTTCCAAGTGTCTCTGAGCAAACTCCCTGTCTGCTCTCCCAGGTGAGACAATCAGCCTTCAACACACTAGGCTTATATTGGCCACTCTCAGGTGGAAACCCTAACAACCTGTTACCAGGCTGCGAGAACCAAAACCTGGAGTGGCCATGGGTGGAGCCCTCCCTCTCCTCTCACCCACAACCCCCAGGTCCCAAACCGGCTTTTCAAAAAGCCGAAACTCAAGCCTGCTACACTGCAGACTTTCTCCTAGGGATTTTAAACACATAGGACAGGAATCTGGGATAGATGTCCCTGCCACAGACCACTTTACCAGTGATCCTATCACATATCCCCCCCCTTTGTTTCGAACTATGGGGCGGAACAACTGAAGCCCCCAAACAATGAACGCGTGACAACGCGTCTGCTTTAAACAACAGGCCCCCTGGCCTGTGTTCCTCCGAAAATTTAAAAGTTTTTAACATCCACTTTATGGCCAACGCCTCCTTCTCCACTGTGGCATCGGGTAGGCATCGAATTTTGAAACAATGTTCAACTTTCGGAAGTCATTGCAGAAACGCACACTCCCGTCGGGCTTTGGAATCAACACAATGGGACTTGACCATTCACTATGTGATACTTCAATAACCCCTAACTCTAGCATATTTTTAATTTCTTTCAACACCGATTCTCTTGGTGCTTCTGGTAACCTATAGGGCTTTAGATTAACTTTAACTCCTGGGTCAGTGATGATGTCATGTTTAACGACCGAGGTTCTCCCAGGTACGTCAGAGAACAGCACCCTATTTCTGACCAGAAACTCCTTGACCTCTCGTTGTTGAATTGCCGACAGGGTTTTTGCCACTGTCACTTCGGGAACTAAGGGCCCTGGATTTACTGGAGGGACTTGGATGGCCGACAGTACCTTTCTATCTTTCCAGGGCTTTAACAGATTTATATGGTATATCTGTTCCGGCTTTCTTTTCCCCGGCTGGTACACTTTGTAATTGACCTGTCCCACTCTTTCTAAGATTTCAAAGGGCCCTTGCCATTTAGCCAAAAGTTTATTTTCCACAGTGGGAACCAACACTAACACTCTGTCCCCAGGAGCAAAGCTGCATAACCGAGCATTGCGGTTGTATACCCTCTGCTGTGCCTGTTGAGCCTGTTTCAGGTGCTCTCTCACTATTGGCAACTCTATAATAGGCAATGGAACTAGTGGTCCCTTAAAACGTGGTCTGGGAGCATGATACTGACACTCAGGGCAGGATGTGCAAAAGTCAGATACCTCTTTATGAAGCCCAGGCCAGAAAATCCTCTGCATTATTCGCTCAGTGGTTTTCTCTACCCCTAGATGTCCTGCCATTATATGACCATGGGCCAGATCCAACACTGTTCTTCTGTAGGCTTTGGGAACTATTAGTTGTTCCACAACATCTTCCCCCTTCTTAGTCACCTGATATAACAAATCCTGACACATTGCCATGTGGGGATAGGACAAAGGACTATCAGGGTCTATGGGTTTACCATCAACTACTTTTAAATTCTCCCTGGCTTTTACCAAAGTAGGGTCATTCAACTGCTCCACGGCAAAGACCTCTCTTCTGACCTCTAAATCAGGCAGACAATCACCTGGCCCAACAACACTTCCCACCTCAATGGGAGGCACATCAGTTGGCGGGCCACCATCACGCTCCGCATTCTCTAGTTCGCCAATCATAGTAGAAAAAGGGAGTACCTCTGACTCAGAAGAAACTCCCTCCTCCACTACACCGACAACCTTCTCAAATGGATAGTGGTTGTTCACTTCTGGAACAAAACGGCTTTCCCACAACTTCCAGAAGTGAGCAAAGTCTCTCCCCAATATTGTATCGTACATCAGACCAGGCACCAAACCCACAGAAACTATAGCAGAGCCACGTGGTGTCTCGATGTTCACCTCGGCAGTAACATAATATCGATTATCCCCATGTATGCAGGTCACACCAACAGTTTTCCCCTTATGCCTCAAGGGGTTCACCAGCTCAGCTTTTATAAGTGTCACCAAGCTACCAGAGTCTAACAGTGCCTCTACTCGGTTGCCATCTACAGTGAGTACACACATGTGCTTATCAGTCTCAGCCTGCTGGTCAGCCGTACAGGCTGTCTGCTGTAGACATGAGCAGTATCACATTGCATAGGTTCAGTTGTAAGTGAACAATTAGCGGAAATATGGCCGAAGTCACCATACCGGAAACACTGAATCATATTAATGTCTAGTCGTTTACGGGGCATGAACCTTCCTGGCCTGCAGGCCTGTCTCCAGGTTCTACACCCTCAGTCTTAGGTACATCCCACCGCCCAGCACCCTTCTCCCCTTTAACAGTCTTACCAGTGTCTGTGGGAGTTTGCCGGTGCACCATCGGGGCTTGGTGGGGCATACTCCTCAGCTCCTCAGCCACCACGTACCTCTCCACTAGCTCGACCAACTGGTCCGCGGTCTTAGGGTCTGCATGGCTCACCCACTTGCGCAGAGTCGCGGGTAATGATCGCAGGTACCGGTCCATCACGACCCTTTCCACGATCTGTGGTCCCATCAGTGTCTCGGGCTGTAGCCATTTTGAGGACAGATGGACGAGGTCATGCATCTGTGAATGTGGAGGCTTGTCCATATGGAACTCCCAGCGGTGGACCCGTTGGGCACGAACAAAGGTGGTGACTCCCAAACGAGTTAGGATCTCCTGTTTTAGTTTTTTATAGTCCTTGGCATCAGCCAGACATAAGTCGAAATATGCTTTTTGTGGCTCCCCAGACAAAAAAGGTGCCACCAGACTTGCCCACTGCTCCTGGGGCCAACTCTCCCTTTCGGCCATTCTTTCAAATGCGGCGAGATAGGCCTCCACATCATCGCCCGAAGTCATCTTTTGGAGGAAGTGACTGGCTTGTACGGAGTGAGTGGTGGTGGGAGGACCAGTAGTAACATCTCTGGGCCGGGCGACCAGGTGCTGTACCACCTCTCTTATGGCCTGGCTGATTTCCGCTAAGGCCTGGCGGGTTTCCTCGATAGCGACCTGTTGTTGCCTCTGGGCTGTCTCCAAGGCCAACAGTTGCACCCTGGTGGATTCCTGCTGAGCCCAGGTAGATTCCTGCTGAAGTTTGTTTGTCTCCTGCTGAGCTCTGGTAGATTCCTGCTGAGCTGTTGTAGCTTGGAGTAAGGCCTTAATAATGTCCTCCATTTTGTCCTGGGGTGTAGGTTGGAAGCTGAACCTTGCCTCTCTGAGCATTGGCTGACGCCTCCTCTATGGGACTCCAAGGACACAGTGTTATTTCCACACTCACAAATTGGGTGTCTGTCCCTTTAATCTTTACATGGAAAGTTTTCCTCTTGCTGCAACTTCAGTGTGTGTGGTTGCCTGCATTCTCCACCATATTGTGACACAGTTAGGTTAGGGGGTCCCTCTCCTGGGTAGAGGACTCCTTCCTTACACACACACACAGCAGCAGGGAAGCAGCACACCAGTCTGGATGCAAGTACAAGCTGGTCGGCGCCAGTCTTTATTGTACAATGTCAGAAATAACACAAAGAAAACATAAACGTAAATCCTAGCCCTGTCGGGGCACTAACTTCACAGGTAGTTCCCTCACTACCAGAACCTGGGAGGGCCTAATGCCCTCGCCAGCAACAAAGCACAGCACAGTACTCACAGATAGGTTTTCCAAGTGTCTCTGAGCAAACTCCCTGTCTGCTCTCCCAGGTGAGACAATCAGCCTTCAACACACTAGGCTTATATTGGCCACTCTCAGGTGGAAACCCTAACAACCTGTTACCAGGCTGCGAGAACCAAAACCTGGAGTGGCCGTGGGTGGAGCCCTCCCTCTCCTCTCACCCACAACCCCCAGGTCCCAAACCGGCTTTTCAAAAAGCCGAAACTCAAGCCTGCTACACTGCAGACTTTCTCCTGGGGATTTTAAACACATAGGACAGGAATCTGGGATAAATGTCCCTGCCACAGACCACTTTACCAGTGATCCTATCACAATATATACACACACACACGTATAAACATGGTATATATATATATATATATATATATATATACACACCATGTTTGTGTGTATAGATTACATATATATATATATACTGTATGTGTGTGAGACACACACAGCATACATACACACACATAAATATCACATACACACACAGCATTCAACCCATACACACATAGCATTCACACAACTTACATACACATACTGAAGCATACACACACAGCATACTTACAAAGTACAAACACACTCACATATAACATGCTCACAGCAGCTTTTACTACTGCTAGCTGTGGAAGTCCTCCTACGTGCCGGGCTGCTGGGTGGCAGTGATCCTCCCTCAGGCTCTCCCGAGCTCACTCTGGAAGGACTGTGTAGAGATTGCGGTGTGCTACCCGGACCCTCCCAGTTAATCTGTCAACACTTCCCCTTCAGGTGATATGAAAGCCACCTGACGCAGGAGCGCTGCCAGCTAACCCTAACCGGTAGCTGAAAGGGATAGTGGGTGGCCTGCGGTTGGTGCAGAGACAGAGACAAGGCTGTCTCTGTCTCTGAAAAAAAAAGTGGCCAATCAGGGGGGGAGGTTGGATGCTTAGAAACCCCCTCCATGGGCGCTACTGCAAACATCTGCTATTACTGAATTGCAAGAATCACAAAAAACTGTTTTAATTAGAATGCAAGAGTCACACATAAATGCAAAAATAGAGCTAAACAGTAATATTGGACCATTTTCTGATTTGGGAGTAAAGCAAGAATTTGCTAGTAACTGTGGACCTGGACAAACCATGTAGCAATGCAAGTGGTGTAAATACATACATTTTTGCATGCACAGTAAATACTAGCTTAAGTGTCATGTAACCCACAAATATGGGGCAGATTTACTTTTACACTGTCATTTAGATTTCAGTTTTGACATTACCCTCTCAAATTTTAATCTCTCTGCACATTTTAAATATGCCCCACCTGTAGCAAAGTTATTTGCTCTCTCTTACTTTATTCCCAACTCAGAATTAGGCCCATTGTGTCTTTAGACTACCAAATAGTAGCTTACATACCCGAACACATAGATTACAGCAGAACACCACCAACCAGCTCTACATCACTATCACCACACGGTGTGGTCTCCGCATGTACTGTGTTTTTACATAGAAATACACTGATGATCCCTTCCCTGCTCCATTTCCTAAAAGAAAAAAATAATTTAGTTTGTACATTTCAGAAATATTGGTGACATTTATGCTTACTGCAAAAACATGTGATATTGTTTTTGCAGCTTATGTTTATAGACTATTTTGCTTACAAGTAATATACCCTGTTGAGGTCCATGCCATGTAACATTGTGGTATTCTGTTTTTTTAACATAAATACATTTGAACATGCAAAATAAATAATTTACTGAAATACTATCTTCAAGTTGAGTGTATATCTAAAACTCGGTGGCTGTATTGTGATGCAGCACACACCTAGGCCACACTAATACCGCTTTTACACCAGAGCAAAAACCTGGGTTATTGCTGGGTCTACACAGGTCGCAGCTCAGTGTAAAAGGGTCACTGAAAAATAACCCAGGTCAAGTGACCCAGCAATCCAACCCAGGTAGCTACCAGGGTCAAACCCAGGATGGACCAGGGTAATGGTGCAGTGTAAACTGTGCAACCCAGGTTATCCGACCTGGGTCATGCCTAAAATGAGCTGATTGGTGGTTGTGGAGAAGTCACCTCCCACTTTTTATGACCTCACAAGTTTAGCAGGGCAGACCCAGGTTCAGTTTGAATGGAGCTGACCTGAGAATAACCCAGATTGATGGTGCTATGTAAACAGTGTCAGACCTGGGTTAGAACTATGTCTATAAACCCAGGTCAGACCTGGGTTTTTGGTGGAAAAGAGGTATAATTTATGCAATTAGTTTGGTAACAGTACAAATGCACAAAGAAAATGTATACTTATTGTACATGTGAAGAAGTTGCTAATAAGTGATTGCCTAACCTGACTTCCACTTTCTGTGCTCAAAGATTCACTTGATGGTAAAAAGACCCCTAACTGTTGACTGTCCATTGCATAATCAGGTGGAGGAGGTTGATGTTATGCCAGATTATACAATAGACAGCAGCAGAGTACAATATCTGAAACCTTTGCTAGACTATATAGCAATACACCACCAGATGAAGCAAGACACCTGAACCTAGAATTTAATAGTCCAAAAGTGCTTTCTATCACTAATCTATGGGATATCCTGTATGTGTCTCAATAATATTATGCAAAGCAGAAGTCTTTGGAAATGACATTGGAGTCAGAATCCAGGAGCTACAGCCATAGCCAGAATCACTTGTTTAATTTAATAACACAAAATAATTAGTACAATCACTATTAGCTTTAAAGTATAAGAAAGCATTACATGTAACTTACCCAGCAGCCATTCTTCAGGCCTTTGTTCCACCTCAAACTCAGCATAGAATAATGACTGTCTATGGATACAGGTATTATGACATAAATAAGTGTAGCCAGATAAAATACTCAAGATTTTATGTATATCTTGCCACTATTCTAGTCTTAGACAAATTTGTGTGCAGGCTATAGCTCTAATTAGGGATGCATGCAATATTATAGAAAGCTCCTCTTTTTTCATGACTCCTGGCTGGGGGTAGCAGATTGAAGTATAAGAAAGTGTCTTCAGGGCTACCATGTCCTCGGTGAAATGGAAGAGGAAAGTTGCCTGTGTTATACTCACCTCTCTAGAGGTAACTGACTGGAAGGAACCAGTGGCAAAACATACAGAGCAAATAACAGCTTATACAGGCTTAAAACAGCTAATGATCTTGCCATTTCTGATTCAAACTGATTCTTGATGAGGTCATACAGGCTAATTAAATTAATGTGATTCAGGCAGAGCAGCTGTATTACCTCTCTAACAGAGAGCGCATTGAAGTTCAGCCACTCATGAAAGAAAAATAAGCCTATATAGGCTCTACAGTACCTCAGGAAGCTGCTGCTTGTCCTGTTTCTGCCTTCTGCATCTACCCAGTCAGGTGGTGTAGTGCTGCATATCTAATGTAAGTGGGGAGCATGGAAATGCCATATTTCCTACAGCCACAGTGCACCAAATGGTTTACATGTCCCTATAGGCATCATGGTAAAGCTTTGTCCAATAAAATTGGTTTTTGGACACAAATCCACCATTAATCTGGTAGTCTTTGAACACTTTTACCATTGTTTCTTGGTCACATTTGATTGGTTTTGAAATCCAATGCTTTGCTAATCTGTGGTTTCTATACTTGTACTTGTAAAATCTTTGGTAGCGAGCAAATGTTTAATTACAATCTGAAGTTGGAAATGTTGGAATCTTTTTAGTTTTGCCTTTAGTAAATCTATGGATTTCCAAGCTGACGGCACAAAAAGACAAAACAGACCTCTAGTAAATTTATTTCATGGCCTTAGATCTGTACATTTATGGACTAAATTTGTATATCATTTGTTTTCTCTTATTGCCATACTGTTTATAGACCCATTCCTCTTGGGTCTGGAAGGTGTTTGGCTCCCCTGTTCTGTCCTGCAGAGCTCACACAGCTGCGGCTTCCTCTGTCTGAGCATGGGAAGTAGTCTCAGCATTTCATGCAGCAGTAGAACTCCATGAACATGTTGGAGTGGTCACCAGTTATCAGTAAGTGGTCAGTAACATAGGTACAGCATTACAGAGATAAAGGTGGAGAGTGAAAGATAACAATTTCCTCCTTTATCCACCAGAGATAAAGGCAGAGAATGAGAGACACAATAGGCAAGTTTGTGCTAGATAAGCACTTTGACACTTATTCTGATTGCATGAGTTTCACTCAGGTTGTGAAAGCAGAAATGATATTACTGCACATATGCAAGTTACTTTCCTTGCAGGTGTTGTCTGGCATGCTACTAGCTAGCAATCTGCTTGGTCTGTACATTGTTCCTAAAAGATTTTTTTAACCTTTTAACCTTGGACAGTTCATCTGGATGCAATTCTATGTAAAATTATGTTGCAATACATTTGAACACTAACATACATATTCTTTTACAGTACAATCGTTTGTTCAAATTAATACTCTACATTACAAGGTATACTACCTGCTACTGGTGGCTACCTTTACACATTTACTACTTCACTCACCTTCACTGTAAGAGTGATAGGTGGTGTACACGATGACCATTCACATCTGCCCTGACCCTGGATTCTAAAGTCTGTGCACATAAAGCTGCATATATTAGCAATGGGGGTTGACAGCATGTAGCTCTCCAAATGCCACTACACATAAACCCAACTAAAGCTATCCAGGAACCTTATACCCCATTCAACTTCAGGTTTACTTATAGAATTGAGCACATTCAATTGGGTCAGCCTCCTTATTAAGTTCATATATTAAACAAGCAATGTGTCATGCTGACTTGCACTTCTAACAATGCATGGTCATAGTCTTTTTGTTCCAATTGCTGGTCATCATCAGTCCAATCACAGCATTTGGATGTTTTTCTGGTTTGCCCTTAAAATAACAACAATCAAGCATGAGTATTTTCTTAATGAGCCATATAGTAAGCTTAATAACAATAAAAACAATGAGTAGTAAGGCTAGGCCCTAAAGTATCATGTGTAGGATACCAAAAGAACATCCTCAGAGATCCTTAAACCAATTAGCTGTATTCAACCATGAAACCTTCCTGAAAACCATTCATTATCATCATTGTTATTGATAAGTCCTCTTATTTTCTTACTGAGGTTACATATTAGCTTTCTGATAATCCATGTATACATGTATAACAGTCTCTGGATCATCACTTGCTTAGTGAAAAAGTTGCAACAGTGGGCTCTAAACTGTGTGTATAGCATAGTACAATAACCTCCAGCATGGGCAGTCAGATAATTAAGGATCATACGGTGCTGGACCTGTTCCCTCATTATCAGTTTTAATTCCATGCTTACATATCTAAATGTGCTATCATAGGTATCTGTAATATTATCTATAAGATTGCTTAGATCCCGTATGAGGTGGTAATTGTTGTTCATAACTCTAATGGGACTTGTACCATATTCTGTATCACCTTTCCACTGTGGCATGAGTGCCTTGGGTGATGACCCTTGTAATTCTTTTTTGTTTCTATGATAGAGAGGATCATCACTCATAATCAGTTGTTTCATAACAACATGGGGTACTATGTGTGTATCAGGCTTCAATCTTACTAGTGTACAATTGCCATTCACACCATACAGAAGCCATTTGTAAGCCCTCTTACCACATAAAAAATATACCCCTGCTGGTGCCATGTATATAAACCCTCCAGTGATCCTGTTAGCCAAATGAAATATATATCTTAGTAATTTGAGGGATGCACCCTTTGTTGCCCTTATTTTTAGTGGAATATGAGACATTATATCCCCTGCAAAATCGCCTACTGACAATGGGTGTAGGCAGGGTAGTTAGAAACTCAGGATAAAATTGGGTGTAGTTAACAATAGTGTCCCTGCACCAAGTATCCCCCCGAGTTTAACTAATTCCAAATACTTGTTCCCCAGGGGGATATATTATATGCCAGCCAGTCTGTTTCATAACATGAAAACAAACTTCAGGGGGAGCATAGAATTGGGAGATTGCTATAAAATGTGATTGGTTCTGATGTAGCCAGTAGGTATCATTTGCTCCTTTCATTTTTATTGTATGTATTTTCTTCAAAGTGATGGATGCTGTAACCCAATGGAATGTTGTTAGGCTAAGTGGGGCCTTGGTACAGATCAAGAAATTATTTAAATAACCCCTTAATTTGACACTAATAGAGGTATGACAATGTAAAAGTGAGTTAGTCTCCTCATGGGGCGGGATTTGACATGTGCTAGTGCACTTCTCATCTGATGCCCTGCTGAAATGTTCACATATACTATACACCTAGCTGTGGCTATTTTTGCATGGCCCTACATGTGCAGTCAGTATGGATCTGTGATAATGCTCAAGGATACTGGTGTGATTAAAATAGTTATTGGTGTCTGTGGATTTACAAATAGTAACCATACCAGTAATATGGTTGGAACACATAATAATGACCAACATGCAATACATCCCTGCATTACACTAGTAAAATCCTTATTAAGTTTCTTGCAATGGGAAGCTTGGATCCAGGTATTATGGCCTGCAACCTTGACAGAGATGGCTGTGATAAGTAGGACTTGGTATGGGCTTTCAAATCTGGGATCCAGCCTTTTCATCACGTGTTTTTTTATTGCTACTCAGTCTCCTGGGACTAGCTCATTGGTACCTTCAAGGGAATTGTGGTCTGAAATAGAGGCAAACAGTTGGTTCTGTATTTTGATTAGATAATTGTGCAAATTTATTGCATCAAATCACCATGCTCATGTTGCAATTGCTGTGGAAAATAACAGCCTGTTCTGACTGCACTCCCAAGCAGTACCTCATATGGTGTTAATCTGTGCTCTTTACTAGGTTTGTATATTATTGTGAACAATGCTATTGGTAGATACTCTACCAAGTTTTTTTCTTGAATATGAAGTTACTGAAGCCTCAGATTGAGGGTCCCATTGAAATGTTCCATTACCCACTGCTTTGGGGGTAATACGGAGTATGGAATTCTTGTGTGATACCTACATCTTTTAAAATGTGCTGACAAATTTCTCCTGTAAAATGTGTGCCTCTGTCACTTGCCATGACCTCTGGTACCACAAACCTACAGGCAACTTCTGACATTAGTTTTCATGCGACTGTCTTATGCTGCCCATTCACTAGGTGATTAAACCTAGCGATTGAGCAATAATGACCATCGTTATCACTCAATTGCTTGGTAATTGCCTGCAAATCATGCAGTTTAATGCCTAATATGAGCAGCAATGCACGTGCATGCTAGTCTATTGGACATCTATCATCTGGCAAACAATCTGATTAACCTGATGCTAACGTCAGGTTTAGCATGTTGCCAGATGACTGAGGACCCTGCACTGAATGACTGTTCAATCAGTGTAGGCACATCACAGACATAGAAGCGACAAAACTATTATAATATCGCAATCATGCTGTCGTTTCTATGTCATGTAGTGAATGGGCAGCATAAGTGTTCGCTGATCTGCAGGCCAAAGCTTTAGGCCAGCTGCTCAAAAGGTCCATGCACACAAAAACATATTCATATCCTCAAACCTTAGGTAACTGTATAAAGTTAATCTGTAACCTGTGCAATGAGTAGTGTCTGTGGAGCACCCTTGGGAGGGACCCTGACCATTTTCCCTGAGTTTTGCAGGGTGCATATAGTGCAACCAGTGGTCAGTGTCTGGGCTACTTATGGGAATCCAGGTGCCACCCAGTATTTCTATACTATCCTGGTCATTGCATCCCTGGATTGATTTGTTTTCTCAAGCAGTATTTGGGGCATTGTGGGTGCAGGGACTGTGGAAGGCAGTGCCTATTCTCAAGCCTCTATCAATTATCAGTCTCCCTTGCCCCCATCTTCTCCAAGCTTTATATCTCTTTATTTGTAACTTGTTTCTGTAACTGATTAGGAGTGTGAGGTCAAAAGTCCTATGTGGGTTCTCAGCAAGCACTACACCCATAAAAATAGGTTTCACTGAAGAGAGGTCTGCTACGGCATTGGCTTTTGCCTCTGTAGTTTCCTCTCTAGAGTGTGGATGTACCTTAACTACTGCTACTTTTTTGGCAACTGAATAGCAAGAAAGATCTAATTAGTTCTTCATGTTTAATGGATTTGCCTGTGGATCCTAGACAGTCCCTACTCTTCCATATGGGCCAATAATCATGTGAAATACCGAATGTGTATCTAGAGTCCATGTAAATGTTTACTATCTGACCTTCTGTGAAAATGCATGCTGTTGCTTGGGCTTTAGTTCAGCTACTTGTGCTGAATTTCCTGGTGGGAGTGGTTCCTGGATCAATACCTCTGTGTCCGTGCACATTGCATATCCTGTGTGGGGTTCTACAAAAAGATTTAAGTAAGCATTTGGATCTGGTATATATATATGACATGTTGGTGATGTTGGCTGTCCTAGATTCATGAGTTCCAGGCAGTCATGGTCATGTGAAAAATTTAAAGTGGTCTATTTTTTTTCCTCATCACCACTTTCTCTATCAATCCCTTCTCTCCTGTCAGTTTTTCCCTCTTTTGAACCCAGCGGCAACAACATAGCTGGGTTAAAACTGTGCAACTTTTAAGTGTGATGTTGGATGGTGTCAAAAGAGCAATTTCATGCTTTTTAAGAATTGCAGCTAAAATGTGTTAGGTTTGTGCGTGGTTTAGCATTTTTTAGTAACTGCATGTAGTACTCTTATGACAAGTGGGTGTCTTAAGACAATACATGTTTCCTTATCCAGTAATAGTGCTGTGACACAACACATATACTGTACATGATGGAGTGCCTCTGATCACTGTATCCAGCTGAGTGTAGTAGTAGCCTAGAGGCCTCTGGTTGCCACGTGTTCTTGTGTAAGTACACCTTTTGCATGTCCTTGAGTCTCATAACAAAATACATACAATTCCTTTTTATAGTTTGGTAGTTGCACAAAAAGAAGAAATACAGGTGTTCAACTACAAATTAACTGACTGTATATAAATAAATACATTTTTGCAATGAATAGAGGTTTTTGGCATAATCTTTTCCAAGGTTATGGGCCCACCCACCACATCCTGGTAACCTCTGTCGGGTAGGTCCCTAACATACTAGGGTTCAAATCCAGAGTGCAGGACACCTCCAAACTGGCCCAGCTAAGCCGCCCCAGGGCACCACCATAGTTAGAAAGGTGCAGTGTTAAAGAGATAGTTAAGAGCAGCTAGTTATTATGGAGTTGAGCACCTGTATTTCTTCTTTTTGTGCATATATCAATTGTTTCCACATGTAGCACCTCCAATTATGTATATATATGTTCTAGGTGTGCAGTCTGAGGTCCATTTCCTTTATGAATCCAATCAGTGCATTGCTTTGCACATATGGAAAGCCTGAGACACTTTCCACTCAGACTAGCACCCTTACTACTGTACATTGGTTTAGAGCATGGAGTCTGGCATAGTAATATGCACACCAGTCAGAGGCACAATATAGGTAAGTCCTGCAAATATTTAGACTATTTAGTGCAGCTTTGGTTTATTTTTGGGTTGTGGGTCCCCTTGGATTGCTTTGGTTGATCTGTTTCAGGGCACTGCTTTATAACACATTTTCCTTTATAACACATTTTAACCCTACACTGTGTGTTTATTATACATGTACCTCCCTTTTTTTTCATTCTTTAAATGCAGCAGTAGCTGTTCTTAACTATCTCTTTTACACTGCACCTTTCTAACTATGGCGGTGCCCTGGGGTGGCTTAGCTGGGCCAGTTTGGAGGTGTCCTGCACTCTGGATTTGAACCCTAGTATGTTAGGGACCTACCCAACAGGGGTTACCTGGATGTGGTGGGTGGGCCCATAACCTTGACCTAGATTATGCCAAAAACCTCTAATCATTGCAAAAATTTATTTATTTATATACAATCAGTTAATTTGAAGTTGAGCACCTGTATTTCTTCTTTGTGTGCACATATATCAATTGTATCCACAGGTAGCACCTCCAATTATGTATATATATGTTCTAGGTGTGCAGACTGAGGTCCATTTCCTTTATAGTTTGGTAGTGTCAGTGCTGTGGCACTAAGGATATCTCTCTTTAGCTGTTGAAATGTATAGTTTTGTTCCTCTGTGAGGAGCAGTGGGTCTTGTTTAAAATCACCTTTCAGTGTATCACATTAAACCTGCAGTTTATGTGAAGCACTTGGAATCCATTCCTTACAGTATGTGACTAGGCCCAAAATGCTCTCAACTGTTTCATGTTTTCTGGGAATGCGACTTTGTAAATTGTTCTCCTTCTTTCTGGGGTTAGGTGTTTGGCTTTTTATGAAATTCAGTGTACCAAAAATTGCCCCTGTGACATAGCCAACTTGTCCTTGGATAACCTGCATATTTTGCAATGCAAAAACTGTAATAGGGATACTGTATCTTTAACACATTGTTCTTGGTTGTCCACACAAATCAATAGGTCATCTACATACAGTACGGTATTATTAACGTACATTGGGTGCCACTCTTTTAGGATTAATGACATTGGTGAGATGGCCCCTCCCTGAGGCATCCTAGTCCAACAATAATGTTTATCTATGTTTGTACATGCCACAATTAGCTGGCTGACTTTAGTAAGTGGAACTGAGAAAAAGGCATTATCTAAATCAATTACTGAAAATGTTACTAGTATCTGGTTTAGAAGTGTACAAGGATTGGTCTATTATCATCATCTTGTTTATTTCTCTGAGGTTGTGAACTATTCTATAACATACTGGTTCACCTGGCTTGGATTTATATTTGACCAGGAACAGGATGATTTCCAGTCCCTGAAGACTCCAGCTTGTACTGTAGGTAATACTGTACTTATCTAACTTTGGCCTATGTTTGTTCCTGATGTAGGGGGTCTTGTTTAATTTTTACAGGCTGAATGTGTGGCTACAATTTAATAGCCACTAGGGTAATGCATAGCAATCCCACATCCACTTTGTTGCTTGTCCACAGGTTATAAGATATCTGGAATAGGAGTTGATCCATCCCAACCTGCTTGTCCATTGGGGCCACAAACAAGGTCCCTAAAAATGTGTAGGTGTCATATGCAATTAGTTGATCCCTACCTGCAGCCAAGGACAGTGCCACCAGACCATCTTTATATTTCACAGAAGCTTCCAAAGCTGACAATATGTCTGCCCCTATGAGGTTCATTGGACATATTTCTAAGATTAACAATTGTGTTACTACTGTCTTCCCACTAAGGAAATCAGACACTAATTGGTTTGGTGTTCTTTAGTGACCTAATCACTCCATCCAGGCCGTGGCTGGGACAACTTCTGAAGATATTAGGGGGACAGTTATTTGATCATGCCTGACTACTGATTTGGCAGTCCCGGTGTCTATTTGAAGTGGATTCTTCTGCATGTGGGGGTGGGAGTTCCTGTGCTTTAAGCTCTGGGCATTCTCTCTTAATGTGTCCCTGTTTATGACAATAAAAGCAAATACCTTTTATTTTTGCTTCATCTGAGGTGATTCTCCATTGACTATGCCTTCCTCCAGTCCTCATTTGATAACCCCCTCTTTGCCTAGTGGGTCCTGATTGTATCAAGTATACCAGCTGAGCCACTAGCTTGGCTTCATTTTTCATCTTGTCATTAGTATTTTGCTCAATGGCTCTTAAGATGGTTAGGAGGACTGCAGGTTCAAGGGATGCTGCTTCCAGCCTACTCGTATATAGTTCTTCCCTGTATTTAGGGTTTAGCCCATTTAGAAACTGTTTTAAATACCTTGGCCTCTCTAGGGAGATCCAGATCATATCCTTGGTCTTCATGTCTCCTAAGGATCAGATCATAATAAGCCTGCACAGTTTCTCCCTTTCCTTGTTGATGTTTGCATAACGGTGGGTTTCGTTCTGATCAAAATGAATAGTTACACACATGTGACCATTTGAGTGAGAACAAATGAACACACTTTATTTACAAGTAACAATCAATTAACATACAAAGTATACAGTATATTCAACTTTTGTCTATATATTCAGATGACACCAGTAGTTCATAATCTTCAACATAAGATGTACTTCATCTTCATCTGGGGAGCCCTCATTTCAATAATGCCCAGGTAGTCCAAAATACATTGCAGGCACCATGTACTGCAGTCTCAGGTCCATGCATGAGCCAAAGACCCTTTGTCTAGGTCTTGCTTTATATACCCTATTATATGGGTGTTGGCATTCCAGATATTAAGCACATATTAGTTACATACTGGGTATCATGCACTGATTGGTACAACATAGCATTGACCATACTTATGTCTTGCACATGCTCTGTAAGCACTAACATATACTACCAAACAAAGAAATACAGTAATGACATATTCCAATGTCTGGAGATAAACTCTCGAAGCCCCTTTGTGTGTAGAATATGGACATTACTATCAGTTAACCATAATGCTTAGCATCTCTACACATCTTACAATGATCATTCTATTGGAATGTGGCTAACTGTCTACTGATAACACCACATAAGCTAGAAATGGCTCATTATACATCTCTTATAGTGACAGGTACAAGCTAGGGCCCCTCAATTTATGTCTTGTTTGACCTCAAAAGGTGAATATGACCATTCTATACTTAGACTGCAACTACAATCTATTTTCAAACCTCAATGGGGCCTAGCAAGGGTTGTGTTACAACTTTTATGCCTATGTAGAAATTAATAATTTAACCCACTGGTTACAATGTTATATTGCTGCTGGGGATTATGCTAATACGTTGGTGCAATATACTTCCAATTTTGCCATAAACAATACTCCTTAATCTGCAGTCTTCTGGTTGGCAGGAACAGGTTCCTGCTGTAATTGGTTGTTTGTAGCTACTGATTCCCCTGCTTCTGATTTTATGACCTCATACAAATCTATCCAACAGGCACTATAAATTGTTTTGAGCCTGTTCAGATATCGCTACATAGCCATAGGGTGGTTTCTGATTTCTGGAACATCCTTAACTATTGCCAACAGCTCTGTCTTACACAAAGGTTTAATCTATGAAGTAAGTCTTTGGTCTGCTGCCTGGGCACCTGTTGCACCACTTACTTGGGTCAGGACTGGATATAGTCTGGGTTTATGAACTTCCATGTAGGAGGGCATGAGCTTTATAGCCTCCACCACCCCCTTAGGACTGGTGTTCACAAATTCAATGCCAGATCTTATTGTCTGACACTGGTTACAACTTTTAGTCTACCAAAAATATAGAGCCTCATTGCATCTACATCTCTAGGTTCTGTATATTATATTTCCTTTTAAATATGTTTATATTTTCTAGAAAGTATTTTCTTTGTTTGGGGGAAATTCTATTCCCTCCCCTACAAGGTGGGCATTGTGGTGACCAGGGTGCCTTGTATGTTTGACAAATTGTATCTCCTGGGGGATTACATGTCCCACATTCTGTACATCACCAATCTGAATAGTATACTCTGTTAGGTCTTACTGAGGGGCCTGAGTTTTCTCCTAATTGGACATCTGATGCAGTCTGTTAAATGCATAGTTTCCATTCTAGTCTCAAACTCATCCATTTCTGCCTCCCATTTTAACTCATCTGCTGCTTCTAGGCACTGGCTCAACTGGGATTCCAGACCTTTATTTATCACGTATTTCTTCTGTGACTTCTACAAAACCCTCAATTTATTTGGGTCTAGGCTGCCACCTAGTGGTAAGCCATTCTTTTAAAGTATTTTTTCTGTTCCCTTCGGAACCCAATCACTATGTATCATGTGCATCACCTCCATGGCAGTCTGCGGGTTCTCATTCGAGGGAGTACTTTCACTGTTCTCCATAGTCAATCTAGACTAAACTAAATCCAGGGAAATCAGTATCCAGGGCTAATGGGTCATCACACACAATACTGTGAGGGATATTAATGGGCCTGGCAACTAAATCTTCCCAAACCTTGCCTATATCTAATAATTATGGCTTGAAATGACAACAAAGAGTTACAAAGGTATTGGGACCACTGTAGACAGGGTCCCAGGGGTGTATTCTCTCCTTTTTTGAGTGTAATACCAATGGTCTGTCTCCTGACTTAATTAACAACACTGTAGACACAAATTTAGAGAAACTCATCTGCTTAGTACCTTGAACTGTCTTACAGATTATACTGGACAGAAAGGGCAGACTTCTATCCTGACTCAGTGTGCCTCATATGGGTCACCGTAGAGAACTGCAAGAGACCTGACCAAAATAACTGGGCAGCATTATACACCATTACTTCTCACACCGGATAAGATAGTGTCTGACAACTTGAGCTAAAGAGTCAGAGTGTCCCAGTAATGTGCCATCTACACAGCCTAAAATACTGGGGTTAGTCTTTACTCCACAGTTACAAGGGACAGACACTTCTCATGCAGACAAGGTTTCATTCAGACTAATAAAAATATTTCCTCTTTCGTACACCTTATAACATAAAAAGCATTCATAGTCATAAAAGCAATCTATTGACTGAGACTTACAGATCCATGAGTCCTGTCTGCTGACAGATGTTTGTATGGAATACTGTGAGACAGAAGCAGAGCAGAATTCTACTCACCATGTGGATTTTAGTGTCTGTGTCTCTGCATCCATGGGCCAGTTGTCTGCCACCAGGTTGGATCTGAGGATCTCAGTGGAACCTCCATGCTGTCGGAGTGGTCATCTCAGTTCTCAGTAAGCGGTCAGTCACTTAGGTACAGCATTACAGCAGTCAGATATATGTCCGGAGAGTGAGAGACACAATAGGCAAGTTTGTGCAAAACAAGCACTCCGATGTTTATTCTGATTACATGAGTTTATATAGCACTTTGGTTGCCAAAGCAGAAAAAACATTACTGAGCATATGCAAGTTACTTTCCTGTTGGGCGTTGTCTGGCATGCTACTAGCTAGCAAGCTGATTGGTCTGTACATTGGGCCTGATTCAGACCCACTCCCAAGTGGGCGAACGTACGATAGGCGTACGTACAAAAATATTTAAATTCAAGGGCTCGCTCGTATTTTCGAACGCATCTAAAAATCCTCCCCAAACTCAGACGACCCCTCCTCTAACTAACGAGCGTGCGAAATAGCGAGCGTACATCCCCAAAATGGCTTGAAGGGAACGCACGCACAAGTATAAACCGGAAGTGGCCTTGTCAGATGTCGATTACCTGCTCCTTTACTCTGCCTACCTCCATCAATCGTATCATGCCAATCAATGAATCAGTTACCTTATTTTTTTTTTTTTTTACAACACAATGCAAGAAACTTTACTCTTGTCCGTGTTTGTGTTTTCACGCAGAATATGTACGGCTTAAACATTCACTTTTAATGTTCAATAAACATGTTACCCACAATTAAACAATTGTTCTATTGCTTTGGATCCCCGCATATTTCCCGGGGTTAATTTCTTTATTTAAATTTGCTTACGCATGTCACTGCATCAAGCCTATCATAACTCTCCAGAGATTTCTGGCCCTGTCGAACACATGACTCATACACTAACCAATAGAATTGCTCCTGTTAATTTCCCAAATACATTAGCCAATCAGAATTTTTTTGGCCACTTTATCAAAAATGAATTTTAGGAAAAACACCATTGCCATCATGAGAGCCTCCGCATTCACCAAGCGCGAGCTGCTGGTGCTAACGGAGGTGATAGATAGGCGTATCACCAGCCAGCCTCCACCCATAACCAACCGGCAGAAGCGTTCCGCATATGCGGAGGCACGGGCCCGCCTGCGCTCCTTCGGCTCACGCCGCAACATCGGCCAGCTGGAGCGCAGGTGGTCGGACCTGCAACGGCGAACGCCCCGCTTGCTTGCATGCTTTCGCATGCAGATTTCAGAAAGTAAGTTTTATTTATTTTGTTTATCATGTTTGTCTTTGTGGCCCAAACTGCGTGTGCATGTTGTCATGTCTGTCCAATTTATTAATTCTCCTCATATTTGCCTGGCCATGTTTTCCCTCTATTTCATAATTATTCATTCTCATCATATTTGCATGGCCATGTTTTCCCTCTATTTCATAATTATTCATTCTACTCATATTTGCATGGCAATGTTTTACCTCTATTTCATAATTATTCATTCTACTAATATTTGCCTGGCCATGTTTTCCCTCTATTTCATAATTATTCATTCTCCTCATATTTGCCTGGCCATGTTTTCCCTCTATTTCATAATTATTCATTCTCCTCATATTTGCATGGCCATGTTTTCCCTCTATTTCATAATTATTCATTCTCCTCATATTTGCATGGCCATGTTTTCCCTCTATTTCATAATTATTCATTCTCCTCATTTTTGCATGGCCATGTTTTCCCTCTATTTCATAATTATTCATTCTCCTCATATTTGCATGGCCATGTTTTCCCTCTATTTCATAATTATTCATTCTCCTCATATTTGCATGGCCATGTTTTCCCTCTATTTCATAATTATTCATTCTACTCATATTTGCATGTTTTTCTTGTTGGGGGGTGTTTTTAAATTGTTTTTTGGCCAGGATTTGTGCTGAAACTAACCACAATTTGTTTGACATCTTTTAGGGGGACAGCCAAGACTACGCCGTCACCGTCCAGCCAGACGGCGGTCACGCCCACTCTCCCCAACCCCCAGCCAACACTCCACCCCCAATAATTCCCCTATTCCACACTCCTCCCCAGCCTTCCAAGACCCACTCCCGGAAATGTCGGGCCTCCTTCCCCTCCGTCCCACTTCCCCCTCTCCTCCAACCACCCCTCTTCCAATTACCCCCTCCCCGGAGTCGGTAATAACCCCGCCCCGATCTTTGGGGAATGGAGGGTCCTCCGAGGAGCACGATGGTGGGACTTCCGGAGCTGCCGTTTTGTCACCCGGTATGTTTTTCTTTTGCCTTTTTTTTAAGCACAAACTGTTTGTATGTAATCATGTGTCGTTCCTTTATTCGGGGTTTTTGGGTCGACTTTTGTGGATTTAGCAGATTGCCTTTAACTGTTCCTGCTGATTTCAACATACACATATCAGACCTGGGGGAATTTGTACATAGGCCTTGTATTTTTTGCACCCCCCATTTTTTTTTTTTTTTCTTTTGGTTATTTTTGGAGTGATTTCGTTGTATTTTATAATTTTTAATGTGGTTGCCCTATTGTTGTATTAATCCACACACTTTTCTCACCTACAGAGGAACAGAGGCGTCGTGACGAAGTTCAAGTTTGTGTGGCCCAGATGCGCCAACATATAATTGGTGTGCTCGTGGCCCTTGATCGTTTGTCTGGCATCCTTCGCCAATAGTTTGTTTTTTGGTTGTTTTTTTTCACATTAAATGTTAGTTTTCAAACATACGTTCCGGCTAATTCGTTTTTGCAAACCCAAAGATTGTTAACCCTGACATAAGTAGACTGTTCCTGCAAGGATTTCCATTGTTTTAAAGTAAGATTGTGTTTTGTATTTGTATGTAAAACAGCCACAAGAAACATATTACAGTCACAATGTCATTTCCCTTTTTGGGTGTAGTGTCAATTAGATATTTCCACATTTTACAGGTTCCTAGTTGGTGTGCAAGCTGCTTAGGCCAATCTTACAAAGCCAAATGATTGTACAGGCTTCCTTTTGGTGTGGGTTTTGAACCAGAAAACATATTTCATTTTAGCTCAACTGGCGACAGTACTGGATTACCCCTTAGTCAAATGTACCTGGTTACACTTGCTGGTAACGTCCAAAAAAAGGAAGAACATTTCACTCTACAAACATTTATTCACAACATAACTGATAAATCAAAGTGGTCACTCACAAAAAAAACACACAGTGATAATCTCAAATACAACACATACCAAACAAAAACAAACCAAAAACAACAAATCAAGAACTGGTTGACGAAGGACCATGCCAACATGATTCCACAAACATGGCGTTGCAATATGGGTTCAATAATATATTCCCAAAATGTCGAGATCCAGGTTTGGTAAGGGTAGCTGGAAGTAGTGAGCGTTGGAGTGCCAAAGATTATGTGAAAAAACAGAAGATGGTGAAAAAAAAATAAAAAAATTAGAGGTTTGCAAACAAACCCAAACACATTAGGTATAAACACTGTTGTTTTGTAAAAACTTACCTAAAAAATCTGGCCACCACATCATCGCGTATGGCCCCCCACATACTGACCTCCGACCAACCTCGGGGGGGCCATCCTCAGGTAAGGCATCCTCTGGCTGCATTGGGACACCACTCCTTATGGTGATGTTGTGAAATATCCCACACAGGACCACAATTTTCGACACCATATCCGGCAAATACATGAGCGCGCCACCAGAGCGGTGGAGGCATCGGAATCGGCCTTTTAAAAGGCCGATACAGTGCTCCACCACTTGCCTGGTGGCTGTAAGTGCGGAATTATATGCACTTTGTGGGCCTGGTGTGGGAGCCAAATAAGGAGTGAGCAGCCAGGACATGCAAAGATATCCACTGTCTCCTGTGAAAAAAAAGAGACAACATCAGGAACACTGTGTATCAAGCTTAACATTGTTATGTACTAAAGGTCTCCACTTACCCAGAAGCCACGCATCACCAGCTTGTAGGTTGTTTAATTTGTGCCATATCCCTGATTGCCGGATGACGAAGGAGTCATGTGCACTTCCAGGTAATTTAGCTTCAGGGACAGGATCTGGAGGGAGGCATCACATACCACCATTACATTCAGGGAGTGATAGTGTTTCCTGTTTCGAAATATGGCCTCCAGCCGTGCTGGAGGCTGAAGTGGTATGTGAGTACCATCCACAACCCCTATGATGTGTGGGAAGCCAGCTATTTGGTAAAAATTGGCCTTGGCCACACTAAGGGCACCCATATCCAAAGGCATTTGAATAAAATGATGGAGGTGCTTGAAAAGTGCCTCCATCACTGCCCTCAGGATCCGGGAAAAGGAGGATTGGGAGATGCCCGCCACTATTCCCACCATTGCTTGAAATGATCCTGAGGCACAGAAATGTAACACCGCCATAAATTGCGTAAGTGGTGGTATTGCTGTTGGACTGTCAATTTGCCGCTCAAGATCACTTTCTATTAATGAGAGAGTGTCTATGATGATTTTGGGAGGTAGACGGTAGCATCTTAAAACCTCATCATCGGGCATTCCAAAAAGGGTGACACGTGTTCGAAATATCTGGGGCCTTGCATGCCTACGATGCCTACGCCTGGGACGAGATTGAGGTTGGTCGGCTTCCGGGAGCATGGCCAGAACAATCCGCCCCAGATCTACCTGAAATTCAAAGATTTCAATGTAAGGCTTTTGACCCACCCCAAAAGTCAATTAAAACAACTTAGCTTGATGATACCATCCATTGCTGCTTACATGCCGGGGTATTGTCATGATACGTCCAAACTGAAATTAAACACAAAAATGATTTGACACATTTCACTCTGTGCATTTTTGTTTCTAAATTTTGTGCTACACCAAACTTAAAATATGCGAAACACACATTTTGCAAAACAGCAAAACGACATTTCACACAGTACATCAAAATGGGTTGAAATGTTTGCACAAAAAGCGAAAGGGAAACCTCAAAAATGATAAAATGATTATTAAGCATTTAAAAATGCGCTAATTAGTTCGCATATACAACTCACAAGAGTAAGTAGTAAAAATGCGCTAATTAGTTCGCAATTACAACTCACAAGAGTAAGTAGTAAAAATGCGCTAATTAGTTCGCAATTACAACTCACAAGAGTAAGTAGTAAAAAAGCGCTAATTCGTTCGCAAATACAAGTCTCAAGAGTAAGTAGTAAAACTGCGCTAATTAGTTCGCAAATACAAGTCACAAGAGTAAGTAGTAAAACTGCGCTAATTAGTTCGCAAATACAAGTCACAAGAGTAAGTAGTAAAACTGCGCTAATTAGTTCGCAAATACAAGTCACAAAAGTAGTAAAACTGCCCTAATTAGTTCGCAAATGCAAGTCACAAGAGTAAGTAGTAAAAATGCGCTAATTAGTTCGCAAATGCAAGTCACAAGAGTAAGTAGTAAAAATGCGCTAATTAGTTCGCAAATACAAGTCACAAGAGTAAGTAGTAAAACTGCGCTAATTAGTTCGCAAATACAAGTCACAAGAGTAAGTAGTAAAACTGCGCTAATTAGTTCGCAAATACAAGTCACAAGAGTAAGTAGTAAAACTGCGCTAATTAGTTCGCAAATACAAGTCACAAAAGTAGTAAAACTGCCCTAATTAGTTCGCAAATGCAAGTCACAAGAGTAAGTAGTAAAACTGCGCTAATTAGTTCGCAAATGCAAGTCACAAGAGTAAGTAGTAAAAATGCGCTAATTAGTTCGCAAATACAAGTCACAAGAGTAAGTAGTAAAAATGCGCTAATTAGTTCGCAAATACAAGATAAAAAATGGACTTACCAAGAGCAAATATATAAGAGTCCAAATCAAAAGGTCTTTTGGTTCGAAAATAATCAAAAACTAAAATAGAAGAAATTATGGATCCAAAATTTAAAAAAAAAGAAGAAACACAATGAAACAACAATTGATCAAAAGTTAGACTTCCCAAAACTTACCAAATCAAGAAAGAAACGAGGTCCCAAAAATCAAAACCAACAAAGAGAACGGAAAATAAAAACGCAAATCTAACCAACAAAAGAATCTCCAACCGCCAACTCCTTTATACGCAATCAAAAAACTCCAGCCAAGGTAACCTCCAACAATCCAAAAACGCCACCTCGACTAGAGACACACCAAGCCATAAATAGTGTTTAGTTTCCCGCACAAATTAAGGAGGGATCATAGGGACGCACAATCAATGATGCGGCCGCAAAATAAGGACGCATGTATAAATACGTCACGAAAACACATTAAAAATCTGGTGTATTTCTTGTTTGGACCTCAGACATGGCGACAGACCAGGGAAACAATGCCCAAGAGTCAGGCGGTAAGTCTTTCATGCATTTTGTATCAATGATTAATTTGAAACATAAGATTGGGCAAGTTGTGATTTTGTGAATTCTGAAAATTTACACAAATAGGTGAGGAGGATGACATGGAAGAGGCTGCTGGGCCCAGTATTCCGGCCAAAGCGGCCAAAAAAAAAAGGCAGCCACATTTCACAAGAAAGGAGATGGAGGTTTTGATACAGAAGTGTGTGGACATCCTGCCACAGGCAGACAGGAATATGAGTCTAAGCCAGAAGTGGAGAATGTGGGAAGAGGTAGCCGTTGCTGTCAATAGGGTGGGTGATTATGTCCGTCTAGCCCGGGATGTCAAACGGCGGTAAGTAAATCCTTGCCCCCCCTAAAAACAAACCCCATTTTAAACCAAAGGATAATGGCTTCCATTTTTTCCCACAGATGGGGCAACTTCAAATATCGCCTAAAGCAAAAACTCGCGGACAGGGCTAGGCATGCAAGGGGGACAGGTGGGGGTCCCACCCCTGTGTCATTGGAGTTGACGGATTTAGAAGAGCTGGCACAGGGGTGTGTGCAGCCTGTGGAGGTGTTTGGCGTGTCCAACATGGATACGGACATGCCAGACTTTGCGGCTCCTCATGTTGTCCCAGGTAAATCTTCGGATGTCATCAACTCTGAAATATTATTGTGCCAATATGTAGATTCTAATGTGTGGCTTTTCTCTTTTATCCTAACAGAGACACAGGCGGATGAGTCTGCTCAAGAGGGGAGCCTTGGCCGCCGAATTTCTGCTGGCTCTGCAGGGGAGGAACCAGTACATCCGGCTGAGGACCCTGCAGAAGCCAGTCCAGGGCAATCCCCCTCGCAGGCAGTGGCCCTCCTCACAGAACTCAATTTCAAATCGGATTCCCATACGGAGATTCTGCAGAGGATGGACGCCAGTCTGATACGGGTGGCTGAGGCCCTGGAGCAAAATGCTGCGGCCAACGTGACCATTGGTCAGGCCCTGGCGGAAAATACCAGGGCCAACATCCGCATCGCCAATGCCCTGGAGCAGCTCGTTCGCTAGCACATGGTGGAGCCGACCTCCCTTCCTGCCGGAACATCAGGATCCTCCACCTCTGGCACAACATCAGCCAATCCTCCAAATGTGCCTAGCCCTGTGCCTAGTCCAGAGGCCACAACATCTGCCTCTGGACAGGCCAGCCCGATGACATCCCGGACCCGGTCTGGCGCCCTCCCTCCCCCATCCTAACGGGTGAAAAAACGGTGACAACAATGGTGACTTTTCCCACAATCCTTCTGTGCTTGGCTCATATTCCTTTCTGGGCAAAACTTCCCTCTCCTTTCTTGTGAAATGTTTTTATTTTTTTGTTGTATGTTTATGTCAACAGTTATGTTGGGCCAATTTGTTTGATTTTGGAACATATCTTTGGGCAAAAAAGATGTCCCCAATATTTTTTCATTTTGTTTTTTTGTTTGAGCATTAAATTAAAAAAAAAAAAATGACATTGTATTGTGAAATTATAGTACAAATGGGTTACATTTAAACCTGGACCAAAAGGCAAAAACTCGGACAAAAGAAAAAAAAAAAAAAAAAAAAAAAATGGGCTCTTTAAGGAACGTTTAAAAATTCATATAACGAGGCAAATTCAAGAGGCACAAATAAAATGGTGCGAAACTTAAAACATGATGACATTATTGTTACAATAGGCCCTAACCACCAAATTGAGGGCAAAATAAACCCCCACAAATGTACGCAAATTGATTGTGTCATCCTGACATTAGCAGCTCTGAGTTCCACCTGCGTACGGTTTTGTGCTATCCCAAAAAACTGATTTCAAAACACATACCAAGCCGGTTCTCAATCCAACACTAATTGCTTTTCTGCCCTCCCACGATTAATCGCAACAACATCGTGGAGTCCCGGGACGGAGGAGAAGGCCATCGCCAATGTGGTCGAGTAATCCAGACCCTAAGCTGTGCGAGCATTTTGAAGGGAAAGAGGATCATCCAGTGACGTATGAGTCGGTCCGAACACATTTTATGCTCGCATCTGCTAATGTATGTACGCCCCAAAAACGTCTCGCCACGCCTGCGTTTTTCCATCTCCACCCCCGTCAACACCCTAAAACGCCCTGTTCTGTCAATCACATTTGACATGTCACTTCCTGTACGCTATTTTAGGAACGAGTCCAAAAAAGCTCGCAATCTGACGTACGCACATGCGCAGTGTTACACCGACGCATGCACGGTTAGTCAACATCGGAACGCAACGAGCGTACTGTTGTTAACGAGCGGCTCTGAATGAGGGCCATTGTTCCTAGAAGTTTTCTTAACCTTGGACAGTTCCTCTGTTTGACTTAACACTATATGGATGCAATTCTATGTAACTTTCTGTTGTAATATATTTGAACACTTAAATACATATTTTTTTCAGTTCCAGAATTCCTTGTCATATGGTCATCACCGACCAATCAGGTTAGCCTATTTAAATCATTTCTGGACTTTTTACAGCATTGCCTGATTTCCAGCAATGAATTTCATGTTGCTGTTTATCATCTCAAGTTAATGTCTCAAGTTAATGCCTAATCATATTGCAGCATTCCACCTAATCCTGCTTTACTCTTCCACAAGCACACATCCAATTACTATAAACTCAGATAACAGGACTAATTCAGGGCCTGATTCAGAGCCGGACGCTCTGACCAGAGCGCTCGCTCTGAATCAGGGCCCTCCTCCATTAAAATGGGGCGTCCTCCTGGACGCTCGTATAGCTGTGGGTCACCACCCACAGCATATATGAGCGTCCAACAAGATGGTTGCGATGGTCTTGACCATCGCGACCATCGGACTTGCGAAGGAAACCCTGCGGTCGGGTTTCCCAGCCACAAGCCCTGGAGTGATTTTGGCTCTATCAGAGCCAAAATCACTCCCACTGACATCACTAGTGATGTCAGTGGGGCCGGCTTCAGATGGTAGGCGTTCCCATAGGAACACCTCCATCTGGCAGGCACGCCCCCGGCACGCCCACCAAAGGGGGCGTGCTGTCAATCAACATTGACAGCACGCCCCCTTTGGTGCGAGACACGGAGCGGTGGGAAGCCCGTCGCTCGCAGGGTCTCGCGCATGCGCACAACGGAGCTCCCTCCATCGTGCGCATGCGCAGTGGGGAACATCGACCCACTTGCGAGTGTACTGCCGCTCGCGAGTGGGTCTGAATGACTCCCTAATTCAGTTCCTACTCTACCCTGTAGTGCCTTTCCTTCTACAGTATACAGTAGTCCTACACCTTTCATTTCCCTCACCTGTCTCATTTTGTGCTACCATAGGGGCCTGTCACCTGCAAGTTCTCTGCAGCAAAAACAATTCTGCATCACTGCAGTTCTTGGTGAATACCAGAGTTTTTGCTCCTAAGTCAGCCATGCCAAACTCACTCAGAAGATGGCTCCAGTCCAGTTTATGTCTGGAAAACTTGAAAAGCAAGAGGTTTATTAGATACAGCTGATGCATTACCTTGAATAACTTTCTACCTGTATGGATACACTGCAAGATACCCTGTGCAAGTAACACTTGTCAATCACACTACAACTTCTCCTGCGGTTTCAGGGTCACCCTCAACTTCACCCACATCTGTTGGGATTCCATCATCAGCCAAGTATGATGGTAACACCAAAACCTGTAGCAGGTTTTGGTGTATAGTATTATCTTTGAGCTACTATACTACCAGGATGTTTCCCTTTGAATCGGACTGATTTGACATAAAATATTTCCCTCCTTACTTGGTCCACCCTGAAGTGGGCATCTGCTGTCTCAGGTAACTCTTCACCTATGTCAAAATGTCATATAAATTTGTGCATTTTTGATGGAATGACAAGGCGCTGGTAGCAGTGTTTTGGCAAGGTCTCAAAGACAGTATTAATGACGAGTTGGCAATTACAGACCTACCCACCTCTCTTAATCAGATGATCTTCTTATGTAACAAAGTTGCTCTATGTTTCAGAGGGAGAGAGAACAGGAAAAACAGAGGCAAAATGGCTTAAGTTCAAGATAGCTGCTCACTTTCTTAGTCTTCCTTCAGCTATGGAAGAACTCATTCAAATAGGACACTCTGAGCTGTCCCGTGAAGAAAGGTAAAAAAGTCTGAGAGAAAAGTTTTGTCTCTACTGTGCAGGATCTGTCCACCTTTTATCTACTTCTCCCAGGCACTGGGTAACACTCATCCAAAACTAATAGAGGAGTGGTCAATTTAGGAATAGTTGCTCACTTTCCTATTCAGGACTGTTCTATTCCCATTACTGTGAAATATACTATGAGATTTGTGTCTTTCCCAGCTTTAAATGACTCTGAAGTTGCTGCTAACTTTATTTCATCTAAGTTAGACTCCAAGTAGAGTCTAGTACCAGGGGCCAGGCCAATCTTCCTGACCACCATTGATAGAAGCAGAATTTTGGATTGCATTATCCATTATATGAACTAGGGTATCTGCATTCAAGTAGGAATTCAACATTCTGAGGATCTTTGATTTTGTATCATCCCTAAAACCTCAAGTCAAATTTTCCTGAGTTTTTCTTGGGTGTAACTCCACTCCCCACATCTGGACCCACAAGTTATTTCCTGAGGCCGAAGTTGTTTTGGTCATTGTCTTCAAAAGGAAGTTCCTATCAATTTGCCCCCTCTGGGTTCAAGTGGACAAGTGATCCTTTGCTTTGCATACCAATTCAATACCAAGAATTACAGAACATATTTAGCAAGAAGGCGGCTGATGTCCTTCCTCCTCAATGTATTTGGGATTGTCCCATCAATTTAGTTGCAGGTAAAACTCCTCCCATAGGTAGAGTTTACCATATCGTACTTCCCAAAGAGGGCTCATCCAGCGATCATCTGTAATTAACTGTTCTTTGTGAAGAAGGATGGTACTTTTTGTCTTTGCATCTATTACAGGGGTCTTAACTTTATAACCATAAAAAATCTTTATCCTTTCCCCCCTCAGAACTGAACTCTTCAATCAGATCAAAGCTGACCTAATATTCATAAAATTGGATCTAGGGAAAGCCTATAACCTTATCAGGATTAGAGTGGAAAACTGCCTTCAAAATTTGTGATGGCCACTATGAGTACCTCGTTATGCCATTTGGACTTTGTAATGCACTAACCATCTGCTAAAGCTTTGTTGAAAAAATATTTTGAGATTTATTATATTCAGCAGTAGTGGTATCCTTAAATTGTTCCATGACTTTTCTTCCACAGGAAACATGTCCGTGAATTCCTTTCCCAGTAATGGCAGAACAAACTTTATTGTGAACTCGACAAATGCTTTTTTGAACAAGACTCCATTCCTTTACTGGGTTACATTATCTCTGGAACTGGTCTCTAAATGTTTCGAGAGTGTGTGCAAGCCATCCTCAATTGGTACCAACCCAAAGATCAATACAACGATTCCCAGGGGGTTGCCACTTATTTACAGAACTTCATATGGGGTTATTCCTCACTGGTAGCTCCCATCACAGCCCTGA
Organism: Taudactylus pleione; assembly: GCA_031769625.1. Classification (NCBI taxonomy): domain Eukaryota; kingdom Metazoa; phylum Chordata; class Amphibia; order Anura; family Myobatrachidae; genus Taudactylus; species Taudactylus pleione. The sequence goes on from JAUIMM010000178.1 coordinate 19,512,402, forward strand.
CCAAAAAGGGATCCAATCCAAAAATTATGGCCAATAAAACCATCTCAAATTTTTTTAAGTGGAGGAAAGCTTTCACTTTCATTCCAGTGCTGAAACAACCAGATATGTAATGTGCCTTCTACCTTGAGGTAGATGTCTCTGATGCAGATGTCAGAGTTGTCCTTTACCAAAGTTTGGATGATTAAAAACTCTATTCAAGTGACTTCTATTCTAATAATTCCTGATAGTTGAATGTAATTACACCATCAGTAATGATTAATTGTTTGCTATGCATCTAACAAGGGTGTAGCTACTGTAGGTGCATGGGGTCTGGTTGCTATAGGGCCCAGATTCCCTTTTGGCCCACCTTCCCCTCCTGAACCCAGTCATGCTGCAGAATGCCCTCTTCCTTCCAATAAATCACATTGCAGAGAAGCCCCTGCTTGCCTGTCTTCTTTACTCCAACTGATCCTGCTGAAGAGAGGCCCCTGCTTGTCTGCCCTTGACATGGAAATCCTTCTCATACAGATATGAAAATGTCCACTCTTATATTTCAGTGCAAAGCAAGTTATTTATTAAAACATTTCTGGATTACATACATATGCATTTTGGGCATTTCAACACAGATGTACATTCCTCAAAATTGTTTCCTTAGGTTATATAGTCTTACTTATGTAGACAAATCACATATTCTTTCATCATTTTGACATCATATCTTAAAAAAATTGACAAAGCATAGCTTTTGTCATGGCTTTATGCTAGATACTTACCTAACTTCTGCAGTTACAATCACAAGATATATAAAGATGGTGGACTGTGGTTAGTAGCATGTGACATTGTAAAACAAATAAGACCACACACTTTGCAGAGCTAAAGGAGTCCCTAATGGTCAATTATGGCCATCTCCAACAAAGGTTTAGACTGGCTGTCATATGGGAGAATATCAGATGAGGTAGTTGTTTCTGGAACCAAGCTCACAAACGTATACTGTTCTGACCTCTCTAATGCTGGGTACACACTAGACGATATGTCGTCTGATCCCGCTGGATCAGATGACATGTCAGCAACATCATCTAGTGTGTATCCTCATTGTCACTGATGATGCGTGTTCCCACGCATTGTCAGCGACATCGCCCGTTGGACCTACATGCAAGTCTGATGGGCGACATCATCAGTGAGGGCCATTCTGCCAAATGCAGCATGGCAGCCACTGTCACTCCCGACATCGGCAAATCTGTATGCACTTGCAGAATCTGGGACCCCTGTCTGGTCCCATCGCTAGGTACACGTCATTAAATGTGTTTCCAGTTTAAGAGGCATGCTGTAAGCCTGCAACACACATGCATAAGAAAATCTTCAGATCACAGAAAACCAATAGCTAGATTACTATGCCTATCATTGCTACATAGAAAACTGTGTGAATAATGTGTGAATCATGCTAACATCCCTGAACACCATTTCATTTGGTTTAATCATAAAAACTTCAGACTCTAAGAATCACTATTTTCACCTGGGGCCTCGATAGGTGCTGTCTACTTCTCTTGCTTTATCAAACTTATCTTAGGTAGTTGGTTAGCGATGAGCATGTCAGTATAATACCATACTCGGTTTGTAGAGTGTGGCAATCCCCTCCTGTCTGTACTGTTAAGAAGTCAAATACTATCCATTGCTGTATGAATTCAGTTTTGAAATGCTGCAAATCCTTGCTAGAATACTCGAGTGATCTTTCAAAAAAACCTGTCATAGTGTCAACAATGTTTCCCAGGTTTTTATTGTACAGATGTGTCCTACAAACATCTAGCTTCAATATGCCACTCAGCATGATTTTTCCAGTGTGAGTGAGTCACCAGGTCCCATGAAACTGTGCTAGCTAGCGCAGTCTTTTCTCCATTTTTTTTGCCTAAAATGTGTCTAAGTCACAATGTGATGTGACTAGGATGCACCAGCAGACTGTGCTGATAAATTTGATAGAGTATGTGACACTTGTATATCTGTATGCACTTGTGTATATGAACCACAACGGAACTTGGAATGGAAAAAGTTGCAGCGTCTGCATCAGAGCACTTCATAAACAGATTCAGAGGGATATATTAACTAAGGTGCGGGTTTTTAGAAGTGGTTTTGTTGCCCATAGCAACCGATCAGATTCTAGCTATTACCTTCTAGAAGGTGCTAGATAAATGTTAAGTAGAATCTGATTGGTTGCTATGGGCAACAAAACCACTTCTAAAAACCTGCACCTTAGTAAATATACTCCAGAGACTCAGGTGCACACAGATATACAAGTGTCACATATCAAATTAATCAGCACAGTCTGCTGGTGCATACTAGTCACATCGTATAGCGACAGATGCTTTTTGGCAAAAAAAAGACACAAAAATATGCCCAGTGGTAGCACAGTCTTTACGGGACCTGGCGAGGTGAGAGGGGCTTTTTAGAACGACTGCAGCAAAGATGTATAAGGACACATCTGTATTGAAAATTTAAGTATACCTGCTCCATAAGCAGATCTTATCTTGCATGAATCCTTTCACTTTTCTGCCAGATGTTTGTATCTTTCTTCTGCCTCACTGACAGATGTAACAAATACCCTCTGATTTCAGAGGTAATCATTTGTATGGTTCTTAACCAAAGATATAACAAAAATATCTGGTTATGATTTAGTGCACATTGCACTGTTGCAAGTGTTATACAATGAGGATAATTACATTGTTCATTAAAATCAGATTGGCATTTTTTTCCCTTGCTAACATTATTATTTCTTTATATCCAGATATGATAGTGATTTCCAGTGGGATTTGCCCAGTGAGTTTGAAAGATCTAGGGGTCTATTTACTAAGTAATGTTAGTAGTAGACAGAGTGACAAGTGATAAGGTGCCAGCCAATCCGCTCCTAACTGCCATCTCACAGGCTGTGTTTGAAAAATGACAGTAGGGAGCTGATTGGCTGGCACCTTATCACTTTTAACTCTGTCTCCGAACACTGCTTAGTAAACAGACCCCCTAGTCTTATATAAACAAAAGGGATAACTTATGTTGAGCACATATTTCACTGTCAGTACCGGGAGCTTGGTCATTAGGTCAAGCCCACTAACAGGGAGTGAAAAATATCAATGGGCTGTCTATCTGTAGGAGGATTGGAATCATTCTCACACCATTCTCACATCTCTCCACCCAAACACTCTGCAGAGAGGCCCTTGCTGTCTGGCTTGATGGGATGGACTAAGAGCCTGATTCCGAGCCGGACGCTATTTGCGGTCATTCGTTCTGAAAAAAGGGGTGGCTATTCAAATGAACCATTCGCTCTTTGCGGTCTGTTCATGCCTCTATGTCAGAACGAGCGAACAAAACTTGCGGTCAATTTTTTTGGAAACTACGCCCCCTGGCCGCTCGCATCCTACGTCATGTCTGCTATTTATTAGATTAATCGAGTACATCGACCAGCGTATGAACTGCTCGCTATTCTTGTGGTTGGTTTTTCCTACTGCAATCATGCGAGCAGTTCTGACTATAAAATAACCCAGTGACGTGGTCAATGACGCTGCTGTATTAATTATGCACACCCATAAAATGCCCGTTTTGACCTTTAAGCACGCCTGCGTTCTGATCTCCACTCCCCATTTTCAAGCACCTTCCCCTGTTACCACCCACATACGCCTCCTCCTGTCACTCAAATTAGCAGGCATTCGCTAATTAGCGAACAAATGATTTTCGGCTGCACTGACTGGTTCGAGCATGCGTATTATGATCCTTACGCATGAGCAGTTGGGCAAACATCGCACGGAACGAACGAGCGGCCGCTTACGAGTGGCTCTGAATCAGGCCCTAAGTTCATGGTCCATGCCTCCTCTTAGCATCAATGAGGAGGACCGGCATCAGGTGGTGGAGCCAGGAAGTCACAAAGAAGAAATCAGAAGGCGAAACTGTCACATTCTGGAGGATTTGACTGAAGAGAAGTTGTAGAACAGGTCAGCTGTGCTTTGTTCAGAGTCTACATATTGAAATATACCTTTTATTATTCTTTATCAAGGTTCATTGATAAAGCCTTTGGCAAAATGCATGTCTCTCCACAGCTGGGGGGGGCTAAGTGCGCACTGTGGAACCCAGGCGACGACCCTAACTTGGGAGAAACAGGAACAGGTACCGTGGGGTAAATTTACTAAGGGTCGAGTTTGTGTGAGTTTGCAAACTCATGTGAGTTTAGGCATTTTTTTAATCTCGCAAATTTACTAAAGACAAACTCAAGTGAGTTTGAGGGGAGTTCTCTTTTTTCACTTTTAAAACTCATGTGAGTTTGCAAACTCGAAAAAACTCACCTTCAGCCAAAATAGGAAGTACTTTATATGAAAAAGATGCAACTTGCAAATTTACTAAGATTCGAGTTGCCAATCTCATGTGAGATTGTAGCAAACTCACTGTGAAATAGAAGTTTTAAACACTCACCTCCAGAGCTGCGAGTTTGGCTGAAACATACACAAATCATTGTGATTTGTGTATGGTTTTTTTTTACTTGTTTAAGTAGGGTTATTAAAAAATAAATGACGTGAGGTGCCCCCCCAAAAAAGTCTAACCAGCCCAGGACTTTCCAGACTGTCCTGATACCTAAAATTATGGGGAACAAAACGAGTAGGGTTCCACCGTAAATTAGGTACCAGCACCAAGCTGCAGGGCCAGTCCTGGTTTTAATTATAAGGGTAAAATATTTTCAAAGGGGTACCCCTAAAATTAAACCAGCACTGGACCATTTCCAGCTGGGGGCTGATGCCACAGCCAGGGGTGCCCTTTCAGCGGGCTCCCTAGCCGCAGCATCTGCCCTGACCGCTAGTCAGCCAAGGTCAGGGATCCCTGGGGAGTTGAGGTCCCCTTGGCCAAGGCTGATAGCCGGGGCTATCCCTGCCACCCCTGGGTGGTGGGTGGCGGGTTGATAGTGTAGTTGTAGTGTTAAAAATATAATTAACAACATTGTCTTTACAGTAGAACTGCAGGTCCCAGCAAGCCTCCCCCACATGCTGGTACTTGGAGAACCACAAGTACCAGCATGCGGGGCATTAAGGGTCCACTGGTACCTGTAGTTCACCTGTAATGAAATGTGTTAAAAAAAACAAGACACACACACCGTGAAAATAAAGTTTTTTTACATACATACACACTAACATACACACCTTCTTCCAGATGTTCATGTCAATGTAAAGTATCCAATGGAAGTACCTGTAAAAAAAGATCCAATATTCACCTTTTGTCCCATGATGTTCTCCACAGTAATCCAAATAGGGCCCCAGACACACTGTAACAAGACTCTAAAGCATATAGTTACAGTATCACTAATGACAGCTCTGGGCTTGAGCTATCATTAGTGCTGGGTGGCCAACCAATCAGCGGTGGCTTCCATTAGCAGCCGTTCATTGTCTGGTACCCACTTGGGCTTAGCCAATGAGTGGCTCCTCTTGTTATAAATTAAAATGGTGGCTACACCATATACCTAACCAATTATAAAGTGGCTGTAAGACCCTATGTGGTACAGTAGCAAGATGCAATAATGTTAAGCAACAGTGTAACCTGTAGCTAATGGGTAGCTCTCCCCAACAATGTATCAATAATATTTGAGCCAGTTGAAATAATGCCGGTCAATAGTATCAAATTCACAGGCAATGTAACAAGTCTTGGACATAGATATGAAGGCTGAACATATGTTCCAGATATTAGCCTGTATATGGAGTACAAATTAGTACCCTTATAAGCGGTTGAAAGTCACACAATGTTCTGCTGTGTACTTAGATGGTTAGGAACCAAAGATGAATACCTGTAGATTTGACCGTGCCATCCCTTAATGGTCAAAAGATACTGAGCTTGGAATGGCTTGGCGTGGTTCAGAGGGATAAGCCAGGTATTTGGTGTCTGTCAGGACTGAATGCGCTGCAGCATGCTGTCCCTCCGTGGTCGGCATCAGTATCCATCTCTATATTGACATCTGCCGGGACCTTCGACCAATAGTCACGTGGCAATGATCCCCATCTGGGGTGAACACCGGTGAATGCTGTAGGCAGGGGGAGCCTGCCTTAGTCTCAGCAGCAGCTCGCCGATGTGAACAGGTCTCACAGGAGGACAATGCAGACCGGCTGTCAGTGTATCCGCAGCAGTGTATCAGCAGCACCTGGTCTTGAATGGGGAGTAGCTCCAATAGCTAGTATAGAGAGCACTTCAAGGTAAACTTACGAGTTTGCTTCACCAAAACTCGAGTGAGTTTTCCCTTATCAAAGTGAGTTTAAAAACTAAAAAACTCAACCAAACTCGAATCTTACTAAATTTACCCCCTTTTCTTTTCTTATTCAATGCTCTCTCATTAGTTGCCTAAAACTTGATTCCCTGTGCTGCCTCAGGTAACAGGGATTTCAGGATATCCTGACACTAACAGCAGAAGCACTCTTCGTCTGATACATTTACAGTATGATGTTAAAAAGCAGAATCTGAATTGTAAGTGCAATTTCTCTGATTTTCATTTTTCTATTTAGCTAAGAATGATCCTAAATTTTCCCAGGTAGCAGGGAGGGACACGTCCAATTGTTATTATTCCACTGTGATATCTTTTGAAGACTATTTTGTGGTGATCAGATTTTTAATACTAAATGTGTTTTTCACTTTGTTATTGTACTATTTATGTTTCATATATTTTGCCTCACTCCCCTATGAAGGTAAACCCTTCATACTTCACTTAATTTGTTTGTGTTATTATTTTTTCTTAATACTGTATTTTGAGCCTAGCAGTTACCTTGCGATATGCGGTTTATACAATGTGATTCATTTCATTAGTAAATTGGTATTTTCAACTGCTAATTTTTCCATTTAGTCTTGTTGTATATAAGACATATTATTTTGCTTATACAATAGGATTATCACTATCCATCTTGGACTATTATGTGATATCTTGATTACCTTATATACTCTATACATTTGCAGTGAATACAAGGGGTACTTGATTCTATAGAAATCAGCTGTGACCACAGTAAATAGATTTATTTATTTATTTTTCTTGTTTCTGTCTTGAACTTATTGTTATATGGTTGTTATCCTATACCAGGCAGTAATTTTTTAATTTTGATTAATAAAAGATATATTTTAATATGTAGATCCCATTCATCCATATAACCAGGGTGTGCCCCTTTACAAGAGTTCTCTTCTCTTTTTCTACAATATATACTGCTTATTACTCTTAGGGAGTAGCCTCAGACTGTATGTACAACCCTCACATAATATTTTGGTTTGTTCTCCTGTGCAATCAAGTGTTCCCATTTCTCCCTTTTTCCCATTTATATACTTTGTTCAGAGTCACAGAGATGAGAACACTGCAGTGGCTAACATATATCTGATAAGGGATTTAATTTCCTTTTGAACTGTCACCTTTTATTTTATGAAACACTAAACCATTATCAGACAACAAATCGTTAACAGCATGTTGAAATATTAAGTCCATATAAATAAAATATTTGATATAAACTAGAGATGTGTCCCTGTATTTTAAGTTTTGTTTTGTATCTAATTCATCATTGGGTTTTGTTTTTTGTTTGGTTTTGCCAAAACCACCCTCATGTCTTTTGGATCTGTATTTTTTTTTAAAGTTAATAAAAACAGTTAAAATGTCTTTGTTCCTATAGTATTATTAACTTCAATAAGAGTAATTCCAGTAATTTCTAGGGAATTTTGGCCACCTGACAGATCACAATATTGTTTTCATCCAGTTTAGGCCAAAAGGTTGCCTCAAGCCAGCTGGCTGACTAAGCTAAGCAACAGCAATGGGTGACACAAGAATGTGGTATTTCAACTTCCAACATGGCACATCTAGGAAACAGAGTTGCACTGCAGTGGCAGACAGGATGGCAGTTTAATAAACTACTATGTACGACCCCATAGAAAGTTGAAATCAATAATGTTTTCATTAATCAAGAACTAGATCAGATGCCCAAGGAAGGTGGAGTATGTATGTAGTGGAAGGCAAGTAAAGGAAGGAATGATTGATTTGTAAGTTCATTTAATTGTTTGATTCCAATTTATTATTTATTATCATTGGGTGTATTGAGGATGATCATATTGCATAGACTAACATTTTTATTGGTTATTATTATTGCTCTAATCTATTACTAATTTGCAACATATTTTTTAACAAAAAAAACCCAACTTCAAAGCCTAGGATTCCTGGCAAGGCTTGCAAAGCAAAGACAATGAATAGCTGCACTCAAAAAATACAGCATATCCTTAGCCAAATGAAGAATACCAGAATGATTGATATTGATTATATAATTAAAATATATATTTATCAAGAGGACTGTCATAAGCATTTTCATCCCTATCCCTTTCCTCTCTTGCATTTCTGTCCATGTTACATCCTGTGCTTGGCATGTAGGTATAACTAGTTTGAGGCTAAAAGTATCAATTATGTCCATCCACTGACCCCTGTAGAGGTAATCTTGTTTTAATCTGTGCCTTTCTGAGGTTTAAGGACTATTGACCAGGAGAGCAGGTAAAGGTGCAACTGAGTGGCAGGCTTGCACCGCAGCAGGGTTTGCGCACCGCCGCCTTGCCATTCCTTCATATTTAAGTAGAACACTAAAATGATCAATTGATTGCTGGATTGACAGATTGATTAACTCAAATTAAGATTTTATAGGAATTGGGTGCTAGGGTGGATACCATAAACTTTGTATGTGGATTATATGTTTCTGTTCTTGGCTGATGCTGACAACTCCCTGTGAAATTTGCTGAGTATGGTAGATTCGTTTGGACTGTACTCTGGTCTTTTGATTACTTGGAGCAAATCCACTATTTTGGCTCTTAAGTTCTCCAGCTCGTTCTCTGGGTCAGCTCGGGTTCCAGCTCATTCTCTGTCAAATGGACTATCAAAAATGGCCCAAACAAGCCCATAATTAAAAGAAAAGCATTACAAGATGGAAATGTCCTAGGGTCCTCCCACCCACCCTTATGTTGTATGTTAAAAAGTACATGCACAGTTTAACAAACCAAACACTTCAGTGACAGGCACTGCCACTTTTGTGGCTGAAGTGCTTGGTTTATTTGGGCCCCACAAAACGAGCTACCAACGGGCTTATGGCAGCTAACAATGCTGTAAATGATGGGTTTAAGGCAGCTAACATGTTTGTTAATGATGGGATTAAGGCAGCTAAGCTACAGTAAGTGATGTCAAAGATCTCTACAGTGGCAAGATGTCATTATTATTATAATAATTCTTATCCTCACACTCATCAGTGTCTACATAAACTTCACACAATATTAACTAATCTTTGCTGGAATCCACCATTACAGAAGTCTCTTTACTTTGACATAATTGCCAGTAAAGGTATTCCTTGTGGAATTTGTAGTTCATTTGACTGACATATTTTCCATATATAAGGAAGTAGCCTCCTATGCCAGTTCACTGACAAGGTTCCTGGCTGTGCTGAAAACTCTTTCAGAGTACACACTGGAGGGTGGGAAGCTTAAGAAAAACAAAGCCACAAGGGCCTCCAAATTGCCTTTTTTCCCCCAGTAGTCAAAGGGACAGTCTGACATGTCTACTTGTACACTGTCATTAAAATAATCCTCCACGATTCTGTGGATGGCGACTGTTCAGATTGCATTATGGTGGAGTATGTCACTAATTTTGGGCAATTCTTTTAGACCCAACCGATGTTTGGATGGCTCATATGCATCACCAGTTGCTCTCTTAGGAAAGCTTTTTCCTGGCAGCCGCAGTGTCCAGAGAAACTGAAGGAGGAGATGTTGTGTCATGTGCCACTTGTGTTGACAACCTGCTCACCAGGAGCTCTTTGCATCTCTTCATATCTGTGTTATTTGAAAATAAAGACATGGTCGACAAAATGTAGAGATCTAATTTCAAGTTGTTGACAACCCTTGTATCCTGGCAAAGCAAATAAAGGACTTGATCTACAAGTCTAACATATGTAGAGTTTTCGCTTAATTTAATCTCCTCCATCAGTTTCTCAAGTTGCTTTTCCAAAATCGAATTAGAGGAATCAACTGACTCAAGCTGGCAGTCTAAACTCACTTCACAACTGACTTCTTTGAATTGTTTCTGTTCCATGCACAACATGGAAAGTATTCTTCACTGTGCTGGAGTAAGGTACAATCCCCCTCCTCTCCCTATGTCATGGCTTGTTGTATAGGTTTGGATGGTTTGCTGCTGTTCCTCCATTCACTGAAGAATATAAAGGGTGGAATTCCAGCTTGTTACAACCTATTGCTTCAGTTGGTGAATGGAAAATTGAACATTTCTTGCAGTCACTGAAATCTTCTACATGCAATTGCTGAGTGGCAAAAATGTCACAACATTTTTTGGGCCACAGACAGCATCTCCTGCACTTTCGTGGAATTTAAAAAAAAAATCTGCACCACCAAGTTTATAGTATAAACAATACATGGAATGTGATTGAGTTCACCCAGCTGTAATGCTCCCACAATATTTGTGGCATTATCAGAAATTACAAATCTTGAGGAGAGTTTGAGTGGGGTAAACCATTTTGCTATGACATCCATTAATTTTTCAAACAGGTTGAAACTAGTATGCCTCTTAGTGAAGCCGGTGATACAGAGAGTACCTGCCTGGGAATGAGCTGGAATTTTGTGTTACTGTTATGAGTCCTGGAGAGAATTGACAGTGTTAATGTAGAGCCAACTGATGACAGCCTTGAGGGCTGGAATCTATGGTACTAGTCATGGCCAAGGGTTAAGGATTTGGTTGCAGCTGTTGGGCTGTCGATGCTGCCTTGGGGCTGGTTTGACTAGTTGTGCTGAGGGCAAGAGGTGTGATGGAGCCTATGGGCTGTATGAGCAGCCTTGAGGGCTGTTTGTTGCCTTTATAGTCGTGGCCAAGGGACTGGTGGTGTAAAGCAACCTTTAGGCTGTTGGGGCAGCCTTGGGGGCTGATTGTGGCCTTTATAGTCATGACCAAGGGACTAATTGTGTGAAGCAGCTTTTGGGCTGCTGCAGCAGCCTTGAGGGCTGATAGTGACCTGGGGCCCAGGGCCATTGCAGTCTCAGGACTGATGAGACTCAGGTGAGGTATGCAACAAGAATGTTGGCTGCTACCAGTGCCACCGGGATGACACTGGCGACGGTGTGCTAATTTGCACACCTGGAACGCAGAGTGGCCACTAGTGTCGCCGGGATGACACTTGCGATGGTGTGCTAGATTGCACACCTGGAATGCAGAGTTGCTACCAATGCCGCTGGGATGACACTGGCGATTGTGTGCTAAGTTGTGCACCTGGAACGCAGAGTTGCTACCAGTGCAGTCGGGATGACAATGGCGACGGTTTGCTGATTGCGCACCTGGAATGCAGAGTGGCCACCAGTGTCGCCAGGATGACACTGGCAATGGTGTGCTAGATTGCACACCTGGAATACAGGGTTGCTACCAATGCCGCTGGGATGACACTGGCGACTGTGTGCTAAGTTGCACACCTAGAATGCAGAGTAGCCACCAGTGCCACCGGGATGACACTTGCGACGGTGTGCTAGATCGCGCACCTGGATCGCTGAACTGCGACTGGTGCCCCCGGGTTGACACAAGCCACTGGATGGTGACAGATGCTACTGGGGTAGGAAGTTCTCCATGCTGCCCAGATAGTACAAGCAGCATGTGTGGATGAGATGCAGGTGGAGCTAACTGGATTGAATGAATGGCACACACGAAACACAGCTACAGTAGACTGACTCAGGAACTCGACTGACTAGCAGGAGACAGGAACTGGAAGTATGAAAAACTCTATCACCGGCATGGAGTGCAGGGCTGGCTGGAATTTAACAGAGAAAGAGCCCAATCAGAGCAAGTCTTCCTTAATGACAGACTTCTGTGCATCTGGGCTTTTCACAGACAGGGGAATCAATTAGTGCACCTGACAGTGCACACAGACAGGCAGTAATTTGTGCAATGCCTCAGTAGCTACTATGGCTGGAACTCCAAGCAATTTGATCTGCTTAACTGTAGATCCTAACAGTTACCTACTGCTGCTGATTAAATACACACACCCTGTGGGCTGTCACAGTCATGTAATCTATTGTTTGCCCAGTACTGCTTGTCCCCATATCTGTGGTTAAACGGACAGTGGGTACAATGGGAATACGTAGGCCAATAATTAGTTTTTTCTTTTTTACATCCTGGTACAGGTGAGGAATTGCTTTTCTGGTAAAATGGAACAGAGATAGAATTTGTTAGCTGCACCACAGGACCTCAATTAATTGTCTAAAACAAGATGCATTAATGGCAGATATTGGATGCAGATCTAATACTAGCAAAGTTATCATGGTTTCAGTGATCCACTGTGCAACTGGGTGACAGCTGTCTTGCTTCCTCTTACAAAGGATTGTTTAACAGTCAATTGTTTTTGAAACTACTACTAGTATTGTTGGTCCTCTTCTGAAATGCGGATCCATCCCAAGCAGCAGCAGAAGGCCTAGCATTCAAGGATTCTTCTGATGATTCTTGGATGCAGAGAAATGAGGAGATTGATGATGAAGGTGTTGGAGGTGGAGATTGCAGGTGCTGGCATCTAGCTGACAGTTGTGAACTAACTGACACTGGACTGCTTGTTGTTATTACTTTAGCAGATTTTTTAAATTTTGCAAAAATCTTTTCATGAACATGCTACAAATTATGTAACTGGGAGGAGGTTCCTAGATGGTAAACATCTCTACCTCTACTGACTTTGGATTTACAAATGCTGCAGATGGCTTGACAATTGTTGTAAGGATTTGAGTAAAAATAATTCCACACATAAGAGTTAGATTTTTTTGTTCTTATGCCCAGGCATGACTATGGCCTTCTTCTTCTTATCATGGGAAATAACTGCTTCCACTGGTGCCTCACTTACATAAGCAACATCCTCATTAACAGTGTCAGCTACACAAATACTCTCCTCATCCTGTTGCAGTTCCTCAGTAGCAGCCTATAGTAGCATATTTACTTGTGCTGCTTATTCTCACATTAGTAGAGGGTGTAGAATGGTTGAAGGAGGCTTCTTTATGTGTACTGTATCAGAAAGGTTAGGCTTGCACACAGCACTAAAGGACACCCTTACATTCTCCTCAGGGATTTGTGGCATTTGTAAACACACAGTTTGTTCTGCCATAGTGTTTTTTCCACACTGATTTTCCTGTTTTAATTTTTTTTACACCTCTTCTAGAGTCTGCGTGAGAATGTCTTGCATTGTCTTGAGAGCCAGAAGAAGATGCCTGACTGACAACAGTTGCAGAACAATCACTCACAAAAAGACCAAGGCCTTAGCCTTTCCTTGCCACTGTTTGTCATGTTGGCAATTTTCTTTTTCTGTAGGAAACTTTCCCTTTATTAGAAATTATTTTTTTTCAGAAATGGAAAAATTTGTTTTGATTTCAGATGCCCTGAGTTAAACCCTATATGCCCTTGAGCACCAGCTTTAGTAGATTACATTAATGGACTAGTATTGTTATGATTTTTGGTAGCAGCTGCAGTGGTAGTACTTGGCTGCTGCTCCTGCTGTTCTATCATTTGATCGTCAAGATCCATTCCAACACACTTTGCTGATAATATTAAGGTGGTGGCCCTTGACCTAATGACCAATAGTGTTCTTAAACACAGTATCACAGCCTGAAATTTTTTGAGCACACAAAAAATGTTCATTTTTATAAATCAAACAATTGACCACAAACTACAACAAGCTGCATAAATAATATTTAGGCAGTGACCCTTGACCATTAGTGTTGTTAAACACAGTAACACAGCCTAAAGTTTTATGAACACTCAAAAAAAAAACTGCCCACCAACTGTGACGTACTACACTGATAATATTAAGGTGGTGTATAAAGGGTTAAGGCTGCACTTGGGGCAGTGCCAAAACAACACCAGTGTGCAGTTATGCACCAGCGGTTACTGCTGCTAAAATACTTACAGCACCAGTGTGACATTAACAACAAGTAGTACGTAATAATATAAATGTTACTACACTATTAAAAAGACAAAATGTGTTACTAACTGCCTACATCAATACTAGCTTGGCAGTATTACATTGTGGGTGCCACTACCTATGAAGTTAGACTGAATGCCTGAAAAGGTCCTACGCTATAGTATTACACCTTTGGGAGGGAATTATATCGGATCGAAAACAAGCGAGATCTGACGCTGGGAACAAGATGTTTTGCCTTATTTTAGAATACAAAATGGCAGGGAGATCAAAGTCCCAGCTCGGATCCATTTAGGTTTCTTGAAACCAAACCCACTCACAGGGGCGGATTGGGAACTAAAAGTGGCCATGGAAAAATGTCTTGAAGTGGCCTCATGTTGGCAGCACCCAATCAACTGTAGGTGTAACCAACATCAAATTAGGTGGGATTAGGGCATCACTATACCTGGAGACATCGGTGATAGCTAAGGCTAAATCTGACCATACACCAAATCAACTTTCTTCAGACCAGCCAACTTGTGAAGTTACAGAAGTAGGTGGACAATGTCATAGTTATGCCATGTATCCACTACACAATATCATTCAATCATTCATTATATTGTCCAGTGGATATGCCATCAATGACTAGCTATGCATGCTCCCACTGGTTAATAGACGACATCGCTCATTGCCCGAACCTGCTGTCCAACCTGACGATATCATCAGGTTGTGCAGGTTTGGGGATCAGGGAGGGTGTTGGCACTGAAAGATATATCGTTCAGTGTGTGTGCTTAATGACATTAAGAACATTGAGCACACTACTGCCGGGGACACACTACATGATATTACTCATGGAGTGAATCATGTAGTGGATATGCCCATTTAGATATGTGACAGATGATAGATAGCTAGATAGATAGATACAGAAAAAAGATGTTTAATACTTGTATATTTTACAATTTACAGCATTTTCCTTTGGCTGCAGAAAATGGTGTTATGGTTTAGGTTAAAGGAGGTAGACTGTACCAGAAGCCCAGACTAAAATAATTCCCCTACACTTCTGCCACAGGTGTACACATTCTCACTCCCCTGGGCTTATCAACATCTCCAAAATTACTTTTTAGACAGCACCTGACTTTAGCAATGTTATAGACACACTACAGCAACCAGTGACCTGTACCAATATTTCTGGTATTACAACTGTGTTGATGGCTCAGTCTGTCCAGGAGGACATTAAGCAAATGGAAAAAAAAATAAAGATATCATCGGATAATGCTTCTGAGGTGTAATATTAAAGAAATCAGCTCCCCACGTATAAATAATTTTGGATGTGGCTTGAAAGTTATTTAATCTCTGTAATTAGGAGATCAAAACACCCTAAAGGTAATTGTACATACATTATTGTGTGTATGAGATCCCCAGGCCATGGCTCTCACTAGCTGTGCTCCCCTCCACTATTTCCATAACTTTGCTCTAATAGGGAGACTGAGAGGAGCTTGGATGAAATAGAGGTTCTTTGGGTAATGTGTTTAACCCACTTGTCCTTATAATGTTTTTGCATTCTAGTTTACTGGATATAAGATTAGGGGGAGGGTGGGAGATAAAGGACAAAGAAGGGGAGATGGAGCTGACAGAGAAAATAGGGAAGGGGGGATGACATGGGAAATAAAAATAGTAAGTAAAGGTGCAAAGCAGAAATTATAGCGGAAGCAAAAACATTTACATCTAGAGAAGCAAAAACATTTACATCTAGAGAGAGAAACATGTGGAAAAATTGCACGTAGGAGTAAATTAAAAATCAGAGGTGAATTTTCAGCAAAATTATAAATTATTGGATATGATAAGGGAACAAAAAGAGAATTAGCCCCATCAGCATCGGATAAAGGGCTATTTGTTGGTGCCCCTTGACCGTGGATTCAGGACAGGAATCCAGCCACCACCTAAGCCACAGAATCGACAGCACATGTTCAGATGCCTGGGACCCACCAAGTCAATAGAGACCAAGGGGTAAATTTACTAAAGTGAGAGTTTTAAAAGTGAGTTTTAAAAGTGATGTTGCCCATAGCAACCAATCAGATTATTCTTAACATTTAACTAGCACCTTCTTGAAGATAATATCTAGAATCTGATTGGTTGCTATGGGCAACACATCACTTTTAAAATTCACTTCTAAAAACTCTCACTTTAGTATATGTACCCCCTAGATAGAACTGACACTTCACACCAGTAGACAAAACTGTTAAACAGGTGCAATGCAAAATAATGTTTGTAATTAGGACTGGACTGCACCGAAATGATAGAGAAGTTTTGCCTTGGGTAGGAAGTCAGAGCTGACAAATGGCTGAACAGAATTCCCTGGATTTCTGCACTGCTGCTCAGAGATAGAGCTAAATCAGTCATCTACCATAACACCATCTCCCCCCTGCAGCGCTGGGTGCCACTGACTGCAATCAGTCCTAATTATCTCTTCAGACTCTGAGGAGCAGTACATTTAAAATGGAGTTAAACAATGCAGGGTAAAAAAATGGAAGATGCATGCCTACCTGGGAAAGACATTTCAGCAAGCTGGGCTCTCAATGCAATCCGGGTCCCATAACAATGTCATCTTCTATAATTATGTGTTGCCCTTGCCACTTCAAGAGTCTCAGCTCCTCTCTGCTGCACCTGCCAACATACTCGCCAGTCAGTTCAACCTCTCATCCCTGCTGGCTGATTGACACAGTCTGGCCCTTTAAGCTCAACCTGCCGCCATCCTAGCCAGTCAGCCTGACCTTTCACACCAGCAGGTTGACTGACACAGTCCCACTCCAGCTCCACGACACAGTCAAGCAGGCTTCCCTTAGCTCTGCAGGCTGACAGATGGGCTGGCCCTTTCAGCTCCACCCACCGCCAGCCTTATTAGTCAGTCGGCTCCAGCTCCACACAGCTCTGCCGACTGACAGACACTGTCTGGCCCTTTCAGCTATGCCCACCTCCAACCTAATTAGTTAGCCTGCTGCGCGGCCCCTCAGCCCTGCCTGCTGATTAATCTAGTAAATCTCTGCCTTAACAAAAAAAAAGTCTCTCGGATGCTGGCAGCCCCACAGACAGGTCGGCCCACCGGGGATGTGATCACCTGGCAGCAGGGAAGTATGTGTGAGTGAGGTATGTGTGTAATAATCTTTTACTTGTCATGGTGTGTGTACTGTCTTTATTTAACTATTTATTTTACAATGGAGGTATGGGTGCTGGCCTCCTGCTGGCACTTGTAGTTCCACAAGTGCCAAAGGGTAGGCAGCTTGGCATAGTTTACTATGATTTAACCCTTTATTACGCCCGTACCCACAGCCCAGGGGTGCCGGAGAAGAGCACTGGGCTTCAGACCAAGCCTGGGGTTCCGGGACAGTGGAGACCTCTTTTTCGTGGGTCCCCACTTCCCCTGAGATCAGCAGCTTGGCCTGACAGGCCTGGGGTGAGAATGCTTTGGCCCTGGAGACCTGGTAATAGGGTCCCCGGGCTGTGGCAGCACACCCCGGTCATTTTTGGTTGATGCTGGTTTTTATTTATAGGGAGACCCCTACACAATTATTCTCCCCCTGTAATTAAAACCAGGACTGGCCCTGCAGCCTGGTCTATTTCCTAAATTACAGTGGAACTTTAATCATCTTATTCCCCGTAATTTTTGGACTAGTACTGGCTGACAAGTCCGGGGTTGGTTATGGCTTTTTGGGGGAGACCCTGCATCATTTTCTCTTCATAAAAACACTTAACATTAGATATTGAGCCAGAAACATACACAACTCACACTGATCTGTGTATGTTTCTGGCAAACTCGCAGCTCAGGAGGTGGTCTATTTGAAACTTCAATTTATCAGTGAGTTTGCTACAATCTCACCCGAAAATGTACACTTGATTCATAGTAAATTTGCGAGTTGCACCTTTTTCATGTAAAGTACTTGCTAGTTTGGCCGATGGTGAGTTTAGTCGAGTTTGCAATCTCACATGAGTTTTAACAGTGAAAACAGAGAACTTACTTCCAAACTCACTCGAGTTTGTCTTTAGTAAATTTGCGAGATGAAAAACATGCCTAAACTCACGTGAGTTTGCAAACTCACCCAAACTTGATTCTTAGTAAATTTACCCCTGAAGGTCTATTTAGATGATCAAAATGTCCACAGGGTTCATTTGTATGGTCATATATGTATAGCGCACCATGCACATGTAAATAAAGTTTCACATAAGCTAAGTTACATCCTTAATATGAAACAGGTTTTTGAAATACATATAGGAGTGTGTGCTTGGAAGAAATAGACATTTACAGAACCCTCCCCAGACAAATTGGCTTACCCAAGTTATCCATTCAGCAGGGAACTGTAGAGGAAGCTACTGTATAATTCCCTGCAATGCAGGCTACTGTATTGCTCAGAAGAGTAATTTATATATTTTATGATTTAACACACAAAAAACTGCAACACAGTAAAACCAAGCTGCTTAAACTCAATGCAATCACTTTCATTACCTCTGGAGTTGACCTTAATTTCTGCAATATCAATTTCTGAAATATCAGAGACTGTAGGTACATTTTTAAATTGTCACCTGGAGAACTAAAGTTGCCCTGCAAAAGCCTGCCTCTCCTCTATTCTAAAGAGTAATTTTCTCTGCTGGAGGTGGCTTGTTAACAGTAGGAAACTAATGACATATAGAACTAAATCCAGCGGAGCTGGAGAGGAAATTAGAAGATAATATTGAATGAGAAAGGTAAGAGTATTTTCTTGTTTCCATGTCTACTGTGTGTTCTTTGAATTTGACATGTCTGTGTTGAAAATGTACCTAACAATTTATTTAAAAATATTCTAGAATCCAAATACACATTAACTGTACCAGATCTTAATACATTACTTTAATATGAGTTTGTAATTGCCTGATCAACCATCACAATCCGGATAAAGAAGCATTGCACACCTGAGTACTTTACGCTACATGCAGATACAAGGAGAGAGGGAATAAGAGGAAAATATGAAAATACAGTAAGAGTAATCATATAACTGCACTAACATACTGTATATATTACAATAACAACTAATTATAATGCAAATCTGCAGTTATTTCACTAATATAACAAAATATAATAGAGCTGCTATTATAATCTATTAATGAGATAAGAGAGTCATTACTAATTTTATTTGACTGCTTATATCTAATTCTGCTATGTTACTTTCTAAAGCTAGGGGTCTTGCCTGGCATGGTGGCATTGTTTGTGACAACACCAGGCCAGTGGCAAATGCAGGATTTCTAAAGGGGGGTTTCCAAATGCTTGATTTTAGAGTGAGTGTAGCCAGTCCATGAAGTGGGTATAATTAGCACTTATCCAGCTTTAATATGTGTCATACAAAGTATATTGTGTTGCATAATTCCAGCATATACAGGACCAGCAATCACAGTAAGCCATTAGATACGGCAGTAGGCCCATCCTGTCTGATCAGAATGTTTTTTTTCAGATGTGGGCATCATTCCAGAGTATGAAGCAAATCCGGGAGTCTGGGGTAGCAGCAGAAAATCTAGCACTGCCCTGGACATATATGTACATATTTGTCTCCTTATGCACTGGATAGTGTATTATTATACAGTATTAATAATTAACCCTATTGATGGTCTATAGCAGTGCACCCCTACTAACAGTGCATATTTTCCACATCTCCTAGTTGGTGAACAGGTATATTTATTACTGGCTGACACATTTTAAATGATCCACAGGTGTTGCTAATCATTTCATTTGTGATACTGAGAAGAACATGCAGCACTAGTAACATTGTATTATATTACTATTACTATTGTGGTCATGGTGTGTGCTGGGGAGGGGGTTTCCAGGCAGACGGAAACCCCCCCTGCGTTTGCCTATGCAGGCTGTGCTTTAGCTGACATAGTCGCAAATGATGTAATCTGTAAGAAATGCACAGTGGGCGGCTGTCATAAAATAATGTTCCAGCAGTTGCCTATAATCCCCTGGCCCCTCTGCTTCCCTTCACCCTTTCCCAGAGACTGCCTTGTTGCTGATCACTGCTGATTAGTCAGCACGACATATACCTCACCCGGTGGCTGTAGAAAGGAGCAGGTGCTGGGGAAATGTAAATTAATCACCCCCCCTGTGTATATTTGGCAACTGCTCAGAGTAGCAGCCACTGGGGAAATCAAAGCTGTGATGGTCGCCATGTTCTGAACATCAATGGTTCGATATATTAATGACCAATATAAGAAAATTTATATTAATTTCATGTGTTAATTCTTTTTATAAAATCATGTTGGATAAGTTTTAAAATAGATGTTATTGACTCGGTTCAATCATAAAAAAAGCTAGACAATTTCTGAGCGTTTTTTAAAGTTAAGTGGTTAAACTAAGTAGTGCTGGCACTTTTCTGTATTAAATAGACTGTTACCAATTATTATTGTGGTGAAGAATTTGCAACAATCATTATTCTAACCATCTGGGCAAAATGTGAAAAGTGCAGTTTTTTTCTGCAGGATTTAATGCAACATTTTTTAAAGGAAAAACTAGATTAGTTTTGGTTTTTAAAAAATTCAGCTTTAAATTCCACAGTTAAATCACAGAAAATTCAGTACTTTGGGCAAATCAGATGCTAATATATTTGGCTATCTTATACCCCTTTTCCACTAACCTCAAAATCCAGGATTATTGCACGTGAGTGCACATGAACCCGGGATTTTTGTTAGTGGAAATGGGTCAACCCGGCTCCAGTGTCCCGGAAATCCAACCCTGCTAGTAGGGTTTTAACTGGGTAGGGCTCAGTGGAAACCGGTATCCCGTTTTCTAGCATGGGGAGATCGGCACTTGGCGAAGATGTCATCTCCAAGCGCCGTCTGAAGAGTTCCTCTGCACATTGGTTCAGAGTGAACGGCGCCGACCCAGAAATAACCTGGGTTGGTGCAACAGTGTGAAATGGACTGTCCCGGGTCTGATCCAGTTTGGAACCATAGTCCGAGTCAGACCCGAGACTGTAAAATGTAATGTTAAAGAGGTATTAGTTTGTTGCCATTTTGTTACACTCTTCATGTTTGAAAGCTAGAAGCATGGTATCTAACTGATATCTATAATTTGTTAGCTAAATGGATACTGTTAGTGCTATCCCTGCACTATTTTAAGTAGGATATTTTATTTAATTATTTCAGTGGATAAATTGTGATAATTGTTATCGTAATCAACTGAGTTTATTACAACTTGAACTGTAAGAATGGGGTCTACTTACAAATAGTGAGTTATGGTATCTCTATATTATGCTTTTGATAGTTTGCACATAACAAACAGTATTAACACTAAGGTCTTTTCACATGAACCATGCTAATTGCTTTATAAAAATAAATCAGTTTTGATGTGGCACAAGTTGGTGCTTATACAGACTGCGGCGCTCATGAAGATTTGGACACAACTTTTTGCCTCATAAAATGCAATTTTTAGCACTGCAAATGTGTACCAAATACTGTACTCCCTGTGAGCATAAATGTGTTTTGTTTTTTTCGAACTGAATTTTATGTTCACGATTAGACCCAGCCTGCGTTCAACTCTGCATCTACCCGAGTATGTGCAGGCAAATAGAGCATCTAAGATTTGAGTTCCCAGAGCTAAAATACCCAGGAGCTGATGGACTAGAATGGTTGATTTAAAAAGGCTAAATTGTAAAGGTGCAGTGCTGCAGATTAACTTGTTCCCTGCTCAGAGCTTCATAACCAATTTTCCCTATTCCACCTTATACTTCTTTTACACCAAAAACCCAGGTGTGACCTGGGTTTTCAGAGATGGTTCCAAGCCAGGTCAGACACCATTTACACAGCACCATCGATCTGGGTTATTCCCAGGTCAGCCCCGTTCACACTGAACCTGTGTCTGCCATGTTAAACTTGTGAGGTCATAAAAAGTGGGAGGTGACTGCTCCACAGCCACCAATAAGCTAATTTTAGGTATGACCCAGGTCGGATAACCCAGGTTGCACCATTTACACTGCACCATTACCCAGGTCCATCCTGGGTCCGACCCTGGTAGCTACCTGGGTTGGATTGCCGGGTCACTTGACCTGGGTTATTTATCAGGGACCCTTTTACACTGAGCTGCAACCCAGGTAGACCCAGCAAAAACCCAGGTTTTTGCTCTGGTGTAAAAGGGGTATAAGTAGACTTTATGTTGTATGTTGTATGCAATAGCATAATAGAACTGTTACACAATTTAAAAATTTGCCATAAACATAGAGTTATTTTTCTCTTTTTGCTACTTATTGCTATTTGTCAGCTCTTTTAATTAATTTAAATACACTAAATGTTTTCAGCAAAATATGAACAAAATCCCCATGTTTTCATTTGCAAAATGCACACAGATAAGCAGTGGTGATGATTAAACACCGACAAGAATTGCCTTTCTATTTTGTATTCATACAGTATATGGCAATATTTTTGCATGCAGATGGTACTACTATACTGTATGTATAATATGCTTAAAACCGAGAGTGGCCAAATTTCTTTTTTGTTTTTGTTTCAATAATATTTTTATGTTAATTGGGGTCATAGTAGTTAATCATGGTAATTATTCTAATAACAAGTTAATTGAAAATTAAATAATTGTGCTCCTTTAAATATAAATATTTATTATTTTGTCGTCGTCGTCCCCCCTCTTAATTAAGTAATAATGACTGTACCTTAATTTATAAATTGCATACTTATCAGGTTATAGACAGATAAATCAAACTTTACTGGCCAGAGGCACCTCTTGCTTCTGGCAATTTTTTTGTGGAACCTAAACGTAATAAATGCAGCTATTTGTATCCAAAGCATTTAAAATGAGATGGCGATCTATGGCAATTCGTGTTTGATAATCACAGTTAATTTGCCTAAGGAAAGTTAGTTGAATTTGTAATTTATCTAAAAGTCAACCCAAAAGTCTACTATGTGACCAAAACGCTGATTGATAATTATATACCTACTGTATGTGTCATTGACCAAAACTAGCAAGATGACAATAGTCATGAAATCCAGGGTGCCCAGAAATAGGTAGCTCATCTATAATGCAAGATGTTAACACAGTACAAGAGCATAAATAATATACATATAATGACAGTAATATCATACATCCTAACATTTATAGATGCATAATTGGGACAAAATAAGCACTGGCATAGATCCACCCAAATCCCTCCTAATCGACCCAGAAATGTCCAGTTTTGGGTAAAACTGATAATTTGTGAAGTCCATAAATAGATTTGGTAACACTATCAGAAGAATGTATGCGATATTAGAAGGTTCTTAGTTTGGTGCTGTTTTAATTCATGTAAAACATTTCTATAGTTATAAATGTGTGATGTTTCAATACCTAATGCATAATAACAGATCAGTAAGAAAACCAGGAAACTAAAATGTAATATTAAAATTAGTTTGAAGAATACTAGACAACATTCTGTCTATAGCAAACAATGCAATTTGTACCCACTTACAGTATGTCGTAGAGGTGCATAAAAAGGTCACTTATAACAGAGTGCACATTTTTCCTACAAATAAGTGGCACAGCTATGAAAGAAATGCGTTTTCATTGTTTAGTATGACATTTGCATTCTTACAGCTAACTTATAGAAAAACTAAAATAGTACTTAACTTAGAAACTAGTTTTGTATTCAATGCAGATTGTAATGTACAGCATAAATGAGAAAATTCAGCATTAGCTCACTACATAATGTTAAATTATGTACATTGAGTATAATACAATGCTCTAAAACAGCTAATGTACCTTGAAAACTATTGTCACTAAATAAAGACAATTTTGAAAAGAAAACTGCATGTGTACGTACTGTATATAAATGGGAAATCAAGAGCTGCTTCAATGTGCTATGCTAATTCAATAACATACTGTAAGACTCCTAAAGCAGTAAGGTCTAAAGGTGCCTACACACTTAGCGATATTTTATACAATTTGCCCGATTCCGAAGCATTGTGACGACAAATCGTGTAAAATATGCCCAAATCGTGAGTGTCCACTCACGATCACGATGCGCGTCCCCACAGGTCACATTGGACACTTTTTACACCAAATCGTGCGCAGGACTGCGAGGGAGTTGCCGGGGTAGAGTTCAAGAGAAATTGTACATGATGTGAGCACATCGCCAAGTGTGTAGGCACCTTAAGTGACAGGCTATGGAAGGGCATGGCATCACAGGAAGTCAGGTGACACACAGAGAGAGCACAAGATAATTTTCATCTGATTCTCCAATGCAGAGCAATTTTGTGAGCTCAGTGACTGCCGCTTTTATGGGATGTGTTTGTGCTACATCATATCTGTTATGCTGTTGATGATTAGTAGGTTTAATAGTGCACAGATCAATTGAGTATTAATATCACAGGCTCTTCATAAATCAAATTAGAGCCAAGCACACAGAATTTATGGACCAGCAACCTCATCAAAGGTGATACACCTGTATGCCACTTGTTTTCACCCAATGCACTCTGATATATCGCATAAATGGGCAAGTGAGGCACAAGTGGATGCTCTTACACATCCTCTTAACATCAAAATAGGTGTTTTGTATTAAGATTAATAGACTTGAAAGCAAAGTGTGATGAAATAAACAGGTCAGAGTAGATGCATTCCTTTGGCTGTTTATAGTCCATGGGTGGCAACCAGTTGCTTTTATAATTGTTTTGACTAAGGGGTCTATTCATCATTGGGGGTTGTGTGGCCTCTGATTACTAAGTATCCACCTTGCTGTGGGGAATAATCATCACCGGAGCAATTCAACATTGCTCCGGTGCAAGGACAGCTGCTCTGAAAAGCAAATGTCCCCACGATCAGTAACACTGGAACTTCTGCAGCAGCGTTACTTACCTATCACGTCGTTGGCTTCTGCACATGTGTGACCAGAAGTCAGGAATGTGCAAAGTCACTGGGGATGAAGTGAGAAGGCAGCGGAAGGATCCACATGGATCCCTCTCTTCATCCCTGGAGCTCCTTCTCATAGGAAGGAGTGGGGCTCTGACAATAAGCTCCATCTGAAGATGACGTTGGTTCTCGCAGGCAAACTCTGAAAACTTGAAGTTTTTGGAGTTTGCTGAATATCAGGTGGTCCTATTGGACCTCTGATGATGATTGATCCATTTCCACATGTGTATTGGGCCATTTAGTGTTGATGAATGGACCCCTAAAGTAGCACAATTCAGATAATAGTTTAGTCATCTGAGGGGATGAATGTTTGTTGTTTGAGGTGTGGGAATATGTATAGACTTTTGCAAAATACACTTAGGACAACATTTAGACCTGATTTTAACTCCATTGGTGCCAAGTAAAAATGTTCTTTGACCCACTGTACATACCACAAAATTTACATCTCGCACTTGTGACTTCTTGTGTCTCAAGATGCAGATTACAGTAGTTCACATGCAAGTTCATTACAGTATAGAATTGCACACTCAAAGTTAAGCTTGTTCCTAGAGAAACATTCAAGTTAGAAGCATACTAAGATGCACCTTATAGGAGGTGGATCTTTTCCACACCCATAAGCTTGGTGCTCATTAATGTGTTGACAAGGATGACTGTCACATTTTGAATTATTGACATAAGAAAAAATTGTATAGACCACTTCTACTTTAATCTAAAATAAATAACCAGTATCAGAACTATACTGTCTGGTTGAATCCCAATAAAATAGGGAAACAATTAGTATGGGGTCATCCTGCTAAAGTTTTAACCGGGCTCAGTGTGTTATTCTGAGTTCATAAGGTAGTACTGTAATTCTAGCTTCAGTTGCTACCGGCCAGTGGTGTAAGTTCATCCTAGATGCCCGGAGGCAAGTTATAATTTGTTGGCCAACCCTTCGTTACAGCCGCCACCACTGTAATGTAGCAATTTGCATGCAGAAAGGCTATTGATAGATGAAGATGGCAGCTGACTCTCCCCTAGTGAATGGTGGCTTCTCAGGTGCCGGGAAGGGGTGCCATGTATTGGGCTGCCGTGACAGTACACTCCAGGTACATAGTAACAGCCCTAAGTGGGGTGAATATGCTGTGGACAATGGAGGAGGTGCCCCTTCAGTGCTGGAGCCCGGCGGCAGGTACCTCCATTCTCTCCCATAGTTCTGCCCCTGCTACCGGCTAATACAGCCACTTTGCATGCAACTCAGAATCAGAGAATCAGCGAGCAACCTATAATTCTTGTACCTCTCATCTGAATGCAGTTATGCTTTAACAGTTCACTCTTGAACTCACAAAATATAGCTCTAGAACAGGGGTGTACAACATATGTCCCTCTAGCTGTTGTGGAACTATGCATTCCAACATGTCCTGTCACAGTTTTGCAAAAACTGTGGCAGGGCATGCTGGAATGTGTAGTTCCACAGCAGCTGGAGGGTCACATGTTGAATACATCTGGTGTACACTCTCCCCAGAATTCATATTTCCCACTCAAGGTCCCTGAAATGAATCATAATTTTACTGAAAACTGTATTTTTAACACTTAGAGGCCTATTTATGATCTGTTATGGGCCTGCTACATATGCAGAAGCACTAGTTTCCGCATGATTTTGTAATGTGCCCATTTATTATTAGGGATGCGAAGGGGCCGCTTAGTATTCTTTCCTATGGGAAGGAGGTCCAGGGTTGCAAAGAGGGATCTGAGCAGATTCCTCTGCCGCCTCTGCACTGCAAGACTTTGCTGGCACAGCACCTGTAAGTATCACTACTACATCAGTAGCAGTGTTAGGGATCACAGGGACAGCTGCTTTTCAGAGCACCTGTCCCCGCACTGAAGCAATATTGACTCTCTCTGGTATTTAAGTATCCAACCGTAAATTGCTGTAAGTTGTATACCTAATTATCAGAGGCCCCCAGCCCACTGCTGATTAATAGACCCCTATTAAACAAACTTACCAGTGTGATAAATGTCATAATCTCTAGAGAATTCTTCCCTTTCATCTCAGAAACATATAATGGTAATTACTTTAATTTGCTGAGATTATTTAGTATGATTCTTATTGGGAAATGAACACATTACCGTTAGTTATAATGTATAACTAATGTTAATGTGGTAGTTTCCCAATAAGAATCCTGTTGATGGTTGACTGCAACCATAAAGCTGTATTTTCTTGTTATATATTATCTGATGAAATAAAATAATGGATTCATTTTATTTGCATGTTTTTGATGTTTGGTTGGCTTGAAAATGTGGCTCATTACATTCTGATATCAGAGGATTAATTAAGCTGATAGTACTTCTTACATAATTTAATTATAATGCTTTAATGATAATGTTAGTAATTACCCTTTATTGAGACAAATGATAGCTGTAAGCATTTAAAAACTACAAAGAACAGTGTTCAATAGGTAGAGCTGTTGTGATCTTAGCTGCCACTACTAATTAGGAGGTGTCTTTTCCTCATACATGTAATAAAATATATAAACACAATACATTGGTTAGGAACTATTGAAATCACCAGTTATGGCACATAAGGGGTCTAGTACTAAGCCTTGGAACTAGATTAAGTGGATGGAGATAAAGTACAAACCAATCAGATCCTGTCATTTCTCAAACAAAGCCTGTAAACAGTTAGGAGCAGATTGGTTGGTATTTTATCTATGTCTATTTTTTCTCTTTCCAAGGCTTGGTGCATAAACCCCATAGTCTCTAGCTGAATAAATTGTCCTCAAATTCTACATAATCAGCAATGTGGTATCCAACGGACTCTCAATGCCATAAGACTTGTTTATTGATAGACTCACAGTCCCACAATAATATCCTTCATGTACAGTATTGAAACACCTTATATCCATCGACTGAACTCCAAGTAAATATAGTACATAGACCAAGTTGTTTGTAGATTATTTCCCAGTCTCATAAAAAGTCAACCTGTTCATATTCTGGTTCCTCTCTCACTCCGGGTTCCCTTCCTTTTACCTCTAATGTTAGAGATGGTCAGTATCAGGCACTTCACAAACACTATGGGGTATATTTACTAAAGTGTGGGTTTCTAGAAGTGGAGATGTTGCTGATAGCAACCAGATCCTAGCTATTATCTTCTATAAGGTGCTACATAAATGTTAAGTAGAATCTCATTGGTTGCTATGGGCAACATCTCCACTTCTAAAAAACCTGCACTTTAGGAAATATACTCCTATGTTTGCAGGTGATAAGCATTTAAAACAAAAAATATAGTAAGAATACATTTTAATACATACTAACAACAAAACAGATTTTAAATTGCTAATTCTTTACATTGAAAGAGATTGACTATAATACTATTACAAAATGTTATGTAACCATAAAATTAAAATTACACTACAAATGATATATTGAATCAGGGCCACATCCAGGGATGGACTAAAAATGCTGCCGCCCAGAGCTCAGGGCCTAGAGGACGGCACAGTCACTCCCCAGTGGCCCCAACATTTGGCTTGCAGGGAGTCTGGAATGGCCTCAGAGCTGCCAGAAGCCAGAATCATCCATAGTATGCTGCAGTAAACTTTTCCAGCCCCGTTTTGTGGCATCATGAGCCCACGTGTTCAGGGGCAGGGTTGGCACAGGATGGGTTTTTGCCATGTGACCACCCACAGCTTATGCGAGTGACCATGATTATGGTCGCGATGGTCAAGACCATCGCGACCATCGGGCTTGCGACAGAGACGCTGCGGTAGAGTCTTGCTGCCGCAAGCCCTGGAGTGATTTTGACTCTATCAGAGCCAAAATCACTCCCAATGACAGCACTAGTGATGTCAGTGGGGCCGGCTTCAGACGGTAGGCATTCCCATGGGAACACCCCCGTCTGGCAGCCATGCCCCCGGCACGCCCACCAAACGGGGCGTGCTGTCAATCAACATCGACAGCACGCCCCCTTTGGTGCGAGAACTGGAGCGATGGAGAGCCCGTCGCTATCCGGGGCTCATGCATGCGCACGACGGAGCTCCCTCCGTTGCGGGCATGCGCAGTGGGGCACCATTGACCCGCTTGCGAGCGTCCTGCGCTCGTGAGCGGGTCTGAATGACCCCCACTGTGCTGAAACTCAACAGAAATGGATCTGGTTAGACACACACGTTCATATTTTTCCAATTTTATTTTTTAAATATGATTAATTAATGTTTCACATTTTACAGTTGGCTTCTATGTAAGTAGTGATAAAAGTCTAATTTTCTTCTCCAAGGTATATACATTGTACTGTATGAACACGATTGCAGCCGGCGGTTCTGATCCTGACAGCTGCATCCCGGCAGGGGAGGAAATCCCGATCGTCATAGGTGCATAAATATTGGGACATTGACAGAATTTTCATATTTTGGCCGCTATTCACTATCACAATGGCTTTGAAATGAAACAAACAAGATGTGCTTTAACTGCAGATTTTCAGATTTAATTTGAGGGTAATTACACCCAAATCAGGTGAACGGTGTAGGAATTACAACGGTTTCTATATGTGCCTCCGACGTTTTAAGGGGCCAAAAGTAATGGGACTATCAACTCAAAAGCTATTTCATGGACAGGTGTGGGCTATTCCCTCGTTATTTCATTATCAATTAAGCAGGTAAAAGGTCTGGAGTTGATTCTAGGTGTGACATTTGCATTTGGAATCAGCTGCTGTCGACTCTCAATATGAGATCCAAAGAGCTGTCACTATCAGTGAAGCAAGCCATCATTAGGCTGAAAAATCAAAACAAACCCATCAGTGAGATAGCAAAAACATTAGGTGTGGCCAAATCAACTGTTTGGTGCGTTCTTTCTTTTTAAGAATGTTCCAGAGAGCTCAGCAACACCAAAAGACCCAGAAGACCATGGATGAAGACAAAACTGAAGGGAAAATGCCCCAAGAACAAGCAGGAACTGAAGACATTTGCAGTAGAGGCCTGGCAGAGCATCACCAGGGATGAAACCCAGCGTCTGGAGATGTCTATGCATTCCAGACTTCAGGCTGTAATTGCCTGCAAAGGATTTGCAACAAAGTATTAAAAAGTGATAGTTAGATTTAGGATTGTTTAGTTTGTCCCATTACATTTGGCCCCTTAAAAAGTGGGAGGCACATATAGAAACCATTATAATTCCTACACCGTTCACCTGATTTGGGTGTAATTACCCTCAAATTAAATCTGAAAATCTGCAGTTAAAGCACATCTTGTTTGTTTCATTTCAAAGACATTGTGGTGGTGAATAGAGACCAAAATATGAAAATTGTGTCAATGTCCCAATATTTATGCACCTGACTGTACATGAAATTCATTTATATGTCAAATACACCTTATACACACAGCCTATAGGTCATTTTATACTTTATTTTTTATAATGTTGTGCCTTAAATCAAAGGTTTCACTATCTCAGTCATGCTAAAAATATTCTGTATTTCTGAATATTTGGATATGGGAGACTCAACCTGTACTTCATAAGATCAATTTAGACTTGTTAAATAAATTGCCTTTATAAAATGACAAGATCCTACTATCTTTGCAAAACTCCAAAAATATTGTTGATAGTTTATGAGTATGAGTGAGGGCATCACAGGTTTTAAACTACACGTTTGACTTTTATTTCTATTTATTCTCCTGTACTGAAACTTGAATAAATTTTCATTATACACAATGACATCCAAATTCTGTTATATACTTATGAAATTAATGAATAATGCAGCTAATGGTCACAGATGAGAGAATTGATTGAAATTGTTAAATCAAAATTAATATTCATCATTAAGGGACATACCGTATTCATTTGAAGGTGAAGTTTGAAAAACCTAGCGGTGCCGCTCAACTTTTTTTTTAACTGATCTACCCGGCAACCCTTTATCGAGACACACACTGTATGTGACTGGTTTATGCTAATGATATGTTCCATACACTTATGCAGACATGAGAAGAAGGCAATGCCGGATAAAGCTGCCAACATTGCCGCCTTTGAATGCCTTAACTCGTGCCATCTCCAAACGAAGTCAAACATGCAATCATGAGCTATCTTACTGTACCTCCCCAGCTATGCATTGCGAGGAAACCCTGCCAATTGGACCAAGCCACCGAATAAGGCCTTCAGCATGCTTGGAACCAATGCTTTCATAGCAAGCCCTTCAATACTGCCTGATGACCTACCACACATGAATAGGGACAGGGTAAACCAAACCCTGCAAGAGGAAGACACAAGAGGATCCAGGGATACTTGGATCAGATAAACCAGTTTTTAACCCCAGCCATGGCACTCTCTAGATGCTGGCACGAAACCACCCCATTAACTGAAAAAAGAGCCTAAACAAAAAAAAAACTCCTTACATGCATTGGCATTAACTGGACCTACCAACAAGAAATCATCCAGGTAGTGGTCACCGAAGGAGCTGAAACATTCAAAAACAGCACAGGAGATTGAGTAGCCTATTGGCAAGTACCTACTGTAGCTACAAAAAATAGGCCTTCAAATTGAAAACATATATTTAAAAGAATTTGGGTGGAGAGGTAGCAACCTGAATGTGGATTTAATATCAACCTCAGCCAAAAAGGCCCCTCCCCCAAGTGCTTGAACTACACTCAAGGCCTGCTCGAACAACTGGTAAACCATACGGCAATCCTAAGGAACTAGCACGTCAATCACCAAGCCTCGTTTTGGGTAAGACAGTGTTAGATCAATCTGGACTTACCCGGGTCTTTTTTTCAGTACCATACCTAATTGAGAGGCACAAAGAAACCCAGAAGTGGAGGGGAAGGAAAAGTGCCGCACATGCACCCTACCCAACTCTGCCACCAACTTACCCCTGACAATATCGGGTAAATCATAGGCTGACTTCAAGTTCTGCTTGGTAACAACTATAACCTCTTGGGATAAATGTAGCCTAAAATCCTCCTCTTCTACAAAAAGGCCACTTCCTGCTTGAGGGAATAATGGTCCAATATTTTTTGCAGAACCAAACAATTGATATAAGAAGGCCCTTACTTAGCATCTCACTCCCAAACCACTGGGATGACTGTAGTCCTTAGCAGGATGACCTCCCTCAAAGAGCATGCTAGCATGCTTATATTTACAATTGGTACACCTGATACACTGGGTGTTGTTGAACACATGGCATTTCCCCTTCCCTGAGCTGCTTAATCTGGAACAGGCCAGAAGGGCTTTTTCCCACCTGCCATAAATTCAGACACCAGCCTACCATGCTGCATAACTTCCAGCCAGTCTTCAACATCCTTGAAGCCAAACTTGAAGATCGCGTTACCTTCATGCTTTCTCCTAAAACCGTCATAATAGTGATGCCCTATGTTCTCCTTAGCCGTTAAGCATAAACTGTGAATCAGCTGCATATACTCAAATATGTTTAGGTATTACCCGGGCCTAGTATATAAATAACAAGCCGCAAAAACATACATGTCCATTAGCCAGTTCATGTAAGAGCACCTAGACTCCACTGCATTAGCACATCTATCGTATTTTGCCTGGTCCAATGCCTTGTGGGTGTCCTCTGTAATCACAAACATATCATCTGTTTCTAATGAGCTGCCTAATCTTAAATCTAACCCTAGCAAGATGACCGTATTAGCGCAAAGTACCATATTCACAGATGAGTCCACGAAAGTACTATCCACCACACTAAGGCCTTCATTCAGAGGCGGCCGCACGGTCTACGACCACATGGCCACCTCGATGTTTGTCAAGTGCGCATGCGCACGAGGGAGCCGGCTCCTTCGTGCACATGCGTGAGACCCGCTACGACCGACAGCGCCGGTCATAGCGGGTCTCTTTCCAAAGGGGGCAAGCTGTCCATGTTGATTGACAGCTCGCCCCATTTGGAAGGCGGGCTGGGGGGGTGGCAGCCCAAACGGAGGCATTCCCATGGGAAAGTGGATTTGCCCCACTGACATCACTAGTGATGTCAGTGGAGAGCTTCCGGCTCTGACAGAGCCAGAAGCTCTCCGGGGCTAACGACAAGTGCGACCCTACCCTAGTTTCCACACCTGGTGACCAGGTGTGGAAACTAGGCTACTTGCTGGGCAGTAGCAAACCCAGGCAATGAGCAGGAGTGGCTGAAGCCTGGGGAAACTGCAGTTGGCAGGATCAAGGGGCCACTGCATCCATAGGATGACAGGACCAGGACCAGCAGCATCACTGGGTGCTACTCCCAGGGACAGCCAGAATGCCGTCACTGAGAGTGAGCAGATCCAGTGATCAGGGGCCACAGGGCAGGGGAGCATGCAGCTGTGAGTGTGCTGCCTGATGGTAAGCTCACCTGCAACTGTAAGGGGCACTGGAGGAGAGGGGTCTGGCTCCTTCCATTATGTGATTGGGTGGGGCAGAATGGCGGGCACAGAGCATGATAACAGGTTGCTCTGGGGAGAGGAGGGAGGGACGAAGATAATATAATAAGCAAATGAGGGAAAAAAGGGAAAGTAAAAAGGAGGCAGAGGAGTGAAAAATGGGAGAGCAAGAACATACAGAGCAAGGCAATAATAGAACGAGACAAGTGCAAGATATTCAGCCAGCCAGGATCCTGGGAATCAAAACTGGAAAGAGGTGAAAATGGCTGCCAACAGAAAGGTATTTATATGGACACAGTAACCCCTCCAAAAAACTAATATGATATGCAAACATTATTGATTGACAGCTAACCCAGGCCTTAACATTACCCCAGACTAAACTACACAAAATCCCCAGCAAAAACTGGGTGCTTATCTATCCACAAGCTTAGATGAAATATTTAGATACTTTAACCTGTTAAAAGCCTATTGCTGGTAGTAGCATATTCAGAGGGATCTGATGTTTTTGTCCCCCAATTTTGGCTGGCAGCCCTAGCACTGATTGATGTTTTGGTGTGGGGGTCACGTTCTTTATTTTCAAATTTTTTTGGACATTTTGAAAAAATTCTAACACAATTTTGATGACTGCTATTTGATAGTGGCATTAAGGCTGTAGACTTTTGGCAGTTTGACCATTTTTAAACTGATTGGCATCAAACAGGGTTGCAGTTTAGAAAGTCAAATTGCCATTTAGTAAATTCAGCGGTTTTGACCTAAAACCAATGTTGATGTGTAGTAGACTGCATCTGTTTCAAACTGCCAGTGAAACTGATGCTAGTTATATATAATCCCAGTTATCTTATTTGTGCTCATACAGTTTTGTATGTGTTTCATATCAATATGTGTTTCATAGCATAAAGCAATTTTATGCCAATGAATAGATAGTTTATATTCACAGATATCTTTGTTAGAATTTATGTTTAAAGATCAAGATATCTGCTGGATATTATGATTAATGTTTGTTTAGACATCACTTATTGCAAGAGAATTATGAATTAAGAATCCCATTTGAGGTCAGAGATTTCTGTTTGCATGCTGTTAACTGTTGGATTATTTGATCTCTGTACAATAATATTGGATACAATTAGTAGATCAAATTACTGTGTGTCTCTTTCCTGATTCCTTGGATGTTGTAACAGTGTGCTGCAGTTATAATTACTTTAATTTCCAGTTATAACAACCTTTTAGAACTTTCTTTATTTTGTATCTTTAACAATGCTAATGGACATTGTTTGTCCTTTTTTGTTTTTTTATTAAATTTTTTTATTATATTTTTTGTTTTGCTTCTTTGATATATATATATATAATATTTCAATGGATCGGCACTCATTAAATAAATATACAACCTGGCCGGTGCCCTCACAGTCCATGTGATGGAATTCAATACAATATATTAGAGATGAGCGGGTTTGGACATAAGAGATCTGAACCCACCCGAATTTCGGGGACCCGGGGCGATCCGAGCGACTCTCGGATCTCCCTGCCTACACCGGATCCCTCACCCGAAGCAAAACCTCGCAACCCCGCTGTTGGGTCGTGAGGTTTTGTATTGAGCGGGTTTAACACTGATTGGCTGAGAGAGCCATCTGTCACGGCTCTCAGCCAATCAGCGTTAAACCCATTGAAAATGAACACTGAAGAAGATCCCCCACCGCCTGACACCGCCGACACCCCCACTGGCAACATCCCCCACTGCGACACCACTGCTGCCGACACTCCTGCACTGCTGCCCCACGTACTGAGGACACTGTCAGCGACCCCCACACTGCCGACACCCCCACACTTAGGACACCACCAGCACCCCTGCACTGCTGACACTATCAGCACATGTGCACTGAGGACAGCGCTGGCACCCCCGCTCTGCTGACACTGCCGGCACCCTACATTGAGAACACCCCTGCACTGCCAACACAGTCAGCAAATCTGCACTGAGGACACCACTGGCACCCCCGCACTGCCGACACAGCCAGCAAACCTGCACTAAAGACACCACTTGCACCCCGGCACTGCCGATGCAGCCAGCAAACCTGCACTAAAGACACCACTGGCACTCCCGCACTGCCGACCCAGCCAGCAAACCTGCACTAAAGACACCGCTGGTGCCCCCACACTGCCGACATAACTGGTACCCTTCACTGAGGACACTGCCAGCACAGCTGCACTGCAATGCCATGTACTGAGGACACTGCTCAGTACAATGCCATGTACTGAGCAACGTTCTCTGCCGACACTGCTGTCACAGTAAGTGCACTATTGGTGTATCCAACCCACACTGTATAACACACTGTATCCGTGTTGGAAGCTGAACTGCCACATGTTAGTGCCGCCGACTGCGTCACTTAGTTTAGTCAGCCAGCTAGCTGGATGCAACCTTTTGGCCTTAACTAGATGAAGCAAATAATATTGTGAGGTGGTCAAAATTGATTGGAAATGACTGGAAATAAATGTTATTGAGGTTAAGAATACTGTAGGAACAAAAACAGGCCCACTTTATGTGATTTTAGCGGTTTTTATGATTTTTGAAGAAAAAATCCAGATCCATAACCAAAACACAGAGGTGAGGTTTTGGCAAAACCAATCCAGATCCAAAACCAGGGGGCATCCGTATCCAAAACCAAAGCACAAGGGTCGGCGCACATCTCTAATACATATATAGATTGTAATGAGGTGAGGCTTTTTCAATTAATTTGTAATAAATAATCAACATTAAAGGTAAAAGCCTTGAGATTTGACTAATTAATTCAATTCAATCTATGGATTTAGGTTAATATTCAGTGTCTAAGTATTATACTGTTTCTAATAATGCTTTGATTTTCCTCTTTATGACTTGGGGGAAATGTTAGCCTTTTATTATTTGATTACGTAATTTGAAACCAAGACCAATTTACTTTATTTGATTACCAGTAAATCAATAATTATTAGTAAGTTATAAATTTTATATACAGGTTGAGTCTCCCATATCTAAATATTCCGAAATACGGAATATTCTGAAATACAGAATATTCCAAAATAAAGAATATTTTTAGCATGACAGAGATAATGTCACCTTTGCTTTCTGATGGTTCAGTGTACACAAACTTTGTTTAAGGCACAGAATTGTTAAAAATATAGTATAAAATAAACTTCAGTCTGTGTATAAAAGGTGTACTGTATATGAAAGTGTGGAAGTGTGCCGGTACGTAACGATATGACATACCAGCACTTCAAGCTCTAAGCTAATTTTATTTTTAAAGACGCTTTCTGGCCAGCAGAGATTAAAGCGGAGGTGTGTCTTGAGTCTCACTCAAGCACGCTCCGGAGCCCTGCTGTGCTGCCTCCAGGCTCTACTAACCTGACAGCCTGTCAGTGACAGGACAGCCCCTCATACTGCCGCTGCAGTGTGCAGTTAGGGGTGAAGCTTCCGCTGGTGCACTGCACCATACCCAGCCCATCAGCCGCTGGTCAGATCATCATCACTGATGATCTGCGGCAAGCGGTGGAGGACGGTTCCCGCTTGGCCAGCAGGCTTGGGCGGGGGGATCACCGCGGACTGGACCAGTAGCTGCTGTAGAGCCCCTAAGGAAACCTCCACAGGAGGGGGGTAGAGCCAGGACACATGACACGAGCAGCAACCGCTCAAGTCTCCGGCTGCGCAGCACAGTCTCTTCCAGCCAGCCAGCCAGATGCTGAGTGATCCTACCGGCAGTGGCCTCCGGTTGTCTCAGTCCCCTGCCTGTGGCTGCTGAAACAAGGCTCTTGCTGCTAGAGTTGCAGGGAGCTTCAGCGTACACAGGTCAGTGTGGCCTGGGGGTACCAAGATGGAGTGGACTATGCTGCATGCATCTCTCGCCGGCTGCACAGAGCCTGCCACCATATATGCAGCTCAGCCTGGCCCTGGTTCCTGCACTGCAGGGATTATGAGGGTAGTGGGGGGTTACAGTGATATGGGGTAGGAGGGGGGAGGGGTCTGTGTAGGCTCTGTGTCATGTAGTGTGCAACAATACTCCAAGACAAGGACAGTGTCTGTCCCCTGCATACATCATACACATACTAGTCTATGCCTTAAGTGGGCACACTGTCAGTCTCCTACTTATAACATGTACTATGCCCTATGTGGACCCACTGCTAGTCTCATGTATATACTGTAACATATACTATGCCCTATGTGAGCACACTGCCAGTCTCCTGCATATAACATGTACTATGCCCTATGTGGTCACACTGCCAGTCTCCTGCATATAAAATGTACTATGGGCCTGATTCAGCTTTGATTGCAAGCGCAAATTTGCACGCAGACGGTTGATTGTTCCACTCTGCGCATGCGTACGCATTACAGTGCACGAACCGGTCACTGCAGTCTCAGGGTATAAGTAGACCCAACGCAAATTGATTGACAGGAAGTGCTATTTGTGGGTGGTGACAGGGGTAGGTGGCAGGGCGAATGCTGGCATTTAAAACTCTGTTATAGGGGTGTACATAATTAAGCCCCTGCATCTGCATACGTAGCCAGAGCTGTAGATTACGACAGGAAGTTTAGCAATATTTGAGTGAGGGTCAAGGTCAACCACAATTGTGCATATGGGTCCGATGGTTCTCATGTTACTGATGTTTTCACAGTCTAGCTAAGTATGTCTTTATGTAGTGCTGGGCACCTGCATATTATGCTGTGGTGGCAGTGCAAATGCATTCATTAGAATATTTTTGCAGCGGCCGGGTACGTAGTGTTCACTCTAGGTCAGTCATCGGGCAGGGCTTTTTCCTGTCTCCCTCTGCCCATCACCCTCTGCCTCTGTCTGTAACCCTGTGCATCTCCCCATTACCCTATGGCTCTTGCTATTACCCTCTGTTCATCAATTTCTGCCACTGGCCGTTAACCACTGCCCATCTACCTACCGTATGTTCATCACCCTCTGCTGTTCTCCCTGTGCCTCTTTCATCACCCTCTGCCTCTGGCCATTACACTCTGCCTGTCAAACTCTTCCCATCACCTTCTGACCATGATTCATTGCCTCCGCACATCACCCTCTGCATCTACCCGTCACCCTCTACCAGCAGACCCATCTGTGGAGCCTCCAAGGAGCACCGCTGAAATCAGGTCCTGTTTAGTTCAAAGGGGGCACAAATTATTAATTGATTAAAGAGAGAATAGATTATTAATATTTGATCAAAGGGGGCAGAGAATATTATTAGACACTGGGATGTTGTCGGTATTGTTTGGTGGTCACATGACACAATACCATATGGTATATTAATTTAGCATGGGGCCTAGAAGCTTGAGCCCAAAGCATTTTTTGCACCTGGGCCCACCACTCACAAGTGACTTTGGGCACGATTCTGACCCATTCGCTAAGTTGCGGTCGCCCGTAGCCAAAAGGGGCCGGGTATGCAAATTTTGCGATCACACGCCTGATTTAAGGATGCCCTAAATGTCTTAGCGTGTGGTGGCTAAGCGATCGCAAGCTGGTCTAATGCCACCCCCTTTCCCTTCGCAGCTCACGCCATCTCCAGGAAGTGTTTATGACCATCGGTAACATCGAGAGCCATCGAAGGCAAATGCAGTGCTTGAGGTAGATCATAGGCTATCACAAGCACTGCTAGTGCTTCAGCCAAAAAAAAAGCCAGGTCACGTGTACAATGATGCTTCACTTTAATTATGGATGCCTTTAGTTGGTGTAAAAATGCCCCGCAACGCCTGTGCTAGTGCAAGCACATCCTGTGTACATAGACCTGCCCAAGACACCACGCACTGACACCCCATTCTGTCACTCAATATACTGCTTTGGAAGTATGCAAGAGAGCGTTCGTTTCCCAATCGCAATGACTGCGAACCATATGCATGTGCAGAACACAAAAATCAGCAGCTAGCAAGCGATCGCGGGTTAGCAAATGGGTCTGAATCGGGCCCTTTCTGCGGCTGGCAGAACCACAACTCAATCTCTCTCAGCAACACTGCGGAGTCCTGTAATGTGCTGCTGCCAGCCTATGTGTGACCTTACTGCCTCCCGTCCCCCACTGCTAGTGCTACCCTGACAGCCATTCTGTGACAGGGCAACCCCTCATACTGGCCACCGTGGTGACTATTTGTGCGACTGGCTAAGCTCTGGAGGTCGTTCCTGCTGCTTGGCCTCTTAATGGGGCTTTCCCCCTTCCTTGTACCACATTTGCTGCCACTGGATCCTGCACTGCTCCCCTCCTCATCTCCACTCCTCCAGATGGATCCCTCTCTACTCAACCTTTACAACACTCAGTCAGACTGCCTCCTTCTCAGCTCTGTGTGACACATGGCAACACACTTATTAATATTGAGACATAGGTTCTACTTACACCACTATCATGACTTTTACATTTTCCATACCCCCACTTCAACCACTGATATGAAACATAAATTAATTTCATGTATGTACACAAACTTTTTTGATGCACAAAATTATGAAAAATATTGTATAAAATTACCTTCAGTGTATATAAGGTGTATATGAAACACAAAAGCATTCTGTGGTTAGATTTGGGTCCCATTCCCAAGATATTTCATTATGGTATGCAATTATTCCAAAACACTAAATATTCCAATATCCAAATACCCCTAATCCCAAGCATTTTTGATATAGGAGACTATATTTATCTATTTGTAGAATAGTCTATACGTGTTTAATTGAATTCAAACTACTTATAATGTGAAAGGGAAATGCATTATTTATATAAGAAATTATAATTTATTTCATCATACAGTATGTATTAGGAGAACTCTAATTTTTATTAAGGTTTTAAATCTATCACCTGTCAATTAAATGATAATCTGAATAGGTCTGCTTATGGAGAACACAATAATTACGGAGCATATACACAGATCTCTGTTTTAATCATATAATTGGCTTTTAATGTGTTTTTAAGATTTAGCTTATGTTTTACTGTAAGTTTATAAAACTTAAATCAATAAAGTCAATAAAGTCTAGTTGAATGCATCTGAGAGTTAATTAATTGATCTATTGGTGAAAATGGAACACACGCACAAACTACATATATATTCAAACACTGATAACCTGGTGCTGATGTAGTGTTGGATGTACTTTACAAAAACACAGGGGCAAAATGTTGCAGAACAAAGATATATTTTGTTTAGCTTGCAAATATGTATGTACAGTATCTGAACTTGCATCTACTGTAGCTCTGCAACTGTAGCATATATACCAGTGTTACACAAAGAGAAAACAGAATGTGCTTGGTTGACACAAGGATAAAACAGTTTCACATGCTCCTGGTTTATGTCGTGAGATGTGGCTTGACAGTGTTAATAGAAAATGCTGAAGTTACAGTACCCATTCTATACACAAAATAGTACTTTAATGAAATGTCAAATATATAAGACAGTCTGCATCTGGACAGTATTATTAATAAATACTAAAGTCACATTTACCATGTAAAATGCAATTAAATTTGGCCATAAATAAAAGATAAGAGTACTAATTAAATTAAATTAAGTTCAATTAAATAAAAATCAAATTGGAAAATAATTTTTCTTGTGAATTAAATTAAATGGCGCAAATAGACTGCAGTAGGCACACTAATAATATATAATATCGCTGGTAGGGATCAAGCCTGAGAATTGGTAGATGATAATTGTTGTTGTAATTATCATTGTCAGAATGATTAGACTACTCTGATATCTTTGTGGTGTATATCAATCACCATTAGTTAGTAGATTTTCAGTTTTTTTAAATAATAATACCAAAATCTTAGTATCATACTCTAATATCACTGCCAACCCTCAGCATAATATGGTTACTAATGACCCTAAACCTAATTTCTAGACTGATTCACTTCTGCGTCAGTGTATTTACATAGTTATTAATTAGCATTTCAGTTATAAATCCTATATTTGACAAGTAATTAATTTTTAATTATGTAATGCTGAACAGGTTTCACACTTATCACGATGTTATCCACAGTGTGTGTGTTTGATTTTCTGGTGATTTTGGCCTCCAAATCACATAATGTAATAGAAAGCGATTTGGAGGTTGATTCATTAAACTAGCAGTGATGTGCATCAGGTAATAATCCCACTAATTCCACACATCGCTAACATTCTGTCATCTGGTTTTAATTGGGACCCTGTGCTCACCTCCCCCCATTATTTATGTATTCATTAAAAAAAAAAGACAGATAACAGATTTATAACTGAGATGCATTATCCAAATACATAACATCATGTTATTTTTGCTGATGTGTCATTAACTTGTAGTTAGAGAGGTAAAAATCCTAGAAGTATGTAGGCAACAGACAGGGACAGTTCTAGACTTTGTGGAGCTCATGGGAAAGTTTATTTTGTTGCCTTGAGCTCATGGGGTGTGGTCTGATTGGAGGCATGGCCATGGGTGCAAAAAGTGGACATAAATAAAATACTAACTGCAGTGCTGCGACCACGGCGGGAGGGGGGGATGCACAGTTTGCCAGGGGTGGGAGGCCGTTTGCCAGGGGGGGAGGCCATTTGTAATGAGTGAGTCCATTTGTCAAGGGGTAGCCTTTTGCTTAATTCTTACCCTGTGCTGGCAGGTGGGTCCCTCCTCCTTTTTGCTACTGCTTGTACTGGAGATGTGTTGCTGCTGCTCTGAGTCCATACTCTTTTCACCGCTGCCACTCCCAGAATGCCATGCGTCACACCTGGCATGGCATCCTGGGAGACTGGGAACAGCACAGTTTGTAAGTATAGAGGCCGCAATGCCCCAGGCAATAACCCAGCTTGCCCACCCCTAGAACCTCCACTGGTAAATTCATATTATGCTAATATAGAGTTGAAGTAATTCTCACTTTCTAAATAATATTATCATTGGTACCACTGCTGTAAGTATTATGCAGATTAGGACTTATGAAATATGGAAATAATTTATATTCAACAGATGTGATTATGCTCTTACATTTAAGATTTTTAAATGAGAAATTACATTTTATAATTGCTGCAGCACAATGTTTCTAATAGCTGCAGCACAATGTTTCTAGTAAAGATATCCTTACTTAAGGTTTAACCAAAACTAGGGGTTTTATTTACTAAGCATCGAGTTCTAAAACCCAACACTTCCGATTGTATTTATGCACAAAACTTAAAAGGGCAATGATTTTAATAGCAAAACATGGATTTAGAACCTGACACTAGTAAATAAACCCCTAGGTCTTTTGCAAACTGGAGAGAAATGGGTAGCAGCTTGGATGGTGACCAGATTGTAAGATACATTTGAAACAGGTGCTACATAGCAGCTTGTCACAGGTGCATGAGTTATACTAAATTACGTTTTTGCCTTTCAAAAACTTGCTGCTTTAAATCTTTTGACTAAATCACTGAAGTCTGGCGGCTGCTTGCTACTCATAGGCCCTCATTCAGACCCGGACGCAAGTGACCGTTCGTACGTTGGGCGAACGTAAAAAAATATTTAAATTCAGGCACACGCTCGTATTTTCGTTCGCATCGATACATCCTCCCCAAACTCAGACGACCCCTCCTCTAACTAACGAGCGTGCCAAATAGTGAGCGTACATCCCCGAAGTGGTTTGAAGGGAATGCACGCACTAGTACTACCCGGAAGTTGGACTGTCACATTTCGATTAACTGCTCGTTTATTCTGCCTACCTCCCTCAATCGTAACATGCCAATCAATATATCAATTAGCTTAATTGTTTTTTTTTTTTTTTTACACAATGCAATAAACTTTATTTATGTCCGTGTTTGTGTTTACCCGCAGAATACGTACGGCTTAAACATTCGCTTCTAATTGTCAAAATACATGCTAGCCCCTATTAAATAATTGTTCGATTAGTTTTTATACCCGCATATTTCCTGGAGTTCATTTCTTTATGTAAATTTGCTTACGCATGTCACTGCATCAAGCCTATCATAAGTCTCCACAGATTTCTGGCCCTGTCGAACACATGACTCATACACTAACCAATAGAATTGCTCCTGTTAATTTCCTAAATACATTAGCCAATCATAAAATTTTGGAGCACTTTATC
This sequence comes from Taudactylus pleione, assembly GCA_031769625.1. Taxonomy (NCBI): domain Eukaryota; kingdom Metazoa; phylum Chordata; class Amphibia; order Anura; family Myobatrachidae; genus Taudactylus; species Taudactylus pleione. The sequence goes on from JAUIMM010000178.1 coordinate 19,555,547, forward strand.
AAAAATGATTTTTTGGAAAAACTCCATTGCCATCATGAGAGCCTCCGCATTCACCAGGCGCGAGCTGCTGGTGCTTACGGAGGTGATGGATAGGCGGATCACCAGCCAGCAGCCACCCATCACCAACAGCGAGAAGCGATCCGCATATGCGGAGGTTCGGGCCCGCCTGCGCTCCTTCGGCTCACGCCGCCATATCGGGCAGCTGGAGCGCAGGTGGTCAGACCTGCAACGGCAGACGCCCAGCTTGCTGGCATGCTTTCGCATGCAGATCGCAGAAAGTAAGTTTTATGGATTGTGTTTTTCATGTTTGTCTTTGTGGCCCTAATTGCATGGCCATGTTTTCCCTGTATTTCATATTTATTAATTCTCCTCATATCTGCATGGCCATGTTTTCCCTGTATTTCATATTTATTAATTCTCCTCATATCTGCATGGCCATGTTTTCCCTGTATTTCATATTTATTAATTCTCCTAATTTTTTTGTATTTTTGTTTTTTGGGGGTGCATTTGAAATGTTTTTTTTGCGCGGTTTTTTGTGGGAACTAACCCCAATTTGTTTCCCATCTTTAAGGGGCCCAGCGAAGACTACGCCGTCAGCGTCCGGCCAGACGACGATCCCGGCCACTCACCCCAACCCCCAGCCAACACTCCAACTCCACTCCTTCCCCTATTCCCCACTCCTCCCCAGCCTTCCTACACCCTCAGCCAGATTTTTCTGGCCTCCTTCCCCTCCGTCCCAATTCCCCCTCTCCTCCAACCACCCCTCTTAGAATGACCCCCTCCCCGGAGTCGGTCATTACCCCGCCCCGAGCTTTGGGGAATGGACCCACCTCCGAGGAGGACGATGGAGGGCCTTCTGTAGCTGGCGTTGGGTCTTCCGGTATGTTTTTTTTGGTGTTTATTTATCGTCACAAACTGTATGTAATCATGGTTTTTGTTTGTGTTTTTTTTTGTTTTTCATAAAATTTTTGGTTTTGGCCGATTGCCATAACCTGTTACTGCTGTTTTCAACATACACTTAGCACACCTGTCGGAATTTGGACATAGGCCTTGTATTTTTGCCCTACACCATTTTATTTTGATGAGTTTTAATGCAGTTTTTGAAAATTGATTTTTGTGGGGTTTTTTATTAAAATATTTTGTAATGTGGTTTCACTATTGTTGTATTAATCCCCACACTTTTCTCACCCACAGAGGAACAGAGGTTTTGGGCCAATTTATCTGCCTGTGTGGCCCAGATGCACTCCAATATCATCGGGGTGCAGGTGTTCCTTGACCGTATGTCGGTCCTCCTTAGGGAGTAGTTTTTTATTTTGGGCCCATTCTGTAAATAAATTGTTTTTTTTGAAGTTACGTTCTGGCTCATTCGTTTTTTCAAAACCACATATTGTTTACCCTGACATAAGTAGAGTGTTCCTGCAATAATTTAAAATTTTGGACAATAAGAGTGTGTGTTGTATTTTTATGTCAAACAGCCACAAGAAACACCTAACAGTACCAATCTGATTTCCCTTTTTTGGTGTAGTCACAATTAGATATTTCTACATTTTACAGGTTCCTAGTTGGTGTGCAAGCAGCTTAGGGCAATATTACAAAGCAAAAGGATTGTTCAGGCTTCCTTTTGGTGTTGGTTTGGACCCTGAATAAAGAAAACATATTTTCTCAAATGGCGTCAGTACTGGATTACCCCTTAGTCAAATGTGACGTGTGTGAACCTGGTTACACTTGGTGGTAACGTTCCCAAAAAGAGACAACATTTCACTCTCAAAACATTTATTATCAACATAACTGAAAATTCAAAGTGGTCACTCACAAACAAAACACACAGTGATAATCTCAAATACAACACATAACAAAAAAACCACATCACATCCAAAAAATCAAGAACTGGTTAACGAAGGACCATGCCAACATGATTCCACATATATGGCGTTGCAATAAGGGTTCCAGAATATATTCCCAAAATATCCACATACAGGTTTTGTAAGGGTAGCAGGAAGTAGTCATCGTTGGAGTGCCAAAGATTATGTAAAAAAACAGAAGATGGAGCAAAAAATTAGCCAAAAATTAGATGTTCTCAAACAAACCCAACCACATAAGGTATCAACAGTGTTTTTTTTCAAATCATTACCTAAAAAATCTGGCCACCACATCATCGCGTATGGCCCTCCCACATACTGACCTCCGACCAACCTCGGGGGGGGCATCCTCAGGTAAGGCATCCTCTGGCTGCATTGTGACCCCACTCCTTATGGTGATGTTGTGAAATATCCCACACAGGACCACAATTTTCGAAACCATATCCGGCAAATACATGAGTTCGCCACCAGAGCGGTGGAGGCATCTGAATCGGCCTTTTAAAAGGCCGATACAGCGCTCCACCACTTGCCTGGTGGCTGTAAGTGTGGAATTATACTCACTTTGTGGCCCTGGTGTGGGAGCCAAATAAGGAGTGAGCAGCCAGGGCGTGCAAGGGTAGCCACTGTCTCCTGTGAAAATGAAAAGTCAACATCAGGCTCACTCTGTATGAAGCTTAACATTGTTATGTACTAAAGGTCTCCACTTACCCAGAAGCCACGCATCACCAGCTTGTAGGTTGTTTAATTTGTGCCATATCCCTGATTGCCGGATGACGAAGGAGTCATGTGCACTTCCTGGTAATTTTGCATTCAGGGACAGGATCTGGAGGGAGGCATCACATACCACCATTACATTGAGGGAGTGATAGTGTTTACGGTGAGTACCATCCACAACCCCTATGATGTGTGGGAAGCCAGCTATTTGGTAAAAATTGGCCTTGGCCACACTAAGGGCACCCATATCCAAAGGCATTTGAATAAAATGGAGGTGCTTGAAAAGTGCCTCCATCACTGCCCTCAGGATCCGGGAAAAGGAGGATTGTGAGATGCCCGCCACTATTCCCACCATTGTTTGGAACGATCCTGAGGCACAGAAATGTAACACCGCCATAAATTGCGTAAGTGGTGGAATTGCTGTAGGACTTTCAATTTGCCGCTCAAGTTCTCTCTCTATTAATGAGAGAGTGTCTATGATGATTTTTGGAGGAAGACGGTATCGTCTTAAAACCTCATCATCTGGCATTCCAAAAAGGGTGACACATGTTCAAAATATCTGGGGCCTTGCACGCCTACGATGCCTACGCCTGGGACGAGATTGAGGTTGGTCGGCTTCCGGGAGCAGGGCCAGAACAATCCGACCCATATCAACCTGAAATGACAACATTGGAATGTCAGCCTTTTTACACCACCCATTAAAAATACATGTAACTTTGCTTGAAAATACCATCCATTGATGCTTACATGCCGGGGTATTGTCATGATATGTTGTCACTGCAAATAATAACATCAAAAATATACATCATTTTATGCTGGCCATGTCATTATCACAAATTTAAGCAAGACAAAACATAAAAGGGGACACACACACATTTGGGCAAAGAGCAAAACGACGTTGCGCACACTACATCAAATTGAGGCCAAATGTAAGCAACCAATGCTCCAGCAAAAAAAAAACATTTTTAAGGGATGAATACACATTTCACAAAGCGCTAATTAGTTTGCAAATACATGGCACAATAGGAAGTAGTAAAAATGCGCTAATTAGTTCGCAAATACATGGCACAATAGGAAGTAGTAAAAATGCGCTAATTAGTTCGCAAATACATGGCACAATAGGAAGTAGTAAAAATGCGCTAATTAGTTCGCAAATACATGGCACAATAGGAAGTAGTAAAAATGCGCTAATTAGTTCGCAAATACATGGCACAATAGGAAGTAGTAAAAATGCGCTAATTAGTTCGCAAATACATGGCACAATAACGCCAAAAAAATAATGTAAAAAAAACACAGAGTTCTAATTTGCTAAAAACAACGTAACATGTGGAAGGCCAACCAAAGTTGCGTACAGACAAACAAGAACATTTCCTAAACAGTTTAACAAATGAACTAAGAGATAATATATAAGAAACCGGACCAAAATGTCTTTGGGGCAGAGCCAAACTAAAACCTAAGAGAGATGAAATGACGGGAAAAACTTATTAGAAAAATCGACACCAGAATGAGAGACAAATTGACCCAAAGTTAGACTTCCACAAACTTACCAAAACTGGAAATGACCAAAAAATCCAAAATGGAACAAAAACTAACGGAAAACAAAGAAAAAACAAAAATAAAAAAAAACCCACAATAAACGCAATCTCCGACACCAGCCAACAATCAACTCCAACCAACGTAACCTCCAACATTCAATAAACGCCACCTCGAGTCGAGACGCCCCAAACCATAAATAGTGTTTTGTTTCCCGCACAAATTAAGGAAGGATCAGAGGAACGCACAATCAATGATGCGGCCGCAAAATAAGGACGCATGTATAAATACGTCACGAGACAAAAACACAATTCTGGTGTATTTCTAGTTTGAACATCACACATGGCTACAGACCAGGGAAACAATGGACAACAGTCAGGCGGTAAGTATTTCATGCATTTTGACTCAATGATTAATTATAAACATAATATTGTGCAAGTTGTGAAGTTGAGAATTCTGCAAATTTACCCAAATAGGTGAGGAGGATGACATGGAAGAGGCTGCCGGGCCCAGTATTCCGGGCAAAGCTGCCAAAAAGAAAAGGCAGCCACAATTCACAAGAAAGGAGATGGAGGTTTTGATTCAGAAGTGTGTGGACATCCTGCCACAGGCAGACAGGAATATGAGTGCAAGCCAGAAGTGGAGAATGTGGGAAGAGGTAGCCGTGGATGTCATTAGGGTGGGTGATTATGTCCGTCTAGCCCGGGATGTCAAACAGCGGTAAGTAAACATTTGACCACCCTAAAACCAAAAACAAAATAAAAAATAATGGTTCCAATTTCATCCCACCCTGAAGCAAAAAATGGCGGACAGGGCTAGGCATGCAAGGGGGACAGGTGGGGGTCCCACCCCTGTGTCATTGGAGTTGACTGATTTAGAAGAGCTGGCACAGGGGTGTGTGCAGCCTGTGGAGGTGTTTGGCGTGTCCAACATGGATACGGACATGCCAGACTTTGCGGCTCCTCATGTTGTCCCAGGTAAATGTTGTGATGTCACCAACTCTGAAATGTTATTGTGCCAATATGTAGATTCTAATGTGACTCTTTTCTCATTTTTCAAACAGAGACACAGGCGGATGAGTCTGCTCCAGAGGGGAGCCTTGGCCGCAGAATTTCTGCTGGCTCTGCAGGGGAGGAACCAGTACATCCGACTGAGGACCCTGCAGAAGCCAGTCCAGGGCAATCCCCCTCGAAGGCAGTGTCCCTCCTCACAGAACTCAATTTTAAATCAGATTTCCACACGGAGATTCTGCAGAGGATGGACGCCAGTCTGGTACGGGTGGCTGAGGCCCTGGAGCAAAATGCTGCAGCCAACGTGACCATTGGTCAGGCCCTGGCGGAAAATACCAGGGCCAACATCCGCATCGCCACTGCCCTGGAGCAGCTCGTTCGCCAGCACATGGTGGAGCCGACCTCTCTTCCTGCCGGAACATCAGGATCCTCCACCTCTGGCACAACATCAGCCAAGCCTCCAAATGTGCCTAGCCCTGTGCCTAGTCCAGAGGCCACAACATCTGCCTCTGGACAGGCCAGCCTGATGACATCCCGGACCCGGTCTGGCGCCCTCCCTCCCCCAGCCAAACGGTCGAAAAAACGGTGACTCCATTGGCTACTTTTCCCACACTCCTTCTGTGCTTGCCTCATATTCCTTTCTGGCCAAAGCTTCCCTCTCCTTTCTTGTGAATTGTTTTTAATTTTTGCATTTACGTTTACCAAAAAATTATTGTTTGCACAATTAATAAATATTGTGGAACACTGCCAAAAATGTTGGAGTTCAATATGTGTATTTTTTTTTGGGTGGATACCAATAAATTTACAACAAATGTACGACTTTGTATTCTGACATTATTGAAAAAATTGGTTACTTTTAATCCAGGCCCACAAGCCAACAACGTTCAAAATAAAAAATTACACATTGAAAAAAAAGTGCGCGTAAAGGAACGTTTAAAACATTACCTAAGGAGGAAAAACACCTTGCAAACACAAAATGAGGGACCAAACCTAAACATGATGACATTATTGTTACAATAGTCCAAAAACGAACACATTGCGGCCAAAATACACCCCCACCAATGTACGCTAATTGATTGTGTAATCCAGACATTAGCAGCTATGATTTCCACCTGCGTTCGGTTTTGTGCTATCCAAAAAAACTGCTTTCCAAACACATACCAAGCCGGTTTTCAATCCAACACTAATTGAGTTTCTGACAAGCCGTGATTAATCGATGCAACATCGTGGAGTGCCGGGACGGAGGAGAAGGCCATCGCCACTGTGGTCGAGTTATCCAGCCCCTAAGCTGTGCGAGCATTTTGAAGGGAAAGAGGATCATCCAGTGACGTATAAGTTGGTACGAACACATTTGACGTTCGCATTTGGTAATGTATGTACGCCCAAAAAACGCCTCGCCACGCCTGCGTTTTTCCATCTCCACCCCCGTCAACACCCAAAAACGGCCTGTTCTGTCAATCACATTTGACATGTCACTTCCTGTATGCTATTTGACGAACGAGACAAAAAAAACTCGCAATCTGCCGTACGCACATGCGCAGTGTAACACCGACGCATGCGCGGTTACTCAACATCGAAACGCAACGAGCGTACTGCCTCTAACGAATGGCTCTGAATCAGGGCCATAGTCTATTACATTTACCCCATAGAATCCTACTGGTTGCAATTTTTTAGTACGGTGGATTAATGCAGAACATTGACTTTCAGGTATTTTTGGGTGTGTTTTTTGCATTTTCAGGAGCTGAAACATTTTGTTTTTGCCCATTTTGGTTCATTTTTTTTTTTACATATTAGAAGAATAATAGTATTTTCTGAAAATACCATGAGCAAAATGTAATAGGGTCCGAGTTCTGGAAATGTGCAAGTATAGCGCTATACTCGCACATTTTTAGAACTCACCCAATGTAATAGGGTGCAAGAACATTCAAACTCACATGTTTCTCACACCCACACAACTCGCAATGGCAAAACTCACATCCAGATTTTTTGCCCTTGTGAAAATACAGCTTGGCCAGTGTAATAGAGTGCGAGTTTTTAACTTGCACAATATTACTTACTTAATACTCCCCCAAAAAATACCTGCTTCAGGTTAGCAAGTATAGCCTGAACAGCTGAGAGTTACACAGGGGCATGCACAGATCACCCCAATTACTGATTATCACCCCACTGAGCCTGGTACTGATGAAAATATGGAGTACTTCTATGTCTTTTTCCCCTAGTATTTTCACAACCGGGACCAGCTCAGTAAAGCCTGGTGCTGGTTGTGCTTTTAGGGGGGGACCCCAAGGCTTTTTTTATTATTATTTTTAGAGTTCTATAACTTTTTTTAACACAGAAGCATGCACAGATCTCACTGAACTGTTCATGATTCTGTTCAACTCGGACCTTGTAATGAAAGTCACATTACAAGGTTCAAGTTTACCCATAGTTTTAACTCACATGCATTCACATGCGAGTCAAAATGGGACCCAATTACTCGAACCCTATTACATTTGTGAGTTGTGGGACAAAGTTTGTACCTCACTAAAAACTCGCACCCTATAACATTTGGCCCCATGTCTTCTGAAAAATCAAGGTATAAAAAAATATCAATATTGATGTTGGAAAAAACTTCATTGAGAAAGTTAAATATTGTGACAGTAAACAGTAATGGTGCATACACACGATCAGATTTTTCCTTCAGATATGAACGATAACGATTTAAAAATCGTTCAGTCGTTCATATCTGAAGGAAAATCGTTCATATCTGACATGCCTGAACGATGGACGATCAACGATGCGCGTTCCCGTTTGTCAGATAACGATATCTGACATCTGATGGGTTTGCAGTCAGACTTGGACGATTCCATTCATTTTAATGCAGTCAAAAATCGTTCAATCGTTCAGAACTTTGGTAAAATCGTTCAAATCGTTCAGTCGTTCAGTCGTTCATCTGACAAATCTGACAAGTCTGACAAATCTGACTGTGTGTACGCTCCATAAAACAGTAAAATATTGTTTAATAAATACTGTATAACATTTTGTTCTGCAAGTGTAACATAGAATAACTTGCATGTATTGAAAATTTTCGATCACTTTATCTTTATGTATTAAAAACATTTTACGCTCTTCAACAAGAAAAGCTTTCTGAAGTACTCTTATGGGCCTCTAGAGAAACAACTCGCTGCCTTTTAGCACTTACAGGTGAGAGACTGCTTTTATATTTATACTAAAGTGTTTATTGCTCTGAGGATGTCACTGAATCAGCACAACCTGTATCTTACAGAGTATTGCACACTTGTTAGATCTGACTTTGTTCACTATTCCACTTAAAGCACATTTCTGCCAAAGACACACTGTGCTTCAAAACCAGTACAACTAATTGAATTTTGAAGCTCCTGGGCATACAGTACATCTCGTTGTACAGCTAATGTAACTTTTCTTACAATAATAAAGGCCACCTTAGTAAGTTTATCTTCTCCCTAAGCTACTTAAAAGACAAATGTGTTTCAATGTATCTGTGGTATGTCTCAGACAAAGCAAGTATGATAGCTTGTATTAATTATGTTTTATAGCTGCTGCACACTATTTTAAGAATACATAATGTGTGTACAGTATATAAACAAGGAAACACTGGTTCTCATTGCAGCCAAAAACTGCTGTGTACATTGATTCCATTCCAAACTGGAATTGCAGGTTTTATGTCACATATTCCTCTTACTCTGTGTGTTTGAGTTCTTCATTTGGCAGATTTAATGACATGGTTTATTAAATTTGATACACGTAATGGAAATATCAATTTATAAAGCGATTGTCATAATTTGTCCTTGCCAATTTATAACACTTAAAAACGACACAGTACAGTTAACCCTATAAGATACATTTTTTATATACAATAGTCAAGGTAACATGCTGCAAACAGGCAAAACATCTAATGACTAAGATATTATTACAGTTTCAAAATAAAAAAATAGCTCCCTGGGATAAAATAATAGACTGATTACCAGGAGCAGGGAGAAACCTTCAACATAGTCACCACTGGTACTGTAACTATGACAAAAGCCTATCTATCAGGAGGCATAACTAAGTAGTGTATAGGTTACATGGTAAAACAGTGGCTAGAATTGCTACCTTAAAGCACTAGTGTCATGGGGTCAATTCTAACAAGGATGCTATCAGTTTGGTGTTTGCATGTTCACCTTATGTTTTTGTGTGTAGAGAAGCGAGCTCTCAACTAAGTACACCCCCTTTAATGATATCATTATAGAATCCCTCTAGTACTGTATCTCTCTAAAATGATTGTGTTTACCAGCTGTACTGTGCCTACACCCCTTCCGGGCATGTAGAGTGTAACATGTGCACATGCCATATGGAATCATGCACAGCATCAGATTTCATTTGCACACTTGTTGGAACATAGGGGATAACAAATGTAAATGCCCTGTTTATAAAACTCCCCTAATTTTAAAACTAAAAATACTGTACTTACTGGTTTCTATGGTTAAACAGGTTGCTGAATGTACAGTAGCAAATATCTACTATGTACTGTACCAAAATAGTACAATGTTTAAAATGTAATTGTAATAAAATAAACCACAAGCAAAATTAATTTGCTGAGCAGATGTTAGTGAGCTCTAAATTGTAGTGGTGATAGAGCACAACATGGTTTGTCGAAGGTTCTATATTGTGCCTTCTTCCTAAATTTAATAACAGGAACTTATGGGACAAAAATATGTCTATTTTTTATATACCCTATTTTGTTACTGTGCTGTATCTTTTTCAACCATAGTGACTTTTATAAGTCATCATAGTTTCTAATAGAGCTATTGCAAACTTGGGCCCTCATTCAGACCCGGACGCAAGTGGCCGTTCGTACGTTCGGCGTACATACAGACATATGTTAATTCAAGCACTCGCTCGTAATTTCGAACGCATCTAAACATCCTCCCCAAACTCTACCGACCCCTCCTCTAACTAACGAGCGTGCCAAATAGTGAGCGTACATCCCCAATGTAGCTTGAAGGGAACGCACGCACAAGTACAAACCGGAAGTGGGCCTGTCAGATTCCGATTACCTGCTCCTTTATTCTGCCTACCTCCCTCAATCGTATCATGCCAATCAATATATCAATTATCTTAATTGCTTTTTTTTTTTTTTTTTGGACAATGCAATAAACTTTACTCTTGTCCGTGTTTGTGTTTACCCGCAGAATACGTACGGCTTAAACATTCGCTTTTATTTGTCAAAATACATGTTTGAGCCAATTAAACATTTGTTTTATTTGTTTTTAACCACGCATATTTTCCTGGGTTCATTTCTTTATTTAAATTTGCTTACACATGTCACTGCATCAAGCCTATCATAACTCTCAATAGATTTGGAGCCCTGTCGAACACATGACTCATACACTAACCAATAGAATTGGTCCTGGTAATTACCCAAATACATTAGCCAATCAAATTTATTTTCGGGTCTTTATTAAAAATGATTTTTAGAAAATACACCATTGCCATCATGAGAGCCTCGGCATTCACCAGGCGCGAGCTGATGGTGTTAACCAAGGTCATGGACAGGCGGATGACCAGCCTGCCTCCCCCCATCAGCAATAGGGAAAAGCGTTCCGCATATGCGGAGGTACGTGGCCGCCTGCGTTCCTTCCGCTCACGCCGCCAGATCGGCCAGCTGGAGCGCAGGTGGTCTGACCTGCAACGGCGGACGCCCCGCTTGCTGGCATGCTTTCGCATGCAGATCGCGAAAAGTATGTTTTTGTGACTGTGGTTTTAATGTTTATCTTTGTACTCATATGTGCATGGCCATGTTTTTATGTATGTCCTATTTATTCTTTGTACACATATGTGCATGGCCATGTTTTCATGTATGTCCTATTTATTCTTTGTACTCATATGTGCATGGCCATGTTTTCATGTATGTCCTATTTATTCTTTGTACACATATGTGCATGGCCATGTTTTCATGTATGTCCTATTTATTCTTTGTACTCATATGTGCATGGCCATGTTTTCATGTATGTCCTATTTATTCTTTGTACTCATATGTGCATGGCCATGTTTTCATGTATGTCCTCTTTATTCTTTGTACTCATATCTGCATGGCCATGTTTACATATTTGTGTTGTCAAAAATTAGTGTTTAACTAGGTCTGGGTTGAAATTAACCACAATTTGTTTCCCAACTTTTAGGGGCAGAGCGAAGACTACGGCGTTATCGCCGTCAAAGACGGCGCTCTCGGCCCCTCTCCCCAACCCCAAGCCAAACATCCACACCCCAAAATTCCATTATTTCCACCTCCTCCCCAGCCTGCACAGACCCTGTTGAAGATGTTTCGGGGCTCCTTCCCCTCTATCCCAATTCCCCCTCTCCAACCACCCCTCTCGTAACTACCCCCTCCCCTGAATCCCAAATCACCCCTCCAACCTCGTTGGGGAATGTTTGCACCTCCGAGGAGGACGAGGGAGTGGCTTCTGTCCCGGGCGTTATTTTGAACGGTATGTTTTGTTTTTTAGTTTTTAGAAAACACTGTTTGTATGTAATCCTGTGTCTGTGCCTTTTTTTGTGTGGTTTGTGAGAATTTGGTGTAGATTTCTGTTTGTCTTTACCTTTTACTGCTGATTTCCCCATACACATATCACACCTGTCTGAATCTGGTGTTTTTTCTAGCAATTTTTGGGGTGTCCATTTTTGGGGCCTTGGTTTTTTTGGGGTAAATCTGCTTTTGGTCACAATATTGTCATTTTTGGTTAGCTTTGTTTGGCTTGTTTTTTAATGTGGTTTCATTATTTATGTATTAAGCCCCACACTTTTCTAACCCACAGAGGAACAGAGGCATTTGGCGGACTTAGCCAGATGCGTAGAAAGGATGCGGGGCTACGTCATCGGGTTGCTGGTGGTCCTTGACCATATGTCTGTCATCCTGCATCCCTAATTTATTTTTGTTCTTAAAAAATAGTTGTCTACAATAAAATTTTAATCTTAATGTTCTGTCTCATTCCTTGTCTCCAAATCTGAGATTGTTTACACTGACATAAGTAGACTCTTCCAGCAAGTATTTGCCATTATTGTCACTAAGATTGTGTGTTGTATTTTTTAGGAAAACAGGCAAAAGAAACACCTAACAGTAACAATCTGATTGGCCTTTTTTTGTGTTTGACAATTTATATATTACTTCATTTTACAGGTTCCAATTTGGAGGGCAACCTGCTTAGGCCGAGATTACAAAGCCAACTGATTGTGCAGGATTCCTTTTGGTGTTGGTTTTGACCCAGAAAGCATCTTTAAATTTAGATCAAATTGCGTCATTACAGGATTAACCCTTATTAAATTTTAACGTGGGTGAACCTGGTTACACTTGCTTGTAATGGGCAATAAAATGACCAAAATTACACTCAAAACATTTATTCACAACATAACTAAAATAACAAAGTGTTCACAATACACACAGTGAAAACCAAAAATACAACCCATAAAACACCATATGAAAAAAGAAAATTAAAAATCAAGAACTGGTTGACGAAGGAGCATGCCAACATGATTCCACAAATGTGGCGTTGCAATATGGGTTCCAGAATATATATCCAATGTGTCCCCATGAAGGATTTTTTAGGGTAGCAGGAAGCAGTCATCGTTTGAGTCCCAAAGATTATGAAATCAAACAGAAGATGGGAAACAAAAATCAAATTAGATGTTCTCCAAAAATCCTTACCACATTGTGTCTAAACACTTTTGTGTTGCAAATAATTACCTAAAATATCTTGCCACCACATCATCTTGTATGGCCCCCCCACATACTGACCTCTGACCAACCTCGGGAGGGCCATCCTCAGGCAAGGCATCCTCTGGCTGCATTGGGACACCACTCCTTTTGGCGATGTTGTGAAATATCCCACACAGGACCACAATTTTCGAAACCATATCCGGCAAATACATGAGCTCGCCACCAGAGCAGTGGAGGCATCTGAATCGGCCTTTTAAAAGGCCGATACAGTGCTCCACCACTTCCCTGGTGGCTGTAAGTGCGGCATTAAAATTACTTTGTGGCCCTGGTGTGGGAGCCAAATAAGGAGTGAGCAGCCAGGGCGTGCAAGGGTAGCCACTGTCTCCTGTGAAAAAGAAGTGACAACATCAGGATCACTGTGTATCAAGCTTAACATTGTTATGTACTAAAGGTCTCCCCTTACCCAGAAGCCACGCATCACCAGCTTGTAGGTTGTTTAATTTGTGCCATATCCCTGATTGCTGGATGACGAAGGAGTCATGTGCAATTCCGGGTAATTTTGCATTCAGGGACAGGATCTGGAGGGAGGCATCACATACCACCATTACAATTCAGGGAGTGATAGTGTTTCCGGTTGCGAAATATGGCCTCCAGCTGTGATGGAGGCTGAAGTGGTATGTGAGTACCATCCACAACCCCTATGATGTGTGGGAAGCCAGCTATTTGGTAAAAATTGGCCTTGGCCACACTAAGGGCACCCATATCCAAAAGCATTTGAATAAAATGATGGAGGTGCTTGAAAAGTGCCTCCATCACTGCCCTCAGGATCTGGGAAAAGGAGGATTGGGAGATTCCCGCCACTATTCCCACCGTTGTTTGAAACGATCCTGAGGCACAGAAATGTAACACCGCCATAAATTGCGTAAGTGGTGGTATTGCTGTAGGACTGTCAATTTGCCACTCAAGATCACTCTCTATTAATGAGAGAGTGTCTATGATGATTTTGGGTGGAAGACGATAGCGTCTTAACACCTCATCATCGGGCATTCCAAAAAGGGTGACACGTGTTCGATATATAGGCCTTGCACGCCTACGATGCCTACGCCTGGGACGAGATTGAGGTTGGTCAGCTTCCAGGAGCATGGCCAGAACAATCCGACCAAGATCAACCTTAAATGGCAAGATTTGAATGTAAGGCTTTTTTGGCCAAAAATATTAGAAATTTTACTTAGCTTGATGATACAATCAATGATGCTTACATGCCGGGGTATTGTCATGATTGGCCAAACCTATAAATAATAACAAATAAACAATGCAACAATTTAGGGTGGGCATTTAGGAATCTAAATTGGGTGCAAAACAAAACATAAAAGGGGAAAAACACACATTTGGGCAAAGAGCAAAATGACAGTGTGCAGACTACCTCAATTTGGGCCCAAATGTATTAAACAAATGCTAAAGGGAAAACACAACCAATTTCACTGGTCGAAATAAGCATTTAAAAATGCGCTAATTAGTTCGCAAATACAAGTCACAATAGAAACAGATAAAAATGCGCTAATTAGTTCGCAAATACAAGTCACAATAGAAACAGATAAAAATGCGCTAATTAGTTTGCAAATACAAGTCACAATAGCAACAGATAAAAATGCGCTAATTAGTTCGTAAATACAAGTCACAATAGAAACAGATAAAAATGCGCTAATTAGTTCACAAATACAAGTCACAATAGAAACAGATAAAAATGCGCTAATTAGTTCGCAAATACAAGTCACAAAAATACGCAGATATAAAAACACGAATTATTTCATACATTTCGGACTCACAAAACCAAAGGTTAAAAGTGTAAGGGCAAACAAAGTTGCGTAAAAAAAAAAAACATGAACATTTAATAAACAAGTGAAAAAATAAACTTACCAATAGAGGATATATAAGTCTCCGGATCAAAAGGTCGTTGGGGCAGAGCCAAAAGAAACCTAACAAAGGAGAAATTTGAAAAAATTAACGAGCCAAAATTCACAAAAAGAAGGAGACACAAATTGAACAAAAGTTAGACGGCCAAAAAACTTACCAAAAAAATACACGAGAAAAAAAAAAAACCACAAGAAAAAAAGCGAACGGAAAAAAATTAAACAAAAAGACAAACCAAAAACAACTCCCAACAACGCCAAATCCAAATCCCACCAACAATCCACTCCGACCAACGTAACCTCCAACAACCAACAACCGCCACCTCGACTCGAGACGCCCCAAGTCATAAATAGTGTTTAGTTTCCCGCACAAATTAAGGAGGGATCATAGGAACGCACAATCAATGATGCGGCCGAAAAATAAGGATGCATGTATAAATACGTCACGAGCCAAAAAAAACTTTCTGGTCTATTTCTTGTTTGGAGATAAGACATGGCTACAGACCAGGGAAACAATGGCCAACAGTCTGCCGGTAAGTATTTTAGGCATTTCCAAACAATGATTATTTTGAAACATAATATAGTGCAAGTTGTGAAGCTTAAATTTCTCAACATTTAAACAAATAGGTGACGAGGATGACATGGAAGAGGCTGCTGGGCCCAGTATTCCGGCCAAAGCTGGCAAAAAGAAAAGGCAGCCACAATTCACAAGAAAGGAGATGGAGGTTTTGGTTCCAAAGTGTGTGGACATCCTGCCACAGGCAGACAGGAACATGAGTGCAAGCCAGAAGTGGAGAATGTGGGAGGAGGTAGCCAGTGCTGTCAATAGCCTGGGATGTCAAACGGCGGTAAGTAAAAACTTGACCCCCCTAAAACCAAAACCCCCCCCAAAAAAAGGATAATGGTTCCATTTTCACCCACAGATGGGCCGACTTCAAATATCGCCTGAAGCAAAAACTGGCGGACAGGGCTAGGCATGCAAGGGGTACAGGTGGGGGACCCACCCCTGTGTCATTGGAGTTGAATGATTTAGAAGAGCTGGCACAGGGGTGTGTGCAGGCTGTGGAGGTGTTTGGCGTGTCCAACATGGATACGGACATGCCAGACTTTGCGGCTCCTCATGTTGTCCAAGGTAAATATTGTGATGTCACCAACTCTGAAATGTTATTGTGCCAATATGTAGATTCTAATGTGACTCTTTTCTCATTTTGCCAACAGAGACACAGGCGGATGAGTCTCCTCCAGAGGGGAGCCTTGGCCGCAGAATTTCTGCTGGCTCTGCAGGGGAGGAACCAGTACATCCAGCTGAGGACCCTGCAGAAGCCAGTCCAGGGCAATCTCCCTCGCAGGCAGTGTCCCTTCTCACAGAACTCAATTTTAATTTGCATTTCCATACGGAGATTCTGCAGAGGATGGACGCCCTATATTCCTTACTGGCCAAAACTTCCCTCTCCTTTCTTGTGAATTGTTTTTAATTTTTAGCTTTAAGTTTCCATACCTTTTATGTTTGCACAAATAAAAAATTTTTTGGGAATAACACTGCCAAAAATGTTTGGGCCAAAAATGTGCATGAAAATGTTTTTAGTTTCCAATAAATTGTTAACAAATGTTCGACATTGTATTCTGACATTATTGTAGAAATGGTTTACTTTTAATCCTGGCCCACCAGGCAAAAACAAGCTCCGCAAAAATGAAATAAAAAACAAAAGGGCTCTTTAAGGAACACTTTAAAATTTACATAAGGATGCAAATTCTCCAGACAAAAGCAAAATGGAAAAATACACACAAACATGATGACATTATTGTTACAATAGCCCAAAAACCAAATATCAACCCAAAAAAAAACCCACCAACAAATGTACGCTAATTGATTGTGTAATCCTGACATTAGCAGCTATGATTTCCACCTGCGTACAGTTTTGTGCTAACCCAAAAAACTGATTTCAAAACACATTACAAGCCGGTTTTCAATACAACACTAATTGTTTTTCTGACAAGCCGTGATTAATCGATGCAACATCGTGGAGGGCCAGGACGGAGGAGAAGGCCATCGCCAATGTGGTCGAGTAATCCAGACCCTAAGCTGTGCGAGCATTTTGAAAGGAAAGAGGATCATCCAGTGACATATGAGTTGGTACAAACACATTTGACGTTCGCATCTGATAATGTATGTACGCCCAAAAAACGCCTCGCCACGCCTGCGTTTTTCCATCTCCACCCCCGTCAACGCCCAAAAACGCCCTGTTCTGTCAATCACATTTGACATGTCACTTCCTGTATGCTATTTGACGAACGAGACAAAAAAACTCGCAATATGCCGTACGCACATGCGCAGTGTTACACCGACGCATGCGCGCTTTCTCAACATCGGAACGCAACGAGCGTACTGCTGTTAACGAGCGGCTCTGAATGAGGGCCTTGAACTACAGTGGTAGTTACAGTACAGAACTATAGCAGTTGTAGTTATAGTAATGTTAACATGGCTCTAAGAGTACACCTTATGTATAGGATAGTTACTGCGTAGATGACTAAGGTTTCCCAAGCAAGATTGCTCAGCTACCAAGAGGAAATTCCAGGTATGTCTCATGGTGATGTTATTAGGATTTCCTTTAACAATACAGAAGAGCTAATACTTTCAGGCTGTATAAACAGTGGTCCAATTTGAAACCTGGTTTTACATATCTCTGAATGAAATGATTCCTGCCAATATTTTAAGATGTTATTGACCGTTGCTATGTAGCCATAGCACTAGCAGAGTAGATGAAATAAGTGGTAGAACATTGTCAGGGGTATTCAATTTGGAGCGAAAATTTCGGCAATAAATTATCGCCGATGACGTCATTTTCGCTGATTTCAATTATCCCCGTATTTAGTTTCAAAGACTTTTCGCAGGTTCGAAAAGTCTTTGAAAAAAAAACGGGATAACTTTTCACCACTGAATAGGTGGCGAAAAAAAGTGAAGAATTGGGGTTAAGGGGTGCAGGCTAAAAAAACTAGCCTGCAACCTAGGGAATGTCATTTAAAAATAAACTGTGTCAAAAAAAGATAAAATCAAAATTAGGGACACCACAAAAAAATATAAAAAATTGGGGTGAAAAAAAAAATGAAAAAAAGTGTTTAAAAATAGGGAAATAGGTTCAGGGCTATTCTGCAAGTATGTGGCAGGTGTTTTCTAGAATAGGCTATTAGCGGCAGGTGCATTTTTGCAGAATTTTAAAAAAATTACTTGCTAGTAACCATTTTCATGTACCCCAAATTTGATGGGACCACTTAAAAAAATAAAAAAAATAACCTAAGTGCTCTTCTGCATCACTTCTTCAATGTCGGAAAAAAAACACCTGCCGCGGCTATTTAAAACCCCGACTTTCATTTGCAGGCTAAAACGGGGGTACCCATAGTGATCCCCCATGTTTTGACAGCTTTAGAGGGGTCCTACAATTTATTCCAGGGAAATCCCATTTTTTTTCACCGATCCTATTTCGCTGGCTCCAGTTTTCGTAGCTTTTTAATTGAATACGGGGATAAAGCGGGCGCGGCCCAATATTTTATCCCCAGAAAAGCTCCGATGTGGAGCGAAAAATCCAGCACGGACTGTTTGCTCCAAATTGAACACCCCTGTGTGTCACAATTCTTTGAAGTGCCATTTCCTACCGATGCTGCTCTTCCCTTGTGGTACTTCCAGCACATTCTTGACTTAGAGGTAAATTTACTAAGATGGGAGTTCTATTAAGAAGTGATGTTGCCTATAGCAACCAATCAGATTCTACTTCTCATTTATCTAGCACCTTTTAGAAGATAATACCTGGAATCTGATTGATTGCTATGGGCAACAACACTTCTTAATAGAACTCCCATCTTAGTACATTTACCCCTTAGTGTTATTGATTGATTTAGCAGCCATGTGTGCACCTGTGTCTTGCTAATATAAGCCAGCTGCACAGAGCACTCCTTCCCAGAGCATCAAGTCAATCCCATGTGTCTGTCTGTACCTGCTATATTCCTGTTTTCCTTTGTGCTGCACTTTGCTGATTATGGACATTAAACAACTGTGACTCACCTGTTGTAATGCAGTGTTCCTGTGTGCTGCACTTCACTGTTTTATAGACATTATGCTACTGTGAAGTCATCTGCGATATCCCAATGTCTCTTGAGTGCTGCACCTCACTGTATTATGGAACTATTGCTACAGTGAGTTACCTGCTATACTCCAGTATCTACCTGTTTATTAGCCTGCTTAATAACTGCTTTATCTTGCACTACCTTGTCATCAATCTCCCAGACATCAGTAGACTCTCTGGAGGGACAGCATCCTTTCAGGAAGAGGCAGGCTCAAGGAGACAAGGCTGAGCAGAAACAGGACCCACATCAGGGTGTAGTACACTGTTTCTAGGTTTGTGAAAGGGGCATGCATGTATGAAATGTCCTGGATCACCATCCAGCACACTGTCTTCCCAGGTTACCTCTGAGTGCCACTATGTCAGCCACCAACCTGAGTGCCACCATGTTGGCCATCAACCTAAATGCCACTGTGTTGGCTGCCAACTGGAGTGCCAATCAAATTAATTTGCCTTTTGGCAGGGGGTTATGTCTGCTCTTGCCTTCAAGCATGATATTCTGTCTGCCCTTGACTCTGGGCATGAAGAGCAGTCCTACATCTTGCCAGAGGTCCAAGAGGTGTCAGCTACCTTACCAGAGGTTTGAGAGGTGTTTGTTACCTTACCAGAGGTCTGAGAGATGTCCACTACATTGCTAGAGGTTTGAGAGGTGTCTCCCACCTTGCCAGAGGTCTGATATGTGTTTGCTACCTTGTCAGAGGTCCAAAAGTTGTCAGCTACCTTGCCAGAGGTCTGAGAGAGGTCTGGTACCTTGCCAAAGGTCCAAGAGGTGTCAGTTTCCAGTCACCAGAGGTATTGTCTACCCACAAGAGATTTTTTTAAAGACACAGCACCTTTGGCTGCGAGGTTCTGTCTGCCAGCTGGAGCCATCCAAGACTCTTTGCCATCCAAGGCTCCTGGCTATCCAGGGCTAACCAAGGCTCCTGCCCATATGGAGCCATTCAAGACTCCTGCCCAGCTGGGGCCATCCAAGTCTGCTGCTCACTCTTCAGTGTGTCCATTAGTGGTCTACAGTCATTTAGATTCTGAACAAATTCAACATTTGTTGGACCAATACATTAAGATATTTCAAAGAAAAAAAAAATCCAAAAGTCACTACAATATCTGCAATCCATTTATGCAAGAGTTGGTTTCCCTCCCTAGTGTTCCCTCCCTTGTGTTTCCCCCCTTGAGAGGTCCTTGTCTCACAGATACCCTGCTTGGTACTGATGCTATCACCAACAAATTGTACTCCATGCTAGCTTGGACTCTGATTCTAACAGTGAATTTGTGAAAGATCCAAATCCTTTTATTGGTGAACCCCATGTTTTCAACCCATGTGTTTTCCCAGGAGGGAACTTCAGTGCCTTCAGTAAGATCAAATGGATCTCGGAAAAAGGGCAAAAAGATAAAAAAGAATGGAATAAATAAGTTCTGTGAGTGTATGGTATCCGCTCCTGAGGGAGAGGATATTGTCACATTTCCTTGCAGTACCACTACCTACCAGTGGAGCTGCTCTTCCCTTGTGGTGTTTCCAGCACATTCTGGACTTTGTGTTATTGATTTAGCAGCTGTGACTGCAGAAGTGTCTTGGAGCATCAAGACAATCCCAGTTGTTTGTAACTGTTATATTTCAGCGTCCCTGTGTGCTGCACTTTGCTATTTCATGGACATTATGCTGCTGTGAAGTTACCTGCTAAAGTATATCCCTTGTCTCCTGTGTGCTTCACTTTATTAAGACCATGGGGGTAAATTTACTAAAAAATTAGATTGTTCCGATTTGCAAAGAGATTAATCTCACTGTAACTTGCCAGAACTCTGGTAATTTTTTCACTTTTGATCTCTCAATTTTACCAACAGGCGATATGAGGCAAATTGAGTTGGCCAATGGTAAGCAGAGTGAGATATCTCCCCCAAGTAGCACATTTTGCAGGAGATTACTCACCTGAGATTGTAGAGTTTTCTCTCTGCCTAACTCTCCCGAGCAAGCAGCCTGCACATATCAGTGAGATATGTGTAAGCTGCTAGTTTCTTGTATCTATAAAAAACGGGTTAGATTAATTTATAAAAATGACATAGGGTCGCCCCCCCAAAAAAAAGCCTAACCAGCCCCAGACTTGTCAGCCAGTCCTGGTTCCGAAAATTATAGGGAACAAAACGAGTAGGGTTCCACCATAATTTAGGAACCAACACCAGGCTCCAGGGCCAGACCTGGTTTTAAATATAGGGGAAAAAAATTGCATAGTGGTCTCCCTATATTTAAAACCAGAACTGGACCCAAACCAAGTGGGGTATGATTCCACATCTAGGAGACCCTATTAGCGGGTCTCCAGGGCCAAAGCATTCTCACCCCAAGCCGGTCAGGCCAAGCTGGGGATCTCAGGGGAGGTGGGGACCTCTGAAAAAAGGGGTCCCCCTCTCCTGAAACCCCAGGCTTGGTCTGAAGCCTGGAGCTCTTCCCCACACCCCTGGGCTGTGGGTACGGGGGTATTAAAGTGTAAAATAGAAGTAAACTAGTTCCTAAATTATGGTGGAACCCTACTCATTATTTTGTTCCCTGTAATTTTTGGAACCAGGACTGGCTGACAAGTCCGGGGCTGGTTAAGCTTTTCAGGGGGGACCTTATGTAATTTTTTTTTTAATTAACCATATTTTAGCTATTTACAGGCAGAAGCATAAACAAATCACAATGATTTGTATATGTTTTGCCCAAACTCACTACTCAGGAGGTAGAGAGTTTGAAAAATGAGTTTGGCAGAGAGTTTGCTGTCATCTCACCTGAGCTTGTCATCCCAATTCTTGGTAAATTGAGAGATGTATCTTTTAGGTGAAAAGTACTTCCGAATTGTCCAGATGGTGAGTTGATTCGAGTTTGCTATCTTACCTGAGTTTTACGAGTGAGACGAGAGAAATCTCTCTCTAACTCATCTGACTTTGCCTTTAGTAAATTTTTTGAGATGAAAATCAGTCCTAAACTCACCCGAGATTGGCATCTTGACCAATATTGATTATTAGTAAATTTACACCCTACAGTGAGCTATCTGCTATAGTCCAGTATCTACCTGTTTATTAGCCTGCTTAAAACCTGCTTCACCCTGTGTGTCTTCAAAAAGTCTTCAGTTCACTTTATTCTGTTGTGCTATTAGACACCCCTTGAAATGTGACACTTTGCCTTCATATATTGCCAAAGAGTCTTATGATCTCCAGAAACTTTAATCTCAATCTGTAGGCTTGATATAAATGGTGGATAATGACCATGTCAATATTCATAATGTCAACATGACAATTCAACATGGTCAAAATGTCAACAGAGAACATGTTGACATGTTCATCATGTTGACATTCACCATGTCGGCAGTCATGGTTGCTTTGAATGTCTGATAGTACATGGCCACCGGTGCCAGTAAAACTGCATCTTTTGATGCAGTCCCTGACACCAGCACGCCCACCAGCAAAAGCCATCCCCAGTCACCAACCAGGAACATCTATTTGAATTGCATTAATCTCTACAAAATTCTGATCTGCATCCCCAGGTGGTGACCATCGGGAGTCTACTTAGTGAGTGCAAAACTTTGTGGCACTGTTAGGACTAGAAAATTCGGGCACTGTGGGTCTTCACTGATGAGCAGCTGAGGACTGTCTGTATTGACATTAACATGCCTATTTGTGTGCTGGGGATGCCATTAAAATAGTCAGCCATGGTATGAGCCATGGAAGTTGGACATTCAATGTTTGTATATTGTTGGAAATGGTTGTTGGACCGTCTGCAATGATAACCTGTACATTGCTGAAAGTATCAGCTAGGTTAATGGTGTGGATGCAACTAAATATTGTGAGAGATGGTAAAAAATCTACTAAATACAGATGTGTCCACATACATCTATTTTCCGTGCGCTACAAGTTGCGCCACACAACGCGGGAGCTCCGTGTGACTTGGTAGCGCCAAGCATCTTTTGTGTGACTTTTTACCTTCAAATGCACCTTTATTTACACAGCGATGCGGATTAAAAGTACAAGCACTGATTAAAGTGATATGCAGCATGCCTATGTTCTTAGAACGTCTGCGGGTGTATCTGCATGCGAAACACTGTGTTACAGTGTTACGGCCGCTGACACTATCGTAGCGTTTCGCATGTAGATACACACACTCTCGCTCACAGAACATAGGCATGCTGCAGAAGCTGCTTGTGTTATCTATTCGCATCAGTGGCAGAACTCCTGGAGAGAATGGAGTCATTTGCCGCTGGGCACCAGCCCTGAAGGGGGCACCTGGCTCCATTGTCACCTGGCCATTCCAGGCACTGCTAAGGAGGAGCTGCATGGAAAAGGAGCGCTGCTGATCAGCGCTCCTCTCCGCTCTCTCCCCTCCTGGTGCCAGCGGCAGCTGGAAGATGGAGCTCACTCCTGAGCTTCGGCTTCCAGGTCCCGCAGTGCACTATGGGAGTGGTGTCATGACGACACTCCCATAGGTCTGAGGAGCGGGCGCCGAGGACAGACGGAAGCAGTGTTGTGTGTGTGTGCATGCTTACTACTGGGGTCACTACAGGGGGGCATTACAGGGGCCTTACTACTGGGGGCATCCTATGGGGGCACTACAGTGGCCTTACTACTGGGGTCATCATATGGGGGCACTACAGGGGTCTTACTACTGGGGGCACTATTGGGAGCACTACAACTGGGAGCACTACAGGGGCCCCTACTACTGGGGGCACGTCAAGGGGCATTACTACTGGGGCACTGCAGGGAGCATTACTACTGGGGCACTACAAGGGCATTACAATTGGTGGCACTACAGGAACCCTTTCTACTGGGGGCACTGCAGGGGGCATTACTACTGGGGGCACTACTACAGAGGGCATTACTTTTAGGGGCATTATTACCAGGGGCATTACTACAGGGAGAATTATTACTACTGGGGCAATGCATAAGGGAACACTACTGGGGGACCACTACTGAGGGCACTGTATAAGGGGCACTACTGGGGGCACTGTATAAGGGGAACTATTGGGGGCACTGCATAGGGGGACCACTACTGGGGGCACTGCATTTGGGGACCACTACTGGGGGCACTGCATAGGAGGACCATTACTGGAGGCACTGCATAGGGGGACCATTACTGAGGGGCACTACATAGGCAAGCACTGCATAGGGGAACCTCTACTGAGGGCACTGCATAGGGGGACCACTACTGGTGGCACTGCATAAAAGGAACTGCATAGGTGGCAGCTGGGGCTGGCACAGGTGCTGGGCGGGTGGTAAATGTTGATTTGGGGGGTGGGGGGGACCAACATTTATCTTGCCTCTGGGTACCTGGGATGAAGTTACGCCACTGATTCGCATCACTGCATTGTGTGAATAAGATGCATTTGAAGGAAAAAAGTCATACAAAAGACGCTCAGTGCTACTGAGTCATGCCACGGCATGGCGTGATTAAAAGGGCTGTTTAATGCGCAATGAGGCTAGATGTAAGAGGACCCATCTGTACAGTATATTTTCCTTCTGTTGGCACTTTTGACAAAAATATCATAGGAAATGTTAATGATAAAGGTGTGTGGAATATGTTTTTGTAAATCACAGTTTAAAAACAAAGAATGGTTAGCATTATGGCAAGTGAGGAGTGGAGAGTTACATCACAAACCAATGTGGAAAACATTTTCTATAGGGACTCCATAGGTATTGCTACACCCCTAGGTAAAGGGTTGAGCTGCATGCTGGTTTCCCCAAATCCATGACATACTTTATGGTCTATGTCATACTTCTAAGCTACCACTTGGGAAAATGGTTTAGTGACTAAAGTATTTGGGAGTTAAATCAATCTTTCCAAGTTTACAAGGGTGGCTAGGTCTGTATTTGAATGTACATTTTTTTTAAGTTCTTTAATTATTAAGAAAACTATTATAACCATGGGAGTAACAGTACATCAATAGTCTACTCACACAGACTGGTGATGCACCAGGCTGTTATAGACATTATTCCATCAAAGGTAGAAAATAATTATCTCAATTACTCGATTCCCTATGAACTAATGATGGACAAGACACTGGCTTGAGGGCAAAAAGTAGCACCCATCAGAGGCATAACTAGAACTTTGTGGACCCCATAGCAACATTTTGAAGGGGACCCTGCCCTATTGCTTTTAGAGAGATACTGCTCTCCACAGCAGTTCATTTTAGGCCCCATAGTAGTGGCATGGTTCATTTTATGCCACATAGCAATGTCCTTGTTAATTTTGTGCAATATAATAGTGCCCTAATTAATTTTATGCATGATAGTTGTGCCCTAATTCACATTATTCCACACACTTCCCCCAGTTCATATTATGCCACATTGCAGTGCCACAGTTCACCATACATCACAGTGTAGTGATGCCACTACATATTGTGCTACATATTTCATCCAGGTCATATTATTACACAGTCACCCCAGTACATATTAAGCAGTGCCCCAGGTTATAATATGCCACACTGTAGTAGCCAGTTTCTATTATGGGACTGTTACAAATTACAATGCCTACCCCATGTGACTTTCTGGGTAAGAGTTTGGATCAGGGCTGCAAGCATCTGAGCAAGATTCTGTCCCTGCTCCATGACAGCAGAAGTTATAAGTCCGACACAACACTTTCTGTAACTATATCCTAGTGTATCAACTATTATTTTTTGGGTTAACTACAATGTTACAAATTCTGATGCCTACCCCATGTGACACCACAAGAACCCAGCTAGCGAGATCTTCTGCCAATAACAACTGCCCATTGTTCCCTTAGAACTAGAATACGTTCACCGGTACTTAGGCGGCCGCCTGGACTTATGCTCGAGGTAGTAGCGGCTCACATGGAGATACAGGGGAATTCAATAGGTAAAGGATGTACAGTTAGGACTGACACAGTTGATGATGGATATCGATGGTACGGATGTTGTGAGAGTACAGTTTGGTTTTTTGGACAATAGCTTGGGAGCCAATGGTGTGACAGCTGTGCCGATGGTACAGCAATGGTGCTGATCGTGCGGCAATTATGCCGATGGTGCGGCAATGATGTTGATGGTGTGGCAATGGTGCCGATGGTGTGGCAATGGCCGTAGATAAACAGTCTATGGTTTGACAGTGGCTTTGAGAACCGATGGTGCGACAAGTGCAATATGTTGCAGTGTTAGTGCCGATGTTGGGGCAATTGCTGTAGATAAACAGTCTAGGGCTTGATAATGGCTTTGAGAGCCAATGGTGCGGCAAGTGTGCCGTATGATAAACATTGGCAGCACGGGATCTGCTGGATGCAGCTAGGAAGCTGTTTGGAGATTCGTGGTAGCACGGAAGCTACTTGGAGTGGCTAGGAAGCCGTATGGTGAACGTTGGCAGCATGGGAGCTGCTGGATGTGGCTAGGAAGCCATTTCGAGATTGGTGGTAGCACGGAAGCTACTTGGAGTGGCTAGGAAGCCATGTGGGAGTTCAGTGAACAGGAGAACAGGAACAACCTGACTCTGCAGTCAGGCTGAGGGATCTCACAGACACTCTATAGTTGGCACAGGTGCAATAGATCAGTGAGTATAAATAGGCTGAAGTCCCAATCAGGTTTGCACTTGTGGAATGCACATCACTTCCTGAGGCATGCCGATCTCCTAGCAACAGGAAGAACTGGAGTAACCCCATCCTGTCTGGGCATGCTGTCAGAAAATGTCAAGTCTTAACCGCGACTTGTAACAGGGACATTGTTGTTGCAGTTTATATTATGCCACACTCTAGTGCCCCCATATTATACTTTACCCTTACAGTGCCCCCAATTTATATTATGCCATATCATGCCATATTAGAGTGCCACCAGTTCACATAATTCTATGCTATAGTGCCACAGGGCACCAGTTCATATTATAACATTACAATGCCCTCTAATTCAAATTATACCTAGTGACCCCAGTATATTATATAATCCACTACACACCTCTTTTACCTTTATAACATCCATTACACACACCACTCTCTGAAAATGGAATGTCTCCCCATTAGTTAGCAATATCCTACATAGAAAACTAGTAAGAGATTATTGCCCTTTGTCCTCTTATCTGCCAATGGCAATGATTTAAGTACTCCTTCCCTACTGACAGCTTTTGAATCTTATATCACAGCCCCATGTCTGCAGGGCCTGCAGAGAAGATTCCAGTTTATACTAAGTGAAAAGACAGGGAAGGAGTGGCAGTGACCAACCAATTCCTACATCCTAATGCAGAAAATTCCACTTTGGGTGGATATTATCTTAATTTCAGCTCACTGTCCCTTTCCCATGACAATCCTTACCTTGGAGTACAATCCCCACCTGAAGCTCACTTGATAAAGGCTGTAATTAGGGTTGGACTGGCGCACAGGGTGACAGGCAAAATCCCTGGTTAACCCCACTGCTTTGGTGCCTCTACTCCTCCCTTATGGGTCTAGTTTCAAATTGCACAATGAATAATACATTTTTACTCTACTAGTGGGTCAGTTTCATTGCAGAGCAGGACCAGGGACTGGTGGCTGATATGGATCCTTACTGCTGCTTTCCCATGGTTGGTCCTTCATAGCCCAGTCCAACTCCAGCTGTAATCAAGGAGAAGCATACTTTAGAACAGTGCCAGGCTCACTGGTTAGCTCAGATGTGCCTGTTAGGATAAAACAGGAGTGTGGGATATGGATAATCTCAGTGTAGAGCTTTATTGAGAAGGAGAGACATAGACAGCCACCTATATGAGTGCTGATGAGTCCCTTTTTCAGGCTGTGCAATGGGCTGGACACAACTGCTTAAGAAGCAATTTTGGGAACTTTGTTACCAATAACTTGGGTCTGGACCCCCCTAAGCCTCAAGGCTCCATAGCATTGGCACCCACTATATCTATGCCCGTGGCATCCATAATATTGTTTTTGAAGCGAGAACAAATTAAGTCAGTTCCTCAAAGTGCCCAATCCAGCTGTCATTTTGAAAGTAAATTTTCTTGCTATTACTGACCTCTGCCCTGCTTTCTTCTCTATCCAACCTTAGTCAAATGGATGAGTTATTCTTACAGATGTTTGCTCATACGCCATGCATGACACTGCAGCAATAATGATGAAGACACAGCTGTATGTTTATTATTGTCTTCTTTGCCTGACACAACAATTGTTTCATCTATCACAACCAGGACACCAGCGGGTATATTTACTTAAGTGTGGGTATTTAGAAGTGGAGATGTTGCCCGGAGCAACCAATGAGATTCTACTTATTTATCTAGCACCTTCTAGAAGATAATAACTATACTGTGATTAGTTACTATGGGAAACATCTCTACTTCTAAAAACACAGAATTTAGTAAGTATACCCCCAAGTATTAAAAGGATTAGCTACAGCCATGTCGGAGGAAGGATAAATATTTGGGACAGTGGTATGACACAAGGGATGAGACAGTATAAAGCATGATCTACTGTTCATTCTAAATTGGCACCAATGAGCATAAGCTGGGAATTGGCCTTTATGTGCCATATTCAATTGCTGGCAAATAGTCAGTTGCCGGACTTTTCGCCGTCATCACAGGTTTTCTGAGCAGAAAAGTATCGCGCTCGTCCCCCTGTATCCCCGTATTCAATTCCAAATTGGCAGAAACGAGACCCTTCGAAAACTAAATGAGCGAAAAGTGCTGTCATTTTTGGGGAAATCAGCCTGACACCCCCCAAAAGATGCCGTGATATGGGGGTTCACTATGGGTACCCCCGAAGAAAAGCCCTGCTGCTGGAATTTTGGGTGTTTTAAATTGTCTCTATAGCTGTGTTTTTGTGTATATGAATAAGTGGTGAGGAGTAGCATTTAGCAATTTTTTTGGGTAAAATAAGTATTCCCATCAAATGTGGGGTACTTGAAAATGGATGCAAGCATATTTGAAAGTGGGTAACTTTTAAAAAACATGAAAAATCCACCTGCCGCCACCACTTGCAAACTATAAAACACCTGACGCATAGTTGGGGACCCCCTGAGTCTATTTGGCTAGTTTAGAAGTTTGTCCCCCAACTTTGTTTTTTTTTTAAAATGAAAGTACTTTTTTGGGGTGTAATTTTGAACTTTAAACATTTTTTAAAGGGGGACAGTCCAAGGGGTGCTGTGTTGTTTCTGGAAGTTTGGACCCCAAAACCCCAATTCTGCACTTTTATTTGACATCTATTCATAGGTGATACTTTATAGCTGAGTTCGAACCACTGACTTTCCGCACCGGCGAAAAGTCAGAAGAATTGAACCTGGGGATAAGCTCAGATTGGTGAAATTATGTAATTGGCGTAAAAGTATCGCCTATAACGGCATTTCGCCAGCAACTGAATATGGCCCTATGTCACAAACAAATAATAACCATCAACAGATGTAATATACTAAATCCTCTAATTTATTTACCATATGTATCACATAAAATAAAAAAGGGTGTTAAGATTATACAGTATAGTCATAAAAATGATTCAGCAGTTACACAGATATGCATGATTGCATAGAATATTTAAATCAGATTGACATTGCATGTGTGACACCCCTTGACTTGACATGTTACAATTCTTTGAAAGCATATATTTTATTATTATGATTTTTTCCCTTTTAAGATGGGATCTATTATTATAGATAATGAATGCATTAACTGATATCACTATTAGAATAATGTGGGTTGGCAGGAGATAATACTGATGTTAACTAAAAGATAGATATTCAGGTCATATATGAGGTTGGGGTCCTATGACAGATTAGCGTTTAGTTTTATGCCTATGACAAGCAGCAGGAACACCAATAAGACATTCACAAGGCACACAAAGGAATATTGATGACGATAGAACTACCAGTGGCAGTGGCAGGTAGAAAATGTCTGAATACCTTGCATATATAGGGATTAAGTTTATTAAGACAAGAAGAACTGATGAGGTTACAAAGAGAGTGGCAGCCTCACCGTTGGTTCAGAAGGCAACTAATTTTAATTATTTAAATTTAATGGGGGGTGTTAGATTTAGGAGTACATTTACTACATTGCAGATTTTTATAAGTGGAGATGTTGCCCACAGCAACCAAGTAGATTGTAGCTATTATTTTCTAGACGGTGCTAGATAAATTGTAAGTATAGTCTGATTGGTTGCTATAGGCAACATCTCTACATCTAAAAACCCACACTTTAGTAAATATACCCCAAAGTGTACAGAAACTGATTAATATGTAAGATGGCGCCTGGAAGTTGAAGAAATTTTGGCAAGAGTCCACAACACTCTGGAAATATGGGCACAGTAGGCCAGTAACTCCCAGAGCATACTTTACAAGCTGGCAGAGGCAGTACACAGTCTGACTCATGTGGGTAAGCAAAGCACATGTAGATTGGCAAGAGCAAACTGGTGTGCACCCGGTTTCTCTTCTCAAGATACATAGAAGGCTGCAGAGCCGTAACTAGACATTTTGGTACCCTGTGCCAGAAAGAACATTGGTGCCCCCCCCATATTGTAAACAGGGACAGTGAGCATCGTAGACGTGCCTCCCAAAATAGGGGGTGTAGTCTCGTTGGTAAGGGGCATGGCCACAGTAGCACCCCTTATTTAAATTACACTACATAGTAGTATCCCTTATACATGTTATGCTGCACAGTAGTACCCCTTACACATTATGCTACACAGTAATAATGCCCCTTACACATATTACACCACACAGTATTAGT
Organism: Taudactylus pleione; assembly: GCA_031769625.1. Taxonomy (NCBI): domain Eukaryota; kingdom Metazoa; phylum Chordata; class Amphibia; order Anura; family Myobatrachidae; genus Taudactylus; species Taudactylus pleione. Next base: position 19,586,045 of record JAUIMM010000178.1, read on the forward strand.
ACCCCAAAAGGTGGGTACCCATAGTACAATGTGTACCCACTGATGCGACTGACGATCCGAGGGCCGACATATCGGACGGTCCATACACATGGGGCGATCTGGTGCCTAACCACCCGATATGCGCCCCCATCGCATAGCACTGCATGGGTTCATCAGCCGCATCACCTGATCTTTTGAACATGAAGAAAGATCAGGCAAAGTGACGGATGATCCCACAGGAGCGTGCAATGCACGACATCGTGTATACACACGGAACAATATAGCTGCTTTATCATTCCAATGTGACGGATCGTCAGCTATATCGTTCCATGTGTAGGGGCCTTTACACATTATGCAACATAGTAGTAGAACCCCTTACACATTACGCCACACAGTATTAGTGCCCCTTGCACATTATGCCTACTGTAGTAATTAACCTTACACATTTGACCACAGTAGTAATGCTCCTAACACATTATGCCACACAGAAGTGCCCCTTATTCACATTACACTATATAGCAGTGTCCAGTGGTGGATCTAAACTAGGTGCTGCGAGGCTGGAGCCCCCTAGTAAAATCTGCCACTTTAGTGAGTCAGTGCAGTCCATGACTGCACTGGCTTCACTGTGACTAGAGGTGGCTTCCCATTGGAAGCGCCACCTGCCAGTCACGCTGAAGACAGGCAGCCAGGGGTAGGTGTCTCCTCCCCCTGGGACTGCAAGTCTGGGCTGCGATCAGCAGGGAGTGGCTTCCAGTGGAAGCCGCTGCTCTGCCTTTTGCATAGCCCTATAGGGCTTCTCGGGGCTGCAAACAATGCAGCCCTGAGAAACTGGTGTTAAGCATGCGCAGTGCCACCACCGCTCATGCGCATGCGCTGGACCCAATGCCAGCCAGATTCATTGAGCAAGTGCCAGGACCCAAGCTAGCAGCAGTGGCAGCCCACCTCAGGTAAGAGGGCAGGAGCTGCTGATAGCAGTGTTCCTTATACACTGCACAGTAGTAATACCCCTTACACATTATGCCACACAGTAGAAAAATCCCCTCCCCCATCCCCTTCCTTGCCAGGGCTCTCTCCCATATGTAGCCAGCACTCTCCTGTTCAATGAGAGACTGGCGACCTTGGAGTGGACTGTAGGCTTAATGCCATTATCTGCCACTGCTTTGTTTACAGACTGTCACACTGTCAGTCTGTCACTCTGGAGTCTGGACCATGCCTGCGCGCTTCAAAAAATGGCTCCTCACTCTTCCCACATCATGATGTCTCTCCTGTCCATACAGAATGTGCACTGGCTGAGTGCAGGAGCATGGGGTGGCGGAGCTGTCAGTGACAGCTCAACTAGTCAGCCGGCAGAGCTACAGTGAAGTAGCTGGGTGCACCACTGCTGATACACACAGCAGTGGGCAGTGAAATTGCAGTGGGCAGTCAGTTTCTCCCCAGAGCACATTACACTCTGTGTGACGGCACGGGCCACACCACCATGGTTATGGCAAAGGAAGGCTGCTTTGTGCATTAACTGCTTGAAGCAGAATATGGGAAATATGTAACCTTTTTTTCTTTTTAGCTGGGCCTATTTTTGATCTGACACCAAAATAATAAAAAAAAGTTTCCCTCCAGCACACTGCAAAAAAAACAGCAAAAAAGACTTGAGTACTACATGGTAATAAAATCCAGAGGTCTTTGTTGCATAAACAGTATGTGCAAATAAATTATTAAGCGTCGGGCCGTGTCAAGGCTCCTCTGTAATGGCGTCCCTAATGCTGATGCTACATTATAATTGCACCCAGCAGGGTCATATAATTGCATACTGTTGTGCCACATGATAACAGTGTATATATATATATATATATATATATATATATATTATTTTTTAAGTTGAGAGCCAACTCACCTAGGAGATACCCCAGAAACCTCGAAATAGCACTACAGAAACCAGCACACCCACCCAATGCTGGTACCATCCATGCCTCACAGAACAGCAATACAATATAGTAGTTGCTAATATCAACTTAACGGTTTTTCACAGATGCTTGTAAAATGAGGGTTTTACTCTGGACTACAGAAAAAAATGAAAAAAAAGGTTTCCCTCCAGTATACTGCAAAGAAAACCCAGCAAAAAGTCTTGAATACTACATGATAATAGAAATCCAGAGGTCTTTGTTGCATATACTGTATTTGCAAATATATAATTAAGCCCTGGCTTGCGTCAAGGCTCCTCTGTACCATCGTCCCTAACGCTACAGAATAATATCACCCACTCTGTGTCATATAAAAGAATGCCCTGAAGGTTAGTCTGTTAGAGCTGCCATGGAATATAAATGGGGACATACCCAAGATCAGGTCATTGTCTAACTCAGCTTATAACTGAAGAAAATGATAATAAATAAGGGAAATGTTGGAAAACAAAATGTAGAATGTGTTTGGTTTTGGGAGTATATGACACATGAGGGTCAGAAGGAAAGGTACAGTCTAAGTGATGATGCAGAAAGAAGCATGATTTCAGCAGATGGTGGTGGGGGGTGGGGGGGTGTTATCAACCAATAGGTATATTGTGTATAATTTTGGGATAATCAAGATCTTATATTCTTCCTGAGTGTATTGTGAGTGGTTGTCCCTTTCCACAAACTCTAAAGGAGGCTGTTTTAAAATAATACTGACTGTGATGACACATTTCCCATAAACAAATGACAAAGGTACTTTAATACTGATATTCAAAGTTGTAACTAATTCAACAACAAAATGGTAACAAAATTATCAAAATTTAGTAACCATGGTATATGGTATAATTTAAGGGATACAAAAATCTGATATAACTTTTGGCACCAACACTAAAAATTTGAAATGAACAATTAGATTTTAGGTAATATATAATTCTCCAGTTATTTCAGTGATTTATTGATTAATTTGATTTAAGAGTGGTTCAAGATGGCTTGAACGCATCAATGGAACTTAATTCTGTGATCAGCTGATCATTAGATTATTTATATGATTTTATTTATCATTTTTTTCTGCCTTCTTATTATATATTTATGTTTTTATTATTACCATCCTTTATTATTTCATTTTATATATCTTGTCTTTATGTATTTTTATTTCCATTCTCATACATTTATATTAGTATCATAATATTGTTTTTATTTATGTGTATATTTGGATGACCCAAACTATAGATTTATTTATACAATTTGATTCCCTCTATAGCAGTGATTCCCAACCTCGGTCCTCAAGGCACACTAACAGTCCTGGTTTTAGTGATATCCATGCTTAAGAACAGATGGTTAAATCAAAATAACTGAGGTACTAATTAAGTCACATGTGCTCAACTATGGCTATCCTAAAAACCTGGACTGTTAGTGTGCCTTGAGGACCGTGGTTGGGAACCCCTGCTCTATAGGATTCCAATATTAATAACAGTCCTCATACCATATCTCGATGGTTATATGTTGATTAGTTTTTTATATAAGATTTCTGTCTCTGGACATGACACTTATGTGCCCAGAGTAGATATGTATTTTTTTCCTACCAAACATCTATGGTTTAGACCTCCGGTAGTTAGATTTATTGGTTTGTTTATACATCTAATTGTCACACGGTCACGTGACCTCTGCCACATGATCATCCCATTGTTTAACTGTAGCCATCTGTATTCCATTTACATACGGCCACAAGATTTGTTATCATGTGACTGCACATGCTTTATACTCAATGCGGAGGATTGTTTTCCGCATTCTCCTTCACATACGGCCACGTGATTCCCCCCATCATGTGACTGCACTTGACTTCTCCTCATGTGACTGCATGTGTTATGCAGCGGTCTCGCTGCAACTGATCTAAGTGACTTGTGTCGTTACTCACATGAGGCGACCGAGTGATGTCATCTGGTCACATGATTGGACATACGGGGATATTGTTATCTATACTGGAGGTTAGTAGCCTTTATAAATGTTTTCATTAGTTTATTAGGTGCTGAGTATAAATAAATAAATGATTGTGTGGATTTAATGCATTTATGATGGATGGTGTTTGTTTTGATCATGCAATTAATTAACCTCAAGTGCAACCATTTGGTTGATTACATCTGGGTATAAACGAGGGCTAACTATGGATACAGAGCCTGATTCAAAGCCGGACGCTCTGACAAGAGCGCTCGCTCTGAATCAGGGCCCTCCTACCTATTATTGGAGCGGCCTCCTGGCCACTCGCATAGCTGTGGGTGACCACCCACAGCTTATGCGAGCGGCCAAAAAGATGGTCGCGATGGTCAAGACCATCATGACCATCGGGCTTGCGACGAGACCCTGCGGTAGGGTCTCAATGCCGCAAGCCCAGGAGTGCTTTTGGCTCTATCAGAGCCAAAAGCACTCCCACTGACATCACTAGTGATGTCAGTGGGGTCGGCCCCTGATGGTAGGGAACACCTCCATCTGGGCAGCAACGCCCCTGGCATGCCCACCAAAGGGGGCGTGCTGTCACTCACCATCGACAGCACGCCCCCTTTGGTGCGAGACCCATAGCGACGGCTTGGCCGTCGCTATTCGGGCCTCGCGCATGCACATGATGGAGCTCCCTCCGTCGTGCGCATGCGCACTAGGGCACCATCGACCCACTTGCGAGCACTCGCGAGTGGGTCTGAATAAGGCCCACAGTTTTATACTCCTGAAGAAGCTGGGTGGACAGCTTTACCCAGTGAAACGCGTTGAGACCCCTCGGCACTCCTATATTAGTGCTGGACTACCATTTGGACTTTGCTACACTCCTCCTGGGACCCTTTGGCAAATACTGGAATCTTCCATGTGGATTTACTTCATAGCTTATATAGTGCTGCATCTGGGATGCTAAGGACTGTGCTGGTGACCATTACACCACCTGATGGTAATTAAGTGTTGCCTTCAGACATTATTTAATCTAATTGGGATGTATTGGAGGTTGTCCTAGGTCCAGCTGTTCAATTATATAGGAGCAGATACTTATTCATCTTGTTTATTTTGCTTATCTGAGATATCTTTACATTTATGGTTTTTAAATAAACCATTTTGTTTTTAAGTCCATCTTATTCAGCGCTGGTTTTTGTATATATTTGTATGTTCTTATGGTTAAATCATGAAAAATAGTTTTCCAAATGTGGTAAAGGGTGATGTTTGCCCCGGAAAGGTTTGTGCTGATAATGCTAGTAATTATAGTGGCTACATTCACAGTCAGGTGCATAAATATTGGGACATTGACATAATTTTCATATTTTGGCCTCTATTCACCACCACAATGGCTTTGAAATGAAACAAACAATATGTGCTTTAACTGCAGACTTTCAGATTTAATTTGAGGATAATTACATCCAAATCAGGTTAATGGTGTAGAAATTACAACGGTTTCTATATGTGCCTCCCACTTTTTAAGGGGCCAAAAGTAATGGTACTATCAACTCAAAAGCTATTTCATGGACAGGTGTGGGCTATTCCCTCATTATTTCATTATCAATTAAACAGGTAAAATGTCTGGAGTTGATTCTAGGTGTGACATTTGCATTTGGAATCAGTTGCTGTCGACTCTCAATATGAGATCCAAAGAGCTGTCACTATCCATGAAGCAAGCCATCATTAGGCTGAAAATTCAAAACAAACCCATCAGAGAGATAACAAAAACATTAGGTGTGGCCAAATCAACTGTTTGGAACATTCTTGAAAAGAAAGAATGCACAGGAGAGCTCAGCAACACCAAAAGACCCGGAAGACCATGGAAAACAACTGTGGTGGATGACAGAATAATTATTTCCCTGGTGAAGAAAAACCCCTTCACAACAGTTGGCCAAATCAAGAACACTCTCCAGGAGGTAGGTGTATATGTGTCAAAGTCAACAATCAAGAGAAGACTTCACAAGAGTGAATATAGAGGGTTCACCTCAAGATGTAAACCATTGGTGAGCCACAAAAACAGGAAGACCAGATTAGAGTTTGCCAAACAACATCTAAAAAAGCCATTACAGTTCTGGAACAACATCCTATGGACAGATGAGAAAAAGATCAACTTGTACCAGAGTGATGGGAAGAGAAGAGTATGGAGAAGGAAAGGAACTACTCTTGATCCAAAACATACCACCTCATCAGTGAAGCATGGTGGTGGTAGTGTCATGGCGTGGGCATGTGTGGCTGCCAATGGACCTGGTTCCCTTGTATTTATTGATGATGTGACTGCTGACAAAAGCAGCAGAATGAATTCTGAAGTGTTTTGGGCAATATTATGTGCTCATATTCAGTCAAATGCTTCAGAACTCATTGGACGGCGCTTCACAGTGCAGATGGACAATGACCCAAAGCATACTGCAAAAGCAACCAAAGAGTTTTTTAAGGCTAAAAAGTGGAATGTTATGCAATGGTCAAGTCAATCCCCTGACCTGAATCCGATTGAGCATGCATTTCACTTGATGAAGACAAAACTGAAGGGAAAATGCCCCAAGAACAAGCAGGAACTGAAGACATTTGCAGTAGAGGCCTGGCAGAGCATCACCAGGGATGAAACCTAGCATCTGGTGATGTCTATGCATTCCAGACTTCAGGCTGTAATTACCTGCAAAGGATATGCAACAAAGTATTAAAAAGTGACAGTTAGATTTAGGATTGTTTAGTTTGTCCAATTACTTTTGGCCCCTTAAAAAGTGGGAGGCACATATAGAAACCATTGTAATTAATACACCATTCACCTGATTTGGATGTAATTACCCTCAAATTAAATCTGAAAGTCTGCAGTTAAAGCACATCTTGTTTGTTTCACTTCAAAGCCATTGTTGTGGTGAATAGAGGCCAAAATATTAAAATTCTGTCAATGTCCCAATATTTATGCACCTGACTGTATATATATGAAAAGGGGTTTAAAAAGACATGCGAATGATAGTGTAGAAAATTAAATAAGGTGACAATTGGTGCTCAAAATTAGTGTGCGTACCAAAGAAAATAACTTTAAACCTTATCTGGTTTCCAAAGGTATAGTTCATATATAGAAGAGTAAATGGGATGTCATCTACTGGAACACCTTTGAAAAAGGCTCGTACAAGCCAGGGAAAGACAAGGTGATATAGTGTAGTTTGTTTTTACAGAAATAGGAAACCAGATAAGCTTTAAAGTTCTTTTCTTTGGTACGCACACTAATTTTGAGCATCAATTATCACCTTATTTAATTTACTACACTATCAGGCGCATGTTTATTTAAACACCTTTTCAGAAAACACCTAATCCGCTGGCTAAAACAGAACACTAACAAGACTGCTGCCACCTTTTAATGAAGGATCAGTGACTTTCAATAATTTATTGAATATATAACATTTGCATCACCCCTTTTTACATCCCACTTGAGGGAATCACTACATTTGTGCGCTGTCCCTACACACAATTTCACCAATTATATATATATATATATATATATATATATATATTTTGTTTATATATATATATATATATATATATATATATTTATTTATAATTTGTCCACACTCACTTAAAAACAGCCAGTATGTTGGGGTGCCACTCAATGTATGGTCTAGGAAAAAATCATTCCTCCAAATATTATATTTAGAATGTAGGGTTTCACTCACCAGTCCATTATTCCATCAGTTGAAAAACTTTATTCCATCATATCATAAAAAATGTCATCAATGTTTTGGTCCTGTCTGGACCTTGACAAAGGTCCAGAGAGGAACAAAATGTTGGTGAACCTCTAATAACCCAACTGAACCTCTAATAACCCAACAACCAAATCAATCACCCAGCTATAGAAAAACAATATTCAATAAAATAATTCAATACAGAACTGGTCAATCTGAAAGGGAACATGCACTGCTTTTGCACTCGTGACTTCATAAAATTACATACTGCTAACAAAGCGAGCGGCATGGCATACTGTGGTGCACATGCCTGCCACTATTTGCATGGTGTGATGTGTGCACACATTTGCAGCACGAGCAGCAGAGATGCAAGAGGACACATCTGTAACTTTGAAAATTATATTAGGATGTTATTAAACTATCAACTGGTGGACTGTTAAAGTCACATATTAAATATAGAATGAAGTACAATAACAAATAACACTTTCTGTATGTTCTTAAATATATATTTTGGATACTGCCCAAAAAGCATCACACAATGCTTACACATTACAGGATGTGGCTGAAATATGTAAATAAAATGAATAAAGTTAGAGGAAGCCTGTAAAATTCAAATACAACCAGGTACACATATGAGTGTCTACTAAGGAGGAACTGTGCTGGTGCTTCTAATAAGAAACTGTCTAAAATACCAATAGATATACAAATCAAAATACCAAAAATGTGTATGGAAGATATAATTGTACATTCCCTTTCTGTGCAATACTATGACATCATTGATGCAATAATAGTAAGCTCTAATATAATTATTTAAAAATACACCAGAGATATTGGAATGTAATGAAAGAAAACAAATGAATAACAAAGAGATAGAATAATTAACTAAATACGAATTAATTAAATATTTATCAATGTAGTAATTTATTAATATAGCTGAACAAGGTCAAATGCAAATATTATGTATATGTGCATGCAGATTCTTAGAGAAACTTATTAAAATATTATTTCTATGTTATTTTAATTTTGTCCTTTGCATATATATACAATACACTGAAGGTGGCACTCAAAAACAAAAAATACCAATACACAGCCGGTTTAGAAAAACTCAACGTTTCGAGACTTGTATTGTCTCGTCATCAGGATAAAACATATATATAAACACTGACCTTATATAACCACCACCATCCCCTCATGCATAACTGGACACCGGCACACCCGAAGGATGCTCCAGAAAGACATCATCAAAATGACTTGTACACTACTTGGTTGTCTGGGCAACACAAGTCAAAATGTAATATGCATAGAAAACTGGAATATTACTGAGCATTAAAAAGGCAAGCAATACTGACACTGCATAAATATACAAATTAGGTGTCTGCACTAATCACTATATATAAAACATAGGCTGTGAAAATTATAAATATATTTTATTGAACATATGAAAAAATGAACTGCAGTTCAACTCTAAAAACATAAATGAACATTGCACATTGATTTGAAGACAGAGATTAAGTGTTACATTAATAATCTAAACACATACTGGGCCTGATTCAGAGCCGCTCGTAAGCGGCCGCTCGTTCGCTCCGAGCAATGTTCGCACAACTGCGCATGCATATGGGTTGTAACGCATGCGCGAACCAGTCATTGCGGTCGGAAATTGTGTGCTCGCAAAATAGCGAATGCCTGCTAATTTGAGTGACAGAATGAGGCGTTTGTGGGTGGTAACAGGGGAAGGTGCTTGAAAACGGGGAGTGGAGATCCGAACGCAGGTGTGCCAAACGGTCAAAACTGGCATTTTAAGGGTGTGCATAATTCTCAAAGCAGCGTCATCGACCACGTCATTTGGTTGTCTTTTAGCCTGAACTGCTCGCATGATTGCGGTAGGAAAATGCTACCACAAGCACTGCGAGCAGTTCATATGCCTTTCGATGTACTCGATTAATCTAATAAATAGCGGAGATGACGTAGGATGCGAGCGGCCAGGGGGCATTTTTTTTAAAATAGCGAGCGCATGTTTCGTTCGCTCGTTCAGACATAGAGGCGTCAACAGTCCGCAAAGAGCGAGCGCTCTATTTAAATATCCGGCCCCTTTTTCTGAACGAGCGAGCGCAAATAGCGTCCGGCTCTGAATTATTATTATTATTATTATTATTATTATCCTTTATTTATATGGCGCCACAAAGGTTCCGCAGCGCCTTACACAGTACATAAATGAGCACACAAGAAAAACAGTTAATAGTAATACAAAACAATGCAGGACAAGGACAAGGTTATAAACTCAGCTGCAAAACACAAGCAGCAGGACATGAGCAACCAGGTGGTAGGTGCCATTGTAGGGAGTTAGGAGTAAATTATACTATAAGTAGGGGGAGGAGAAGCACGTGAGGATGAGGGCCCTGCTCGTGAGAGCTTACATTCTAAAGGGGAAGGGCAGACAGACAGGGGCGACACAGAGGGGTAGATAGTGAAGAAGGAGCATGGAGCAGTGGGTTAGGATATGTGCTACGGAATGTGTGTGTATAAGACGACCTGATGTTATGTAAAAATTAAGTCCTTCATACATCTATCTCTATGATAGAAAATAGATTGTTTGTGTTATTTACATGAGAGATGTACAAAGTAAAGTAGAAGCACTTTAATTTGTGTGTTACATTTTAGCATCTATATACAGCCTGACAAGAAATGCAGCTATTATGGGACTGTCCCGCCATCCTAATACAGTAGTGACTACTTTAGTTCCAGCTGCTGGGTGCTATGCCATGCTCCTGTGAGTGGGTGCATCTCACATGCTAGACCCACTCACAAATGGGTGCAGCCATACATGATGTGGTCCCACAGGATGTTGCAGTACCCGGGCCCAGAATTTCTCTTGGCAGCCCTGGAGGTGACAGACAGAACGAGGAGGGAATGGGGCTTAGTAGTGGGGTAACAAGACCATGGAGGGAGGTGGTTGAGAGTGGAGGTATAGGAGAAGTGGGGGAAAGAAGCAGAGGGTTGGAAGCAGACTGATGAGAGAAAAAAAGGAAGAACAGCAAGTGGAGGAAACAGGAGGGGGAAGAGAGGGACGGATAAAGTAGAGGATTATGTGGACATAGAATATGGGGGTTGTGTGAAGTAAGGGTGTTCATGCTGTGGACAAGGTAATAATTGAGATGTAAACTGGAGTGGAGGCTGTGTGATGTAGAGACAGTGAGATATAGAGTCAGTGTGGATTAAAGTTGTTAAATGTTCAAAAATACATGTAAAGAACAGTGCTGCTAATGTATGAGCGCAGCTCCAAAAGTGATATATAAAGGAGAGGTATGTGAGTAGTGGGTGCAGGAATTAGTTTATAAACAAATGATTAATGTGGATAGATGTGACACAATTGGAAAAGGCAATACAAAATGAATGAGGACAAAATTACAATGTACCCGAGCTGATCCAGTCCAAAGTGTTCTGTTCAACAAAGATCAATCAACAAGAGCAGCACACAGACAGGGGAGCACTTGCAGTGTCCAAGCAGTGAGTGCAGTAAGTAGTTGCCTGGATACAGCAGAAGATGTTGATTTTGTTCATTCACATAAGTATGTTGCTTCTTGTTGTTCAGAAAGTGTTCTGGTTTTGAGTTTCGTTTTCCTCCAGTTTAACTCCAGCGTAACTCCGACTTAGTTATCAAATTGTATTTACACTTATAATCAGAACACTTTGAATCTTAACACAGACTATGGCAGCCTCCGGCTATGCAGCCTGTGGGAGCAGGCCCACTGTTCCCAATATATCATAAGAAAAAAGATAGATGTTTAAAACTCTATGTAGAGCCTTGATGGTAATCAGCATATGTTGCTATTAGCAACCAGAATGATATAAATCTGTATAGTAGGTATAGTCACTCTGTTAGAGCCTGATATGGAGTACAGTGACTCCCTGAATTGCGGAGCCATGGAGCTTGGTAATGTGAATATAATAGCAGGGGGGTCTCTAGACCAAAACAGTCCAGTATCTCACCTCTCTCCAGTGGACTCAAAGCTCCAAGGACTCCCCAGGAACCAGCTGCTCCTGCGAATCCCAGACAAATTGAAGCAAGTAGGTGTGATGTTGGTCCCTGTGACCAGCACTGCTCCGGCGTTTAACTGTGGGACTTTGCGTGGCTCCAATGACTCACAAGCAGGGGAGTCATGCAGGATGGTGAGCCATTCGCGCCTCAGCAACTCCCGATCAGGACACAAGGGGTGAGGGCTGGCTGGACAGTCTGCCTCTGTGGGGAATCCCCCATCCAGTGGATGCAACAGATAGCAGGAATGATGTATAGATGTATAGTAGGTATAGTCACTAACAGAGTGAATATACCTACTATACAGATTGATATAATTCTGGTTACTAATAGCAACATATGCTGATTACCATCAAGACTCTACATAGAGTTTTAAACATCTATCTTTTTTCCTATGATATATTGGGAACAGTATGTGTTTAGATTATTAATGTAACACTTAGGACCTCATTCAGAGTCGGTCGAAGCTGCCGCACGGTCGCACGCCACCAATGTTCGCTATACTGCGCATGCATAAAGTTTGCAATGCGCGTGCGCAAACTAGCCACTACGATCAGAAATTTCTCTCTCCTTGAACACAGCCAGATCGGTAGTTTGAGTGACAGAATGAGGCGTTTGTGGGTGGCAACAGGGGAAGGTGCTTGAAAACGGGGGAGTGGAGATCCGAACGCAGGCGTGCCTAATTATGCGAACGGCATTTTATGGGAGTGCATACGGTTTATGGGAGTGCATAATCAACAAAGTAGCGTCATGGCACATGTGACATGGGAGGTTTTTACACTGACATGATCGTAGAGATTAAGAGAGGGTATGGTCAACCTTAAGCTCTACGACCAGTTTCGATGGTCTCGCTTAATCCTTATATGCCCGGAGATGACGTGCAATGCGTACGAGAAGGGGGCGTATTTGTTTGAATTCCGGCCGCTTCCTCCCTTTGGTCGGCCAGCTACCGGTCTGAACTTAGGGACGCAACTTGCGAGGGAATCATTTGAATATCCAGCCCCTTTTCCCGTACGACCGTGCGGCCGCTTCGACCGACTCTGAATGAGGTCCTTAATCTCTTTCTTCAAACCAATGTGCAATGTTCATTTATGTTTGTAGAGTTGAACTGCAGTTAATTTTTTTATATGTTCAATAAAACAATATATTTATAATTTTCACAGCCTATGTTTTATATATAGTGATTAGCGCGGACACCTTATTTGTATTCTTGTTCCTTTTGAGGGTGATTTGCAGGTATCCTTCTGATGTCGGCAGCAAGTCTCTATATTAAACAACCAGAGCCGGCCCTAGGAATAGGCATAATAAGCAAATGCCTAGGGGCATTCCAGGGCTCTGCCACGGTTCCCCCACCACCACCGGTGCAGCATGCCCCTCCTCCCTACCGTGCTGCTGCCGCAATCGGAGCTCAGCTCCGATCGGGTAGCGCAGTGGCCAGTTGAGCCACCCAGGTCAGAATGAGCTTCTGTCCAGAAGCTCATTCTGGCTACAGGAGGAAACAAGATGGCCACAGGAGGGCATGCTGCACATGCCCAGCCACGTCCATTCCTCCCATGGGCCTCTGCGGAGCAGAGCCATGACTGACACGACTCCACCTCCATAGGGCCAGGCGCATGGCGGTAGTGTGGACCGCACATAAGTGCAGTCCGCACTACACTGCAAGGAACAAACACACAGCCGCCGGCGCCGGTAGCTGTGTGTTTGTTTTAGCAGCCGATGAGAGTCAGACTCTCATCGGCTGCTGCGCTCACTGCCGGTGCTGGGCTTCCGGCTCCCGCAGTGGCTGATGGGAGAGACATCATGATGTCTCTCCCATCATGCAGAGTGGGCTGGCGCGGGAGGATGCTGGACGGAGAAGAGGACGCCATAGCGGGGAATAAGGTAAGTGGATTTTTTTTTTATGTGTGTTTCTATTGGGCACTGCTGGAAGGGGGGATAACTGGGGGCACTGCTGGAAGGAGGGGACTACTACTACTAGGGGCACTGCTGCAGGGGGGTCTACTACTAGGGGCACTGTTAGGTGGAGACTACTACCAGGTGTACTGCTGGGGAGGGACTACTACTAGGGGCACTGCTGGATGGGGGGGACTACTACTACTAGGGGCACTGCTGGAGGGGGGTCTACTACTAGGGGCACTGTTGGGGAGATGGGCACTGTTAGGGGGGGACTACTTCCAGGGACACTGCTGGGGAGGGACTACTACTAGGGGCACTGCTGGGGGGACAATATATATATATATATATATATATATATATTGTGACACAGTTAGGTTAGGGGGTCCCTCTCCTGGGTTGAGGACTCCTTCCTTACACACAGCAGCAGGGAAGCAGCACACCAGTCTGGATGCAAGTACAAGCTGGTCAGCGCCAGTCTTTATTGTACAATGTCAGAAACATAAAGAAAACATAAATATAAATCCTAGCCCTGTCGGGCCACTAACTTCACAGATAGTTCCCTCACTACCAAAACCTGGCAGGGCCTAATGCCCTCGCCAGCAACAAAAGCACAGCACAACACTCACAGTTAGGTATCCAAGTGTCTCTGAGCAAACTCCCTGTCTGCTCTCCCAGGTGAGACAATCAGCCCTCAACACACTAGGCTTATATTGGCCACTCTCAGGTGGAAAACTAACAAGCCTGATACCAGGCTGCGAGAACCAAAACCTGGAGTGGCCGTGGGTGGAGCCCTCCCTCTCCTCTCACCCACAACCCCCAGGTCCCAAACCGGCTTTTCAAAAAGCCGAAACTCAAGCCTGCTACACTGCAGACTTTCTCCTGGGGGTTTAAAACACAAAAGACAGGAATCTGGGACAAATGTACCTGCCACAGACCACTTTACTAGTGATCCTATCACAATATATATATATATACATTCACATTCAGCCCGACAATCTGGATACATTTACTGGTAATCTCGAGGGTGCCCTCTTAGCATAATAAACAAATTCCTATACCGAGCTGAACAGCCCCTCAGGAAAAAAATAGGCGGCACTTCTCAGTAGTTGTAACAAAGTGATATTTTGTCACAAATCACATAGGTTCTGTTGATGTTTCAAGACCCATTTGTTTTTTCATCATGACATGTCCTGATGAAAAGACAGATGGGTCTTAAAACAGACAGATGGTGTCCATATAGGGCAGGGGCTGCTGTGTCCATCCAGGTCCTGCTGTGTCCATAAAGGGCAGGGGCTGCTGTGTCCATCCAGGTCCTGCTGTATCCATCCAGGGTCTGCTGTGTCCATCCAGGGCCACCTGTTTTTTTCATGAGGGGCTGTTCAGCTCGGTATGGGAAGTTGTTAGGGGGCACCAGTCAAAATTTTGCCTAGGGCACCAAATGGGCTAGGGCTGGCTCTGTAAACAACACCTGAGTGAATAGCGCACCAGTTTTTCTTTCTCTTCTTGATGTATAAATATGCATGTAAGCAAATAAAGAACTTATCATTATTATGAAATAGGTCAATATAACTACAGTTCCCAGCAAGCCTCCTCTGCATGCTGGTACTTGGAGAACCACAAATATCAGCATGTGGGGCATTACGGGCCTGCTGGTAACTGTAGTTCTACAGCAAAAGCAATATTAAAAAAACACAGAACACACACACCGTAGAAAAGCTAAATTTTACTAAAACATATATGCACACACACTTGTACTCACACATGCACATGCTATCTCACATACTCACCTAGAATCCCTGTAGCCAATCTGTCCTCTTCTCCAAGTAAAGAATCCTATTGATTACTTGTAATAAAAATTCCATACTCACCTCCTCCTATGCATGGATCTGTCCCCTTCAGACAATCCAGGGTCTTGGCAAAAAAAAACAACTAAAATATGCGGACCCTTGTACATTAGTACTACATGAATGACAGCTCCGCCTGGGATTTCAGTTCAGAAATCCCGATGCGGAGCGCTCATTGGCTGAGAGAGGCAAGCCTTCCGCCTCTCAGCCAATGAGCTGTTCTCACCATTGACTTCAATGGTGAGAACCAAGCGTTCCCTTTTAAAAAATGGCGCCTCAGCGCCATTTCTGAAATTCAAAGATGGCCGCTGCGAGCCAATGACAGCTCACAACGTCATCGCCCTGCCCCCTCAGCTGGCTTATATACAGCCAGCGAGAGCCGCTGTCCAATCAGTCTGTCAGCTGAGGTGCTGGAGAGAAGATCAGCTGAAGCAAGAAGACGCGGAAGACCTGGATGGGCGGTGTCCATGCAAAAGAGCTTAAAGGCTGCCGACCTCCAGGTGAAGGTGCCATAGAAGTCCTGGGGGAAGCGGCACCCATATAAAAGAGCTTAAAGGCTGCCGCCCCCCAGGTGAAGGTGCAGCAAAAATAAATACTTCAAAAAAAAATTATTTTTTTTATTTTAATACTTTTTTTGCAGGGGTACTATAGGGTACCAGCAGGCCCTTAATATCTTGTCTGGTGGTACTCCAAGTGCCAGTATGTGAGGATGCCTGTTGGGACCTTTAGTACTACTACAAAAGACAATATTTATATTTTCATATGTACCACACAACAAAATCAACCCAGGACCCACCGCCCAGGGGTGCTGGGGATAGACCAGAGCTATCAGCCTGGGCCTGGGGTGCCCTGAAGAGTAGGACCCCTTTATTGGGGGGTCCCCAGCTCCCCATGGATTTCTGGCCTATGCTGACTAGCAGTCAGGGGTGATGCTTTGGCTGGGGGGCCCGGTGGAAGGGCTCGCCTGGCTGTGGCATCACCCCCCCCCTAGAAAGGGTCTGGTGTTGGTTCTGGTAAATACAGGGGGACCCTACGCATTTTTTCCCCATGTATTTACAGAACATGTGCCAGCTCAGAGCCCAGTGCTGGTTGCGCTAAATACAGGGGACCCCTACATCATTTGTCCCCCATATTTTGGCAACCAGGGCTGGTTCTGACTAGCCTGGTGCTGGTTGTGCTTAAGTACATGGGACCCCTACATAATTTTTCCCCTGCATTTAATCATATCCAAGACTGGCTGTTAAAATCTCTGTGCTGGTTGTGCTTTGGGGGAGGGGGACCCCTTTTTTATTTTACACATTCAATTTTTAACATAGATGCATAGAAGGATCTTACTGCTGCGTTCATGCATCTGTGACTAATTGATTTTATTTTCTCAGGTGCATGCGCACTACCAGTGAGCCCTTTCTCGCTCGCTGATGCCCCCTTTGCACGGCACCGCTGCCACTGCTCTGCACCACCACTGCTGCTGCTACCCCACATGCCTACAGCCTGCCCCTGCAGCTGTCTCGCACTCTGCACCTCCCAAACCACCTCCTGTTTGCTGTCCCCTATTCCACCTGCTTTATTGTACCATCTTGTTGCCCTTCTCGCCTGCAGGTGGCCCGTTTTGCTCATCCAAACCCTGATAGTTAATACATTTTAAGAGCTATGAAATTCCATAGATAAAAAAACCTTAAAGTGTCACATGTCCCATTAAGGCTGGTTAGACATGATCTGAAAATTCACAAAACCTATTGAATTTCTGCCACTCAAACTCCAAAAAGCAATGAAATTATGATAATTAAGGCTGACATCTTAATGGACATGTTCCTTGCGTAATACAGATATGGTATGCCATGACACCATGTGGTTAACTGCAGATTAAGCACTCTCACAGGGTGAGATTGCTGTCACTCACAAAATGGTGGAGCTGCTAATTCACAGAATTGTGTGTTCATTGGAATACACACGTGCAGCCTATGCAACTGAGGTCTGATCAGATATGTGGCACACACATCTCATTCAGTCCCCACAATCTTCCCATTCAGTCACCACAATAATCCCACTGGGTTCCAACATCCTTCTAACTCAATACATCTATCTCATTTATTATACACATTCAGCTTCCTAATTGCTAAAACTATCATACTCTGTCTATGCATGTACACTAACTTCGCCTCCATGCTGCTGTAACTTCCCCAATACCTACAGCTGGGTGTTCTCCCAACTGTGCTAGTCTGCATGCCCTGATCCACACCAATATGTCTTTCCCCATATGCACCGCCCTGTCTTCCTGCATCCATGCCACTTTTTCCTTCCATCTGCACCACGGCCTTTCCTGAGGGAGCGAAGAGCAGCAGCTGCAGAAGGCGCCAGTGGACACGGGGATTCTGGGAGCTGTAGTTCTTGAATCCATCTACAGCCAGTCTGTTCCCAGCGAGGGAGGAGATGCTGCCAGCAACAATAAGCTGATGAGAATCTGCCAGCGGCGATTGGTTGAGAAGACGCCGCCGGCGGTGATGATTGGCAGTTGCGGCACTGCACATAGCTCAGACAGCGTGTCCTGCGGATCCTGCTAAGTTTTAAAAACTGGGTCCCCAACTCTGTGTAGCATGTAAAAATGCACATTAGCGGATACAGTAGTTTACGATCACTGCATATATCGAATCTGTATTATCAAGCACCTAGATATATAGCTACCAGTGTCATACTGAGTGGTTATACCTTTCTTTTTTCTCACACATATGGGTGTATCTATAATGGGTGCAGACTGCACACCCTGCACCCATTCAGAATAAGTGCTATCGTTGGCGATGCATATATCACCAGGAGCATGGTTCACTCAGGGCCGGATTTACCATTAACTAAACCTAGGAGCCCGCCTAGGGCCCGTCGGGCCCCAAGGGGCCCGTGATCAGGCCCCCTGAAATCCAGTCCTGGAGATAACCTGCTGCGCTGTGTTGAACCGGCCAGGAGAATACACACACACAGGCAGGATAGCAGCAGCAGCAGCAGCAGCATGGTCGGGGCCCTGTTTCTACTATGCGGGGGGAGGAAGAAGTGGAGTTGCAGTCTTTCAGCTGGGAGCCCGAGGAAACGGTCACCAGTGTAGCGCAGCTCCACTGTCTGCTCTGTCCTCCAATAATCTCCACACCTGTGTGTGTAATTGTGAGCTGCTCCAGTCCAGTGAGTGAAGCCAGCCTCCTCCGCTAAGCCCCCTCACCTCACCCCAGCCTGTGCTGCTGTAACCAGCCCCCAGTGTCACATAAGTCCTGCCAGCCGCCTCCTCCATTGCAGTTACCCCCGCATGCAGTGTAGCCAGAACCCCTTTCACCGCAGTCACAGTGAGCACAGCAGCCAGCCTCCTCCTCCTCCATTACAGCAAACCCCTACCCCCCACAGTGTAGCCTGCCCTCCCTCCCGGCAGCATGTGCTGATCTAGCCTGCCTCTCCCCGCTGCTGTAGCCAGTGCTTGCAGCCACAGTGAATGCTGCCAGCCTCTGCGTCCCTCCCCCTGTGTAGCCAGCCCCTCTCTGACCCCCAACCCCCAGAGTGGCCATTGCAGCTAGTCTCCCCCATGATGTAGGAACCACAGGAGACTACACTCACCTGACTCAATCCTCCTCTCAAGTGAGATCCAGGGGTGATAATGCTGGACACTGGTCTTCTGCCTCTGAAATCAGGGGCAGCAAAATGACCCAGCTAAGACAGAGAAGGCACTCTGGGTAAGTTTAACTAAAAAAAAAATCTTATAGTGTTAAATAAAATAACACAGCTCTCTCTACATACGTTTATCTCCCTTTCCTCCCTTCCACCTGTTCTTCCCCCTTTCGTCCTGTCTCACCCTTTTTCCCCTTGTCTCACCCTTTCCTCCCATCTCACCTATTCCCCTGTGTATATGTATGTGTATGTGTGTATATATATATATATATATATATATATACATATATATATATATACATATATATATATATATATATGCATACACACACACACACGATTGTTTGATGGAGGGGGCCCTAAAATGTTATCTTGCCTAGGGCCCCATGAGCTTTAAATCCGGCTCTGGGTTCACTCACCACTTTTCTGGAGATATACGGATGCACAGTGCACTATGGCACAGTGCTATAGTTTACTGAAAACATGCGCTGGCAAAAGAGGGGGGTCCGCTTGGAGGCTGAACATGGGCTCTCCAATCTCTTGATTGGTCCTGGGTAAACATGCTGTATAAGAATTTTACTTTTTAAAGTACACCATAACAAACATATTTGCCCCATTTAACTTGTACTGGGGTCAAGCACCCACGAGATATTCCCCTCTGCACAGACATATATGCTTTTGTTTGATACTCAGCACAGGACCCTATTTGCGTGAACATGCCCTTACTCTACTTTGGCCATGTCTATGCTCCTCCTTCTACCTGAACTAGCACGTTGTGAAAATATGCATTTTATGGCTAAAAAAGCCAGAAAATGCTTTTACAGCCAGCCCCGCATGAGCTCCTGTGTGTGTGCAATTACAGTTTCATATTATGAGCCGTATTCAATTTGAGTGGACCCGCGATACTTTTCCGCCTCCCAGACTTTTCGCCTACATCGCATGTTTTGTAGGCGGAAAAGTATCGCGCACGTATCCCCGTATTCAATTTGAAAGTAGGCGAAAACGGGACCCAGCGAAACTTGAACAAGCGGAAAGTACTGTCAGATTTGGGGAAATCAGCCTGACACCCCCCCAAAGGATGCTCTGACATGGGGGTTAGCTATGGTCCCCCCCCTGATTTGACTTGCTGAAGGCATTTGTTGTTTTTAAACAGGCTCAGTGGTTGTTAAATAGCGTTTTTTGTATAAGTGGTGCCGAATAGTATTCAGGAGGTTTTTTTGCATAAAATAACTTATCCCAGCAAATTTGGGGTACTTGTAAATGGGGACCAGCATATTTTACAGTTGCTAAAGTTAAATTTAAAAATCGTGAAAAATCCACCTCCCACAAGCCCCTACAATGAAAAAAAACACCTTGGCATATTTGGGGACCCCCCCAGAGTCAAGTTCGCTAGTTTTTAACTTTGTCCCCCAACATTTTTATTTTTTTTGCCCCCAAATTCAAAGTGATTTTTTGGGGTGTTCTTAAGTGTTTAATTTTTTTTTTTACACGGTTTACCTCTGGGGGACTGTCAGAAGGCTGCACGGGGGTTCCCGCTATGTTGCACCCTAAAACCCCAAATCTGCACTTTTTTCCGCCTGCTATTATTCAGAGACAAAACTTTTACGCCTATTACATTGCATTGACCTTCCGCCTAAGCGGAAAGTCTTTCAAATTGAATACGGCGATACTTTTCCGCCTGGCGAAATGACGTAATCGGCGAAAAGTTTCCACCAAAAACATGCGAAAACGGCTTTTCACCTCAAATTGAACACAGGCCTTAGTTAGTTTAACAAGAGTATATTTATCAACAGTTATTGCATAATGAATAGTTATTAGGTATAAATGAAGACTATTCACAGAGTTATTTATGACCATAGCAAATTCCATTACGCAACAAAAAGCACAGCTGAAGATGTTCAAGTTGATACATTTCTTTGAACTTTAAGCCTCAAATTTTTATTCACATTTGAACAGTGAATTGTGGAAATGCCAAGGCCTGATAAATAACATTCCACATGTATAAATTAAATAATGTCAAGGCCCCATCAAAATGTGACTGTTTTGATAACCGGCATTATAAAATTAATGCGATTATAATCTTGATAATAAAAAAGTAGACTTTTTAGTTTAGTGTCACATCATAAAGAAATGTTGAACATAAACCTAAAGAGACAGTTTGTTTTGCTAGCCTACTTTAAATAGCTAGCTGTACACATTTTTTTAGTAATATCATTGATATATGCTTTAATAAATTAAAGATCAGACAAAAAAAGATCAGACACAAAAAAAAATTCTATCAGCTTCTAACAGTAACCAATCACCATTAAAAGGTCATTTACAATTTGGAGAAAACATGATAATTATTCTGATACTTTTCTTACTATAAAGGTGCATATCTTGAATTTAGCGTTCATGCAAAAATACGACTGTTTATCTTTACTTAGCAACTGCCCATTTCTGTTTACTTGGGGGGGGGGGGGTCTTCAGAATTAAATGAGACCATCACAAAGAAGCAAAGCCTAGTCTTATGACATGCCTGTTCAGTACAATGCTATGCTCTGCTTCAGGATGCAGAAAGCCCCAGTACCAGTTGTAACCTTGGTGAGAATTTAATTTGTTCTGGAGCCCCCGTTCCACAGGGGATAGAGTTTTCAGAAAGAATTTTGTATGTAATTTTATAAAATCAATAGTCCGGCGTCTTCTCCACTTGCAGTGCCAGCTACCGCCCTAATATTGCCGTGACTACAGAGTGCAGCTTAGCTGATAGGTAAAATACCACAACTCCTTCTAGCAACTGGGTGCTAAGCAGCCAATTGCTGTTGCAGTGGGCGGGAGAATTGCACTTTCTTACAGTACATTTAAATGATTATTAGAAAAGCTTTTTTTTCTTTTTTAGTATTTTCAATCTGTCAGCAAAATCTATAATTACTTAACTGCTGTATAACAAGGAGGTTCCATTAGAAGTGGATGCATTTGTATACCAAACAAACTGTACGGAATCCCCCAAAAAGATGTAATTACTGTATATGCAAATATTGAGCTGAATTAATTCTAAATCAATTTGCTCAAGTTAATTATATGTAGTCACATATTATGCAGTGCTTTACAATGAATACAGGGCCTTAATCAGGTTGGATCACACGGTTGCGTTCGCATGCAGCCGGTCGATGATTGTGCTCTGCGCATGCGTATGTATCGCAGTGCGAATGCACTAACCGGCCACTGCGATCCAGAAGCGAATGCAGTGAGCACTAAGTCCAATGGTATAGTGATTGACATGAAGTGACCGTTTGGGGGTGGAAAAAGGGGGTGGTCAGTGGAACACAGATGTGCCTGTGCATTTGAACGCCATTACCGAGGCATGCATAATTAAGCCCCTGTGATTGCATATGCTGGCAGAGGTCTACATGGTGACAGTAAGTTTAGTCGTTTGTGAGGTAGGGTCAGGTCAACCATTACTGTGTGAATGGTTCTGATGTTAGTCGATGTTACCGATGTTTGGCATCTTGGTATAGTGCTGCGGTTGCCGTGCGATTGCATTCATTTGAAGCTAATGGGTACATGCGAACGCAGCTGTGCGATCCATGCTGAATCAGGCCCACAGAACAGTGTTTCATCATTTACATCAGTCTCCTGCACTGGAGTTTATTATCTATATTTCCTACCACATAGACCCATATATGCCTGCACACACAAGGGTTAACCTCATCAGAAGTTAATTATTCATCAGTATTTCTTTGGTGTTTGGGAGGAAACCGAAGCACCCAAAGGGAACCCACATAAACAGAGATAATATACAAAGTCTACATATTTCTTATTTTCAAGATAAACAAGAGAAGACCAAGGCCGCAATGTGCATTTTGCGATATCTGTACTTCAAACTATATGTATTCCTATCATATGTAATGTTATTAATATTTAATGAACACTGTACAATAATAGTTATGTCACTTCCACTGGTTTAAGTAAAGTCAACTGAATTTCAATATATTATCTAAGATTACATTTAGCAATAACTACAGTAACCGAGACTTGTTTTGGAATGTAAAAATGGAGACATGCTGGGCTCAATAATTGCGCTTGCTCATGCAAGAACCTAACACATTAATCTTGTGCAGTCAGTCTTTCTGTTACTTTCACATGCAATATTCATTTCTTTTATTGATGTTTAGGAAACTTTATGGATGAATAGTGAATTTAAGATAAATATGTACAATTGCTATTAAATCAATATATGTTAAAAATCAGGAATAATTTATTAAAAGGGCTCACATTACCTGTTAATTGTGTAATAGATTAGTTAACACAAAACAAAATAATAAAGAAACAAAACAATTGTAGATTTAAATGTTTTCAGTGTGAATTCTTTACTCATTACTAGAACTGGGGTTCCAAACATTTTTAATCCCCCCCCCCCCAAACAAACTTCAGAAAAATTCCACTTATTTCATAAGAAAATATTTACTAGATACACAGAACTCAAACCTTCTTGTTAAAATTTAAAATGCACATATTTAAATATACAAGGGTGAATTGACCATAGACCTCACAGGGAATTTTCCTGGCAGGCATTTGATCACTATGAAATCATGAACCATATTATGTTTGTTTTTCCTTCTCTATGTTTGGAGATGTAAAGCTTTAAAGAAAGTGAAATTAAGTGAGTCTGCCAGTCTTGGTGGCTGGTGGCATACCTGGGCATCCATGGGCCATGGGGGGCTAGCCCAATCATTGTTGTGCTTACTGATGGCTAGTTGAATACTCAGCACATACTATTCTAATCATTGCTTATCTCTGTCTTCTGCTCCATGTGTAACTTCCTTTTCCCTTCTCTCCTCACTTTCACTGACAGCTCGCGCACATGTAGTTACACATTATGTTTGTATACGTAGGATATTAATGCCCGAACATAGCTGTTCGGGGCTGCTGATGTTCTCCGGTGATCTACTACTGCTGTACAGGCACAGAACTTGATGAAACACGAGGCTCCTATTTCCTATCCAGCATGGCAGATCCATCAGAGCATGATATTAGTGTGGAATATATCATATCACGAAGTAGTGCTCGACGACTCCTCCTCATTTCTGACTAGAATGACTAACAGCTGATAATAAAAGCTCACATCTGATTATATCAGCTCATATTAAAAAAGATAGGTCATTTGTGTATAACAGCCTTTTTCTTCTGCCTTCTCCTTTCTGACCTCCCCATACAACAGCCTCTCTCTACACCCCCTGTATGTGTGACAGCCTCTGTCTTCCCATTTTACTTACATTGTGACATACTGTATTCTCCCATCACTCTGAATGATACTTCCCCTGTTTATCCCTTCCTTTTCATTTCACTTCCTCTTTCTGCATCCCCTCTGAGAATCCCAGTCTGTCTCTCACCCCTCTGTGTGCCAGTCTCTGCCTCACCCCTTCTTCCCTCTGTGTCCCTCTCTAAATGTTTGTTTAAGTGCATTTTTGAAAATACATTTAGCTTAATTTACCAAACAAATTCTTGCCATACATACAAATAATCTGTTAGTCACACTTTACTGTTTCCAAAGCAATATTTCAACAATGTTTTACAGTACTATTTGTTCACAGCACCACAAAAAAGAACTACAAACAATCTGCAAGACTAAGATGCATATTTGTGATCACTTTATTTCCTGGTTCAGGGGCAGGCCTTATTACTGCACATGTTCAAGTATGCTGACTGAGCATGCTTGAGCAGCCATTGCCATAAAGGGCATACTATGGAACCCAAAGAAAATGGGAGATCACTTTTATAAAACTATGTGTCCCCATAGAGATTATTGCCTGGTGATCAGTGTGGTTCAGGGATGGAAAAAGGTACAACCCCCCCTGCCAATTTAGGATCCATAAAATCAGGAGCACCCATTTTAGATAGAGGAGGGCCCTTCTTTCAAATGATAGCTCTCCTTAGTACTTACTGTCTGGTCTCCTGGCCTCTCCTATCTCTTCCCTGGCCCTTTCCCATGAAGCCATGGCCCTTTTTTGGGTACATAATGTCCCTTTGAAAAATGAAGAGGGCACCAATGCTCTTTCTTGCAAAGGCTACCAAAAAGTCTAGTTACGGCTCTGGTATGGAGTAATCAACTCCTCAAGGTATTGTGGCCACTCCGGGGTGCGCAATCCAGACGCCGCTTCCCTGCCACGGGATAGCAGCAGGAGGTACAATACCGGCTTCTCAAAGATATTCAGCGGCTGCTGTATTGATGTTCGGCTGCTCTCACCAACAATGTGTATTCAGCGGCTGTTGAGATGGTGTATGGCTGTTCTCACCAGCAACGTGTATCCAGAATACTATCAGGAACCCAGTGGAATGGAGGTGATGACGCTGAATACATAGCTGCATACATTTCAAATCATCCAACTGGAATATTTATACAGGGTGGTATCGAGCTAAATACACTTCCTTATTCTCATTCATGCTTATCCTACAGGTTGCAGTGATGATTAAGCACCGATTCCCGGGCACAAGGAAAATTAGCAATGGATTTTACATCAGTTTATTATCATCATCATAGGAGACTGATCACCTGCAAGTAAGGCAGGGGTACCGAGAGGAGGTGGGGGGCAGGTACTGTTTACTCAGGCCTGATGGAGGGGCCCAGTGGGGGCCTGGGTCCTGCAACTCCATCCTTCTCGCCCCCATAACAGGATGCAGTACTTTGGGCTGGGAGAAAGAAGAGATTACTGCCGCAGCAGCTTGTCTCCCCAGCCCAGCACACACGCTGCTAGGGAGAATGGCTGCTGCAGCAATCAGTCCTTTCTTTCCCTGTGTGATGTGCCAGGGGCCGGAGGAGTGATCACACTCGTCCTGCCAACACCGGATCTACCACTAACACCCCCTGGGTGGCGCGCATGGGTGCAAACATAGTATTTTTTTATTTTTTTTTAAGGAGGGAGACTGGTCACACCTCCCTGAGTTAGCCACATACTCTCCCAGTACCAGGGCCCAGCAGAGCTGTTGGCTGTCCTGCAAGTCCCCCTGCAAAGGCCTACAGCCTCAACTTGAATACCACTGATGTAAAGGACAAATGTATAGAAAGAAATTTATAAATACATTTTCAGTGGTATTCTTACATAACAGAATCATTTAATAAATAGGTGAAAACTGTCATTTTCTTTACCAATATTAAACAGTCTAATACTGTAAACAGTTTTACAAATACAAAAAATATAAACCAACTTTCTTGCAAACAAAACCTGAAGAAAGGTCAAAAAGTCAATGTAAATGGTTATCTGTAGCTAAGCTAATAAATCAATTAAGCAATGGATGGATTAAAGTTAGAATAAATATGATTTTCCATTTTATTGCAAGCTATGGCATAACTGAAATCATATTAGTGGAGAATTCATGATATCCAATAATATACTGATTCAATTTCAATTCTATATGCCGTTGCTATATAACAGTCTGACTGATGTTTTAAGTGTATAAGGAAATGTCTAAGGGAAAAAATGGAAACATTATAGTAGCATCCATGTCAAAATGTCAACAATAAATAAATCATAGCAATCAGCAATGTTATGTAATTGTCTAAATTGCACTAGACAGATAAAATATTATTAAATGACAATATTAATGCCAAGCACACTAAAGTAATGCAGCTAAATCTAAATACAGATAAAAAGTCACATACCCTCAACAACAAACAATATAGATCACAATATTAGCAGAATAAGTGGCGGTTTCATACTTGGTGTTATTGGGTGACATAATTTGATAGGGTTAATGTGGATATCAATATCAAATGCGAGCGGATGTCCTGAGAGCAGTTTTACTCCAGACAGAAAGTTAAACCAGGGTATAATACACTGTGACCAAAGCTCATGTGATGTTAAATATGTAATAGAGTTGTTGGTGCTGATGGTGGCTAGTCCACCCGTGGTACCGCTTAACTAGTTTTTACTGATTTATTGAATCCTGCAAAACAACAACTAGCATATGACACAGGGATATCATAGGTGTAACAGCAGTATGCAGAATATATAAGTAATGGCGGCTTGGAGCTTAAGGGTTTGCTTGGAATTGTAATGTGCCAAGAATGAATGCAGTAAACACAACAGTGGATGATACACTATGTAGACAAAAGTGATTGGACACCCGTGCACAAGCGAAATGCATAACATGCATACCATCACACATGAGTTCCAAATGGCAACTATTGTGGCAGTTTCAACAAGAACACTTCATAGGGAGACCCATGCACTTGCAGTTCTATGGAAACAACAAATGTTTTTATCAGGACAACAATGCCACCTGTCATGTTTCCAGGGCGATGCTGTACTGGTATACAGAAAATTCGGTAACCCGGATGAACTGGCCAGCTCAGTGTCCAGATCTTAAGCCCACTGAGAACCTCTGGGATGAATTAGAGTGACGTTTGCATTCTAGCCCGACTCTACTTTCTTCAGTGTCACAGATGGTCACTGTACTTAAGGCGGAATGGCAAAGCATACTGCCTGCTGTTGTCCAGGAACTTGTGGACAGTTTGCCAAGAAGAATGTCTGCAGAAATCACTGCACGTGGTGGACATACAGAGTACTGATGTCAATAAAATCTTATTGATCTATTTGCTGTCAGTGGTGTTGATACAGTGTAACTGCTGTTTGGTATTGCAACTCTGTATGGCTCTATTTGCTGGTATCCTGGGTGCGACCTTCCCCATGTAACGCTTGAGAGTAAAGATGCTCAGAGACGCAGTGCATGCACAGTAGTGCATGTCAGAGGTCGGGCCTGTCTAACTGACTCTGGCAGGTCCATTTTATTTATGGGGTCTCCACTTTCTGAGGAATCCCAGCCCTAGGATGGCCAGTTTGGGACTGGTTCATGTTATGGCAAAGGGACCCCATGCTGTGTGTCTCCCTGATATACAATACTCCCCTGGCTGGTTTAGCCTGGTGCTGGTTATTGGTAAATAGGGGGAACCCATGCTGTTTTTCCTCTGTATTTCCTCTCTATTTTTGAATACCATCCCAGGTGGTGCAATTACTCCCAAACTCATCAGCCACAGGCAGATCTATTGTTTGGACTGGTTTGCCATAATTTTATGGTTTGGTCAGTTTTAAAACTGATCATTAGTAAACAGTTAAAGCACTTCTGCTGTCCTTGCTCCCCAGCACGTCTCTCCGCTGTTACCTTATAGTCATTGGAGAGGAGAGCACTAGGGCCATAACTGGGGTGGTGCAGCTGGTGTGCCCGCACAGAGGGCACATGCCCTGTGGGTGCAACCAGACTCCTCCACCCGTGATCACCCCCTCTCAACTACCACCACCGCCCACTGCGATCTATAATAGTAGTGGTGTGCCTGGCTCCTTTCCTGCAGGGTGCACCACTACTGATACACCTCACAACAGGCAGTGCTGCAGCTGCCTACCCCCTGAGCTCCGCCCCCTCCCCATCTGCTGTAGTGTCTTCACCGGAAATGGGAAAGACGTTATGATGTCTCTCCCAGTCCAGTCCCAGAGTGCCCTGCGCCGAGGATCCGAGCCATTCCTTCGGCATCGGGCTACATCCCAGGCCAGGGCAGAGGAGGTGGCACAAGTGAGGACAGAGACTGTGGCTTACACAGTGACATGCAGAGGAGCTGGAGCTTTACAGGTAAGTGCTGAGAGACCTCAGGGGTGGAGGTGGGGAGTTAATTGTGTATAGGCTGCACCTTATGAACTGCTTTATGATGTATACATTTTACAGAATTACATCAGCAAAAGCCTCAGACCTCTGTAGAACAGATGAACAGATTAAACATGTATTTCTGGGACAAATTTAGCCTTGAAATCAAGACCAGATGAGAAGAGATCTTTATCTTCATCCTACTTTACTGTGTGCATAATGTGTAATGGTTGGTGTGGGGGGATTTGTGCTGGGTAGCATAATGAGTAATGGGGGTAATTTGTACTGTGGGCATAATGTGTAAGGGGAATTATTACTGTGTGGCTTAATGTGTAAGGGGCACTACTACAATTTAGCGTACCTTGTATAAGGGATACTACTATGTAGTCTAATGTGAATAAGGGGCACTTAATGAGAAGTGGGGTACTATAGTGTGGCCATACCCTTACCCTACAAGACCATGCCCCTTTTTTGGTTCACGCACCTGTGGCACACACTGTCCCTGTTCACGATGGTGGCACCAAAGCTCTTTCTGGCACATGGCACCAAAATGTCTAGTTACGGCTCTGGAGAGTGCTATAGAGAAATAGTACAGGTACCTCCAGTCACTGGTAAACAGTATTACGGCTGTGGGTGGTGTGTCAGGTGGGCTGGTAGTGACAAGCAGACCCATCGGGTGGACGCATTTTTCTCTACGGCCACTCGGTCACCTGATCACCATGATTATTTTAATTACAGAGTGTATTCACCTTTCACTCTGTTTTTTTATATAAGGGTTGTCCTATTAAATGTAAAGTTTTATGCCTCTTTATTTGTATGTTTCACAGTTAATATGTATTTAAGAGCGCCCCAAAAAGAGCAATATAAGTTATGTGTTTCACACAATAATTTTCTGGGAGCACCACCAACTACATAGGATATACATAGATAAGATGATTATGTTGGACCGTAAATTAACTTTTGTTATTCATATTTCATGCATTGTCTAAACTAGTGCTGACTTTATATGTATACTGAATAAAGTCAGGTAGTTAAACAGATATTTGGATATGACATTTTATGCAAGCAAGTACAAACAAATAACTCAACAAGATTTTCTCCAATGTATTGTCCAGCTTTCTGGTAACTGCGTGTCCACAGTGATGTTACAGATCAATAGTGTACACCATAAATTTTGTAAAGGGAATGCATGTAAAATGCTAAGATATGGTCATGGGGTAATGGGTTATAGAACACTACAATAAGACAATTTACAACATGTGTTGCTCAAATGAAAAAAAATCATGCAAAAAGACAAAGCATAAAAACATGCCAAAAAATGTTAAATATTAGCAACAATTAACTGTTTCTTAGGACCTGATTCAATGGTGGACGCAATGCCGATGTTTGCCCAGTTGAGCAATTATACAGTATGCTACTGCGCATGTGCAAAGAGTCCTATAAATCCCTATGGCACATGCATTTCACTGAGTGGAAGTGCTGGCATTAGAACTACAGAGGCAATACCATGGGCATTTCTCTGCGGTGTCTGGACATGTTATGGGAGTGTCACAGGTGTGTCAGTGAATGCAGCTGCATTACTAAATATGGATCTGTAGACACAGAGGCCATGATTAGCCATAGTTCAGAGGGAGACATGGTGCGAGACATAGGCTGATGCAAGTGTTGATGGTGGATGCGATGGTGTGCCAATGGTGGAGTGGCATTACACTGTGCATGAACATTGAAAGTAGGCATTTGAGTGCTTGCACAGTTAGGCATATCCTATAACAAAAGGTTAATGCTAGAACTAGCATTTACATATTATCGCAGCTGCAGCTCCGCAAAAATTTGCAACCGCTGCTGCAACTGCATCCAGCTCAGAACCAGGACCTTAATGTTATACCACAGGTCTTCATTGGGGGTTGATTGACTTTTATACCTGGTTAGATTTTAAAGTCTAGATTTCCGAAAAATAGTGTTTGACAAAAGTTTATAACTAACAAACTCCTGCAAATTAAAGGGTCATGTGTAGTGGTTGCAAAATTGCATGTGGTTTAAGCAAAATGCATGTAGTTTATGAAAAAAATGCCATCGTCTTAGGGCTGGCCTGGCGGTACCTGGGAAATAAAACAGAATGTGCTCCCTTTAGTCTAAAAATATCTGTTCCCTAATAGTCTATTAATAATAATATATGCCCCTTGTAGTATAATCATCATCATCTATGTTGTCACTTTAGTCAAATAATAATCTGTTCATACATGAATCAATTATGTGTGGTTCCAGGGATTTCTCCAGCTCACATACATATATCACAATCTTTCGTCTTAATGAATGTGCATATATTACATTGGTTCCTATAAAGGGATTGTATGACAGTTACAATGCTGTATTTTGATTATATTCTCACCCTTTCTCATGAAGGTGATGTGAAACAATCCTTCTAAATTATTCCAAATTTAAATATACCACCATTTATCTAGCAAATTTCCAAATAAAGTGAATAGGCATAGTATGTTATTGTGTTGTCAGTAATTGTAACTCTTTGATCAATCCACACCTGTGTATTAAATATAAATATATTAATAAGGTTCACAATCCGAAGCGCGTTTCACTGTTTTAGAAGCTTTTTTCAATGCAAGACGATTGACTCTACCAGCCCAGGCTATATTCATACTGAAGGACCAATCACACCACTTCTCCTAGTCACATGATGATCAGAATCAATAGAAATTCCTCTATCACTTTAGTCAAGGCATCATGTATCAACCAATGGGGTCTATACTCTCATACACCGGAGTGAGAGGTGTGTTCCTTCTACCAATCAGATTGCTACCCTGTCGGACTGTCACATTAGGTATTGGTCAGTATAGAATAAGTTACACTGAAGAAATAAAGAAAGAAAGGATTCTGCACTGGACAGATATCAGAGAAAATATGTCTGAATCAACATAGGGGGGAATTCAATTCAGCGTGTTGAGGAATAGCCACGGGAGGGAGCACCCACAGCTATTCAATTTAATGCGCTGTGTGCCATGTCGTGAAGCAGGTAAGTCATTGATAGCTGGTTCTTGCGACTTAACCTGGGTGTTAATAC
This sequence comes from Taudactylus pleione, assembly GCA_031769625.1. Taxonomy (NCBI): domain Eukaryota; kingdom Metazoa; phylum Chordata; class Amphibia; order Anura; family Myobatrachidae; genus Taudactylus; species Taudactylus pleione. The sequence goes on from JAUIMM010000178.1 coordinate 19,617,715, forward strand.
GAGGTAACTGGCATTCTCCAACTAAAGTGCCAGGCATGCGGCTGTTAGTGCCGTGCTAAGCCGGCAAACAGCTGCGTGCCTAGCATTTTTGTTGGATTTCTCCTCGCATCCCCAGGGGGGGTGTGAAAGTAAATCCTTTAGCTGCCTAAACAGCGCATTGCAATGAATAGCTGCAGAATCTCCCTCCCACGGCTATTCTACATCGCACTGAATTGAGTTCCCCCCCAAAAAGAGAAAAAAATAAGGAACATTTCCTTATAACATTTTTGGTTGGTGATGTACCCCAAAACATGTACTATCCTATATAAACCGGAGAACATTTACTATCCTGTATAGCAGGGTAATGGAGCAGACTCCTGTGAGGGGGCACTCTTACATGAAAATATTAAACCTTAACTTTAATTAATACATACTTATAAGATCGATAGCAAATGAGGAAACAAAGGTTTCATACAATTCACATAGGCACACATTTACGTTGACATCTAATATGTCATATTTATATGGATAATTCTCAAATATATATTTATCTATATGATGAGTTCTTCCCTCTGATATATTCTGGGGAAGAAGATTTAGGCAAAAATAAAAGGATATGCCTGTATTATTATCACACTCAAATTAGCACAATATCCAGTCTGTCACAAATGGTGTATGTGAGTTACCTGTCTCAGGTGATGAGTGGGATTCAACGGAGACTGGCATGACTGGAACCACAGATTACATAGATAGCTCTATTGCAAGATTTATGTAGCAGTGAGAACTGCCTTTGATGATGAATGACAGGAACTTGGAGGAACCGGACTGGGACCGGCAGGAAGACTTGTTGAGTTGAACTGGTGAACTTGGAACTTGACTCTGGACTGGAATAATGTGGATTGAACTGATGAACTTGGAACTTGACTCTGGACTGGAATAACGTGGATTGAACTGAAGGGAAATCAGGTAATGCTGAGATGAGGGCTAAACAGGGTAATCCGGAAATGCTGTGACAAATGCTGGAATGCAGGTGCAGGCTGGATTGGGTAATTGGGAATAACAGGTTCAGGAAGGAATGGGTAGGTTTGGGATTTAGGTTCAGGGAGGTAGTAGGTAGGTAAAAAAAGCAGGAGTTGATCCACAGCAGGAAGCAAGGCAGGGTGACACGATGCAGGTTTACAGGGTGCCAGGGACCAACCAGGAGTAAGGCTAGCATTGCTGTAACAGGACGTCTGGATGCCAGGTATTGCTGTTGCAGGTTTTTGGGATGCACCAGGGGTTGCTGTCAGCAGGTTTACTGGATTTCCAGGTATAGCTGTAACAGGTTTTCTGGATGCGCCAGGGGTTGCTGTCAGCAGGAGTCAGGGATACATTTGTATACATAAACAGCACAAACCATACACCACAGGAAGACGAGATGTTCAGGCCCAGAATGCTATCAGGGGAGGAAATATATACCCTGGGTCTGGCAGCAATTGGTGGATATGGACAGGTGGTCTGGCAGTAGCATTCTGAGTGATGGAAGGCACAACATGCAGAGGGCGTATTCATCTCTTCAGCACTGAGAATCAGAACCACACCTGTGACTGCAATCAGGGCTAGCAATGCTCACAGACAGAGGAGGCTCAGGTGGACAATCAGTGTGGAAGGGAATGCACACAGAGAAGTGTAGCAGCCAGCATGTCCAGAGCAGATCCTCCAGGCAATCACACATACAGATCCATGGAGACAGCTGGCAGTGGTAAGTCAACAGGCAAAAGGTAAAAACCAGACAGGGTCGTGACACAATCATTTATACACAGGACATATCTAGTAAATCCGGCGTTGAGAGTACAATGCGAAACAGTATATAAAATTAACATTTCATTGCAGCAGCTAAACTCTAAATCAGTATCAGAGTATATCGTATTTTTAAGCTCTACACACCTAACAATTTAGTATTTGTACCATCAGGTATCCCCCTCTGAATATAACGGCTAAGAATCTCCTTGTCACCACTATACCGCTGGTTTTGTATGCTTCACATGGATCGGACATAAAATTTTGGGCAGTTTCCAGCCAAAAAAACATACAGCTGGCATATTCAGACCTTTATTGAGTACGTCATACTGTATATAATGATCCCCCTGCTGTATCAGCTGTGATCTGTTGAAAGGTATCACATGTAGCAGGATTCAGCTGTGTATAGCATACATTATATCACAAGTCCAGATTCTTGTGGTGGTTATTGTGGCTCTTAAATTCTAGTCAGGTCACAAGTTTTAACATCTAATCAGTCTAGGAGAAGTAATGTTTCATATGGTGTAATCTCACAACTGTTGTCACCAATCATGGAAGCAGTAATATACAGTTTGCAACATTTAGAAATCTGTGTTGCATTCACTATTTACACAGTATCTTACATAGAGAAGATAATTATCTTATTAAGTTAGCATTTCTGTCCACGAAACCATATGCCATCTCTCTCTGCAATAATTTGTTGCAAACACCGGTTTTATATTCATTCATTGACGGGATACATCTTTCTTGTGTTTGTTGTATCTTCACACATTTATTGTTCCTCTATTGTAAGGTAACATCTAATGAGGCAATTAATGTAAAGATAACAGTACCTATATTCTCCTGTTAGGCGATATGATACTGTAATCAGTGATTGCGTAATGAGAGTACGGTCCAATAGTTAGTGTACTGTGGAAGAAAGTGAAAGTGTCCTACTGCTGCAGTTAGGAGGGCGTCAGGGTACACTGTAGTGTATCACATTGCAGCTCCGCCGAGACAAGCTCCAAAAAACCATGAGAGAGCACTTAGGGAGGAGAAATGTACCTGAAATAGGGTGCAGTGTGTGAGGGTAAGGTACAGTATCAGCTTCTTGATGCCGGTGGGGATCAGCCGTGCACTACCGATCCTCCCTCTCCTTCCGGATACGCATTTCGCAGGGAGACGACAATTTGGGGTGTCCTTTGGTGCAGGGGAGCTTCTTGATATATAAGGTATGTAACTGATTATATATCAATATTAAAGAATAATACACAAAATATTTTGAATGAATATATATGGACATCTATTATCTCATCCTGGATTCTGCACATACCCTTTATAATAAAATAATGTTATATCAAAACATGGAAATCAAAATAGACAACTAACATACTCATTAGGAATAATTATAATAGCTATTAATATTAAAAAAATAAATGAATGAATCAGTTTTTAATTGAAAACACAGAATTTTACACTTACCATGTGGAGGCAGTCCCTGGTCCATGCGGGATTACATTTTTTTTTGTGGGGGTCAGTCCTGCCTTGGGGGAATAATAATTAAATATGAATGACAACAAGTACATAACATGTTTCACTAATAATATAAAACTTCCCTTTCTCTCGAGGTTTCATAAGCTTAGACATATTTGCTTAATATAAATCCATTAAGGAAATTCAAGAGAGTAGGATTAGAATACAGGAACTATTTGAAAAGAATCCTTAGTCACAGTGTGGTTTGATGTGTATTACATTATTTTCTTAGAATATTTTATGCACAACACTATCACATCTAGGATTAATTACATAATGACATCACTATATTTATTCTTTATTTTTCACATATGATTTTTTACATTTCACTTATATATTACACCATATTTTTCATGTGTATTATTATCATTTTACCACTCACGTATACCCTGTATTCTAATTACCCATAATCACGTTCAATCACAGGTCACTAAATCTATAATCAATTATTTAAAAGTACTTTCAACATAGGACACTATATATACACAACAATAAGCAACATATTAAATATTTTGACATATACTATGGCCCCAAGAAAGTTTTCACAAATATATAGATAACACCTTTTGTCACTAATAATTTTTATGATTTCCCACAACTCTTCTTTGGTAGTTATTGTTTAATATCAGAACACTATATGTATCCATCTAAACAATATTGCACTGTATATGATTATAATAGCATAATGCATTTAAAGTAGTATATGAATCACCTATAGGACAAGTCCATTGAATATCATGAGTTGGTGATAGAACTTAAAGAACGTATCAATGAAGACTACTTATTATTATTCTAGGTGATACACACTATGATGATATGAGTGGACAGACAGGTACTCTGTGTCCCAAGTCTCTAAAATCCATGTATCAAGATCGGGCTAATAAACTTAATTTAAGCTATGTCTATTTGTAATATACAACCTAATACTACAAATGACTACTGTCATTTAGGGAGGGATAGGCTTTCAAAAAAGGATCCCTAGTGGCTCAATGTATTATGTCCCTGAACTATTCTATACTTACCGCTACCTAATGTGACAGATGAATGCAGTCTGACAGTGCTGCAATCTGATTGGTATACACCCCATTGATTGATACATGATACCTTGACTGAAAGTGATAGAGGAATTGCTATTGGTCCCGATCATCAAGTGATGGGTTGAATCAATGTGATTGGTCCTTCAGGATGAATACAGCCTCAGGCAGCAGAGGTAATTGTCTTGCCTTGAAAAAGCTTCTAAAACAGCTAAACGCGCATCGGCATGTCTGCTGTGTGCACCTCGGTCAAAATCCAATTTGAGGTACTTGTGTACTTTATGGACTCATTGCAGAGAGAACCCAATGAATGTTTTAAATGGTACTTGTGTACTTTATGTACACAAGTACCGAAAATTGACCCAACCTAAAGAAGAAAGTTGTCCTCTCGCGGGCTCGCTGCACTCACCATGCTTCAGGCTCTGTGGCTCGCTACACTTACCACAAGGTAATATTCCCCCTCTATGCCCACTTGGATAGTAGAGAATGATGCTGGACACTGGGAATGATGCTGGACACTGGCTGATGATGTCAGGGTCCTCTCCATGAAGAGGATTTAGACATTACCATGATGGATAGTAATAATGAGTGTAGGACACTTGGGTTCTCTCTGCAATAAGTCCATAAATTACACAAGTACCCCCTTTGTAAATGTAATTGAACTGTATATATGCAATAATGGGGGATTGATGTGAAATTAATCCTAATAAGAGACATGCAAATTTGTCAGTCTCTGGGATATATAATCTCTCAAGCAGTGGCTACTGGCAACATTGTAGCTAAACACACCTCCTTAAAGGCCCCCATACATGGTGCGAGTCAAAGTTGGAAAGATGTGTTGTACGATTGCCCTTGAAATTCTTCCCTTGAAATTCTTCATAAGATGTGGTCAAATGGTGTATGATTGATCGTTATGATCATACGATAAGATGCATAGAAGTGTATCACATTGTGCTCAAAATATCAAAGATCTCTCTGCAAAACCATCTGATCTGCGATCCAACTAGAGGACAGCGGGGACGTACATCAGGGGCGCAGAACACACAAAAACACCTATTTTCATATGATTGGTCTGTACAACCAGTTGAAACTGTCCATATCGGGTAAAAAATTGAACCATGTATGGGGGCCATAAGATATTCAGCTGAATGTGTTAGTGAACCTGCATTAAACTACAGTTATATAGGGTCTCATTCAGACCCGGTCGATGGTTAACCCTGCGCTTTTGCAGTGGCTGCACTGCACGTGCGCAAGCCCTGGAGCAAGAGAGAAACTCTTTCTCACCCGAGCTCTCTACAAAAGGGGTGGCTGTCGATGTTGATCGACAGCTCAGCCTGTTTTGTAGGCGGGCAGGGGGGATGATTTAAAAAACAGAGGCGTTCCTTAAGGAACGCCTGCCATTTTGTGGGCCTGCCGCACTGACATCATCAGTGATGTCAGTGGGGAGCTTCCTGCTCGATATGAGCAGGAAGCTCGCTGGGGCTTGTGGTTGCCGAGACCCAACCTTAGGGTCTTGTCGCAAGCCCTGATGGTTGTGATGGTGAACCCACAGCTTAGCTAGCAACCAGGAGGCCACACTAAAAAAAAGGAAGCGGTCGCCATCATTCAGAGAGAGCAATCACTTCTTGTGACCGCATCTGACCTAAATCCACTGGTAATTTTAATTTTTTTGGGAAAAGGAGCATCCACGTCACAATGGGAGAAACTATAGTAGATAATTGTTAGCTTACCATAAAATATGGTACATACTGTATATTGAAAGGTTGCATTGTAAATGTAGACATGCTGATTATATACCCAAATTAGCAATGGTAATAGTAATGGTAATTTATAACAGCTTTAAGCATTGCATAAAGCCTTTTTATTATGACATCACAAATAATAGTTCTTAAAAAATATATAGCTATATATAAAGTTACTGACTAGGTGGTGCTAGTGTGAAATCTGTTCATTGATCCATTTTATAAAAGATCCAAGATGAGAAGAGTGCTATGAAGAGCAACTAATTGTATCAGTTTATAAATCTTATGTAATCTGAACTAATTAGTGATACAGTAGAATCAACTGAATGAAAAATTGTCTTAATTTCCAGCATTAATGCATGGGATTGTGGTAACCTGACAATAATGAGACTCACTACATATTCTGAATAGAGTCAATTCCGTATTCCTTAGAATTTTATGAATACATAATATAAGCAATACAAATGTTGCAGATGATAATATGCTATAATATTGCTTCTAATCTTTGATTTTATTGTGCATTTGTTGTACAAATGATTATGTGAATGTATCTTTTTCTAATAAATCAAGTGTTTGTCTAATCCCTTTTTTAATTAATGTGTTTCTATCACTACTTAGTTCAGATTCCATGAGAATTATAAATTGATAAAATTAGTTAGCCTTTTTAGCACTGTTCCTGTTTTGGATTATTATTAGAGTTTCAGAATATAAGAATTTACCATCTCTTTGTAAAGCAGCATACTATACATCTTGGAAAAGCAACCTGTGACACTCTAGTTGCTATGGAACTACACATCATATCATGTCTGTCACAGTTTTAGTATAACCTTCCAGAAAAACTGGGGAGTGCATACTTGGATGCCACAGGTTGTCTACCCCTATGATACATATTTGTTTCAGTACAGTTTTTTCAACAAATGTCTTTTTCTTTTTAATATGTTTTCTTTTTCTTTTGCAGGCACACTGCAGGTGCACTTTAGCCCATTCTGTAACAGCACATGTTATTCAGTTTCTGACCTGTGTTTCCATAATAGAGGACTCGCACAATCATAGACCCTTCTGGTCTATGTACGATACAGTAGGGCAACATGGACACTTGCAGTTGGTTATATAAGGCGATTTGCAGTAAACCACATGGGATTTTGGAGTTTTCAAACAAAAAAGTTGGTAAATGTTTTTCTAAATACTAGAGAAACACACTTTATTTGATACGTTTGCATGATATATGAGAAACAGTATTATGTACCAATGATTACATTTACCAAAATACGTGTTTCAAGATGATTTGCATTCGCTGGATATCACCGAAACATTTTATAATCAAAAACACAAATTTACTAATCAGCGTATTTGACTGAGTATTTACATTTGATGATGATACTCAATGATTTCTGTTGCAGATTACAAGAGCCTTGTAGAAAATCAAACAGGTTACAGACTCAAGACCCTAAGGTCTGATAATGGTGGAGATTATCTCAACAGAGAGGTGAAACAATTAAGAAAATATGGAACAGAGCATCAATTGACCATTGCCTATACCCGTGATAAAAATGGTGTCAGTAATCGATCAATCCATGCACTAGTAGAAAGAGCAAGATACATTCTAGAGGATGCATGCATAGACAAGCAATTTTGGGTGGAAGCTGTGTGCACACCATTTTATCTCAAGAAAAAATCTCCTACAATTGCCCTAAAGCAGCATGGTCAAAATGAAAACCAAGTGTAAAGGTGCCCATCCACTAGACGATCAGGGTGAGTGATTGAACGATAACAATATTGTTATCAATTAATCATTCATAAATCATTTGCAAATCGTTTGCAAAAATGTCTAAAATGATCAGCGATGCGTGCTCCCACTGGTTGTTTAGACATCTATCATCGGGCAAACATGCTGGACAACCTGACAATAACGTCAGGTTGAGCATGTTAGCGGATGATTGATGTGCCTACACTGAATGACTGCTCGTTCAGTGTAGGCACATCACAGACTGACAAACGACTGCACAATTACAGTGTCATAATCGTGCAGTCTTTTGCCTGCCTTCTAGTGGATGGGCACCTTAAGACATCTCGGATCTTTTGGAAATATGGCCTATGTGCATATACCAAAAGCTGAATTCAAAGTCAATAAAGTGCATCATGCTTGATTATTGCCATGAGAGCAAAGGTTACAGATTGTGGAATACAAATACCAGAAAGATTGTTAAGTCATGAGGTGCTATTTAAAAAAAAATAATAATAATAATTAAAGAAACTTTGGTATTTGATATGCAGAGCAAGAATTTGTCTACCTATGTTCTTTCCAAAGCAGTTATGTTCTCATTAATGTCCACTGCTGCATCTTTTGCTGTTGTCATTTCTGTTGCAGTAGTGGAAAGAGGTGTTGCTTCATCTGACTGTTGTACAGGGGTTGAGTTAGAGAGAAAATGCAGAGTAATCATGGTTTCCTCTTTTGTCTAATCATGCCTTGTTCTCCTGTGTAGAAGGCTTATCATGGTGCAAGATATCACTGTATGTTAAAGGAATGCACAGGTATTAATATTGCTATAAATGCCCGCTTCTCCCATGGCTACTACACTGTTGGCTATAATGTTAGTTTTTAAAAATGTGCATGCCTTTTTGGGATAAGTAGTGTTTAAACTTAATATATTAATCACTGTATGATTAAAAATAGCAATAAATAGCTGAATACTAAATAATGTTTCTTGGAGTAGTCAATGCTTGAAAATGTGTTTATGTAGAAAGGCTGAAAAAATTACATGTATTAAAAAAAATTTATTTCTTGTCGGAACCATGACACTTACGATATGGCTGTACAGAATCTCAAGATCTCTACATGAATCCTGGACCATTTGTGGCAGCACAGGTATGGACATCTAACTGTGGGTGCCTGCAGTGCGACTACAGGATGACCTAAAAATTGCCCTTGACGGACCTTGAAGTTAACAATCTGTCCGGTTTTTGTTTTCACTGACTCCCTATCCTCTTCTAACTCAGAATCTGCTTCCTCCTCTACCTCTGTGTCCCTAGAGATTGACAGGTGTGCGTCCATGTGTTTTTCAGATGGGGAAATGCCGGTAAACATAGCGCGTTCGGCCATTTCCGGTGTTCACCCGAAGTTAGTCCTCATGATCAACTTCTCTACCCGGAAGTCAGCTGACGTTGCGGTGGATGCTGATGACGTGTAACACATTCCGTCTTTTTCCACCCTGAAGTCACCTGACATTGCGACGGGTATTGATGACATATTACATGTTCCAACTCGCGGCCTATTTTCCAGATTGATCCCAAATATAATCAATGTTACAAAGGACGTCTAACATAGCGGAGGGTACTGATGACGTATTTTGCGTTCCATCTAGCGGCCATTGTAGTCCCCCATTTGATCAGCTTTATATGGATTGTATGGCAGCCATCTTAGAAAAGGGCATTAAAATAGAAGGTATTAGAGAGATAAAACATTAAACACTTAAAATTAAATACAAGTTAAAATCTAATAATAATAATAACACCTACAGAAACCATTTGAGTTCAAAATCTCTATTAAGACCGGAAGGTATTAAGGTTTTAAAATTATAATATATTGCATCTCACTCTTTGCCAATAGTTGTGAGATATCATTTGACCTTATTTCCTTGTTAACCTTCTTTAACCCATAAAAATTCCTAATGTGTGCAACATTAGTCATGTACATTCTTAAAGTGCTGTGAAAGTGCATGTGTTTCAAGCCCACGTCGAATATTGCGAAGATGTTCGCTGATTCGAACCTTTAATGGGCGACTAGTTCTACCAATGTAGAATTTTTTGCATGAACACTCTATTCCATAAATAATATCGCATGAATGACAAGTAATTTATGGAATAGAGTGTTCATGCAATAAATTCTACATTGGTATCAAAACGCGTTGGAAAGAGGTGATTTGGATTTCTTTTGGACCTTACCCGGTGGATGGTTGGTGATTCTTGGGGACGCCTGGGTTTCTTTCACCCATACCTAAAAAGTGAGATTTGTCTACTTTGTCACACTAGTAGACCATTGCGCTTGGTAAGGGTCCATTTTTATTTGTATTTTATGAATTATATGTTGAATGGTGTCTTTATAAATAAAACGGTAATACACGATTGGAGCTTTTTCTTTATGCTTTGCATATCCTGTGGGATGGTTATGAAACCTTGAACTTTGGAAGTAACTACAGGAGACTGCAGTCTATGTCGTAAGGATTATTCCTGACGGTGCCTGATTGTCTACTTTAATCGGTAGACCAATTCTTGGGGTAATTGAACATTACAATTATCTGAATTAATCCACTAGTACCCTAAATACTACACTATGATTTTATTATTTGTTCTTTGAGGTAATTTTCCGGGGGAATAAAGAAATTCTGGTGGATGGATACACCGAAAGACAATTGAATTGAGAATTCCTATCTTATATTAGTAGGAGCGTCTCACAATTTTAAACTCGGCCAATGTAATAGAGTCTGAGAACATGTAAATTTGCATCTACTTAGACTCAAAAAAAACTCTCACGATTTAAACTCTCATCAAGATGTTTTCCCATTTTGAAAATAAAACTCGACCAATGAGAGAGTTTACTGCTAAACGCTCACATTTTCCAAACTGTCACCTTATTATATTTGGCCCATGGAGTTCATAAAACCACCATTTCCCCTGTTAACATGATATTTTTACACAGAATCCCACCCTGCCCTTGTCTCTTCATATTTTAATCTCAACCAACAAATTTATGTGTTTTTACCAAATGTCTTCATATTAACCACTTACCTGGTATGGTCGCATGGGATGACACAGCTGGCAGATGGACTTTCAAAGACATGGTTCAGCCTTTTCAGAAGTCTTAGGTATCTATGTACTAAGCCTTGGAGAGAAATAAATTGGACAAAGATAAAGTACCAACCAATGAGCTGCCAACTTTCAATTTACAAACTGTGTTTGAAAAATGAAAGTTAGTTACTGAATGATTACAGAGGTGTTTTAGTTTAGTTTCTAGATCATTGTCATGTTTTGTTTTTTGCAAAACTGCCCTGTTATGAGTCACCATTATGGCTCAATACAGGCACTGGTCCTGGCTGTTGCTAGGCAGCTTGGGCGCCGCACCTCCATAGCCGCTAGGGCTGAAGGTCCTGCTCATTGCTATGCAAACAGGGGATGCCGGGCGGCCACAATGGCATGATGGTCCCATCCATCCGGGTCACTGGCTGTGTGCAGCTCAGCAGCTGCACGCAATCAAGGTGATGGGGGGCTGGACTGATAATACCCTGCTATTGGTACAGGGCATTGTTAAAAGGAATTCCAGCCATGCATACCTTGCTGGTGTAAAATTTAGCCTTGTGAAAGCCTCTGGTCTGATCCTGTATTCCTCACCCTGGTAAATTCCCTGCATTACTTTACTTGGTTTGTGTAATGGAGTCATCCAGTCTGTTTGGATCAAGTATCTTGTTGTAATCACCATTAGCCATTGTATATTTACAGCCTCAACATTTATTTAAGTGCATTTATAATAATTAGGAACAGAGTGGTACAAAGATGTTGCTCACAATACTCCACCGAGTAAAAGTTATCTGGTCCGTATATCCCTTTTATATATGGCTCTCACCACAGATGGATTTAGGGTACAGAGACAAACAAAGTCATAGCTAGTGTGGCATGTGTAGTGCTGTACTCTCTGTCTCATTCCCAGCAACAGGATAGGGGAAACCCGCCTTCCCAGTGTTGATGCCACATGGGTGCACCTGTTGTCCTGTGCCGAAATTAGCTCACTCTAACACTCTGCTGTGAATATCCAGGCGCTCATTAGCGCTATTAGTAGAGTGAGCACATGTTTAGATGCTGTAACAGGCTGGTGAAATAAGCTGGTGCAGTTTCCCATATGCTCAGTGCTTTTGTAACGGCTGGAGAGCTTGTAGGTATAAAGATAGTAGTAGACTGGTATAATGTAGCAAAGCAACAATTGGCTCTTTGAATAGGACCCTTATCGATGCATTTCGCTTCTCTCCAGGGGCTTTATCAAGATAAAGAGTGCTTGTCCTTCTCTTTTAAGCCCAACATTAATTGATGTGATTAGTTCTAAATTGTGCCTTTATGGGTCTTATACAAATACTCTGGTGTTTCATGTTTTTAAATGTTTAGTTTTGGATTTGTTCTCACAGTATTATTAACATTAATCTAATTAATTTCCAGTCATTTCCAGTCAATCTTGACTACCTCACAGCTCACAATATTGTTTTCCTGAATTTTAGCCATAGGTTGCAGCAAGCTGGTTGGCTGGCTAGACTAAGCGACAACGCATTGGCACAAACACATGGCATTTTAAAAGAATATAGTACATCTATGAAATATAGTGGCAAAGCAGTGGCAGATCCGGTGTCAGTTAAATAAACTATACAACTTTATAAAATGTTTTCATTATTGAAGAACTAATAGCCTAAAAGTAAAAGCCTAGTAGAACATTCAAAATCACATTATAAAAGCCAATAGAAATTGATAATTGTAAAACCCCCAGTAAAGTATAATAATATAATAATAATAATAATAATATATTCTGTCTGTCAAACACACAATTTTGGCAAAGCCATAATGAAAGTTGTGCATAAAGGAATTGTCCTTGTGCCTTCCAAATGCACCTTATGTTAAAAAGAGAATGCACAGTTTAGCAAACCAAGCACTTTAATGACAAAGACTGCAACTTTTGTAGCTGAATTGTGTGGTTTGTTTAAGACCCAAACAAAGAAATAATCTTGGTGGTTAGGTTAAACCAAGCTACCAATAAGCTAAGGGATAACAGTGCTAATCAGCTTCACAGTTGGAAGATATCATCATCATCATCATCATTACTTTTGTTAATATCATCATCACACAATATTAGCTCATCCCCACTGGAAACCATCATTGCAGTCTATGTTTGTTGTAATTGGAGGCAAAGGTCTTCCTCATAGAATTTGTAATTCATTTTGATGAACCTTAGTTTTTGAAAATTTCTGTAAATAGCCTCCTACACCAATTGCTCACCAGGTTCCTGGCTGTGGTAAACACTCTTTTAAGTACACGCTGGAGGGTTAGCAACTAAAGTTTAGTTTAAATAATGGGCTTCAAGTTGTCTATTTTTTCCCTCACAAAATTTAAATAGACTATGTGAAATGCTAATTTGTACATTATCATTAAAGTTATCCTTTACCATTTTATTATATCTTATTGTATTAGATTGAGTCATGGTAGAGGTGTCAAAATATAGGGATCATTATTTTAAGCTTGATCAGATGTCATGTTTCAACTCTGGTCTGCTGTATTGACTCATCATTATCACCAGTGGGTCTCTTGGAAAAAGACAGTATTTTCTTTGCAGCACAATTTGCAGAGGAAACTAAAGCAGGAAGATTTTTTATTTCATGTGCCACTTGAGCTCACAACTTATATGGAGCTCTTTTCATCTCTTAAGGTCTGTGTTAGTTGGAAAGAAAGACATTATTAGGTCTTAAACCTAGGATAAAGCATGATTACCAAATTGTAGTGATCCAATTGCGAGATGTTGAAAATGTTTGGGTCCTGGAGAATCAAATAAAGAACTTGGGGCCTGTTAATTATGGATTGAAACTCTGGTTGCAATAGTGATTATGCATGCAGTCTCACTGCGATAGTATGCTAATCCACTGAGATTGCTATGCCGTCGCAGCACAATGTAAGGATGCCCACTTTACCATACACACATCCGTAAACTTTAGCATAACTGCAAAACCATTGAGTAACCAGGAGTACCATCGCAGCCTCAAATGCACTTGCACAAGGACAGACCTTACTCAGAAATTGCTAATGCAGTGAGTAAACTAGCTGCATATGGCATTGCAGTGGATAATTTATGCATGCCCATGCAACAACGTTCAAATGCACTGGCATGTCTGCATTTCACTGACCACCCTCTGTCACCTCCCCCAAATGCCACTTCTTGTCAATCACTCTACGATGGGTCTGCATAGTCACTACGATTGTAGTGGCTGGTTTGCACATGCACACTGCGATGCATATGCATGCATAGTACACAACAATCAGTCAATTGCATGCATAATCCTTGCTGAATCAGGCACTGATCCAAAAGTCCAACTTACTTTGCGGAATCACTTAGTTTGATCTGCTCCTTCAGCTTCTCTAGCTGCTTTTCAGCAATTTTATTAAGGGTATGATCTGACTCAGGCTGGTGGTGTATGAACTCATTTTATTGGTTACAATTTCAAATGATTTCAGTAGCTAGCATAAAATCAAGAGTATTCTCCAGTATGCTGTAGTAAGGTAACATGTCCCCTCTTTCCCTATCTCATGAATTGATGTGTATGTCATGATGGCTTGTTGCTGTTCCTCCAGTCACTGAAGCATATAAAGGGTGGAATTCCATCTGGTTACTACCTCTTGCCTCAGTTGGAGGGATGGCACATTGAATTGCTTTGCAGCTGCTCCAATGTTCTTCATGCAGTTGCTGAATGCAAAAAATGCCCAGAAGTTTTACATCCAGCATCTCCTGCACACACCTATAATTTTTAAGAAATTCTGAACCCCTAAGTTTATTGTGTTTGCAAAATATGGTATTGTACATGTTCAAATTGAGCCAGCTGGAACACTAATACAATGTTACTTGTGTTATCAGAAATGACAAATCCTCAGGAGAGTCTTAGCAGGGTAAGCCATGTTGGTATTATATCAACTGAGTTTTTCTAACAGATTGAGACTGGTTTGCCTCTTATTGAAGCCAGTGATACACAGAGTAGCCTGTCTGTGAATGAACTGGCATAGTGTCTTTGATATTGTAGCTGCTGAAGCTGATAATTAAGTGGATAGTTGGCAGAGTGGCATTTTCATAGCAAAGAATATATTTTTGTTTACTATCCTGGTACAGGTGAGGGTTTGCTGTTCTTGTAAAATGGAGTTGAGATGGAATTTGGTAGCATAGACATATGACTTCAACTAATTTTCTAAAATCAGATGCATTGATGGCTGATATTGGATGCATAACTAATGCTAACATATCCATCATGGCTTCAGTGATTTGCTCTGCCACAGGAGAGCGGCAGACATACATAGATCCTTATGCAAATTATTGTTTCACATTCAGTTGTGTGAAACTACTAGTCTTCTTCTTGGTCCCATTATGTTTTCAATATTCACCTCAACAGCCGCTCTAGTGCACAAGAATTCTTCTTGAGAATTGTGGATAGGGGAGTCAGTTTGCCCTTGAAAATTGGATAGAGGACTACCTCCATCATTATTGAGGAGGTTGATGTTGAAGATGTTGGTGGAGGAGATTGCATGTGAAGGTAGCTATCCATGCTACTGGTAGCAAATGCTAGACTGCTTTTTATTATTTTATACTGTATGTTTTTTCAGATTTTGATAAATCATTTGATTAACTTGCTGCAAGTGATGTAATAGGAATGACTTGTTTAGATGGTTAACATCCCTACCTCTACTTACTTAGGAACTACAAATGACACAGAAGCCTTGACATTTGTTGTCAGGAATTGGGTAAAATAACTCCACATGGAAGAGGTGCCTTTTTTGGTCTTTTGCCCAAGCATGACTATGTGCTTCTTCTTATCACTGGCAGGAACTGCTACCACTGGTGGCTGACTTACTGTGACACAAGCAGCATCATCCTCATGAATTTTTTCTTCTTCTTTTCCAACATTTTCATCATCAAAATCCTCATTAGTGTCAGATACCCAATTATCCCCCTCATTCTTTTGTATTTCCACAGCAGCATCTTCAATTTCTATGTCTAAACCATTGTCACTATTTATTTTACTACTATTCATGCTCACAATTGCAGAGCATTCAGAAATGGTGGTTGGAGGCTTATCTATGATTATAGTGTCTAAAATAGAAATGTTAGACTCACATATGGCACTTATGGACACCCTCAGATGTTCCTCAGGGATTTGTGAAGTTTGTGAACACACAGTTTGTTCTTCAGTCTTTGGGGTAAATTTATTAAGACTCATGTCTGGCCAAGATTGCTTTCCCATGGGAGCTTTCCCTGATTTTGCAGCTCAGTGTTTTACTAAAGCCAAATAAGAGTGCAAAAACATGATCCTGCTAAAAAAATAAAAAAAATCGATGACCAAATACTAGAGATGAGCGGGTCCAGTTCTCCGAGAACCATACCCATCCAAACATTCCAATTCCGAGTCGGATCCAAGTCTGGCTCGGGCTTTCCCTTCTGACTTGGATTAAAAAATGAGGCAAAACGTCATCCTCCCAGATTCTAACGGGTTTTGGATTCTGTAAAGGTTCTAGTGATCTGCGCCATTTTCACTCCAGCTGTTGAGAGCGTACAGAACAGACATGCTCTGTTCTTCTCTGTTGTTCAAGGGTGCAGTTCTGTCGGGTTGGGGCTGCAGTACATAAAGTGGGGGGTGTTGCTGTGTCACTGTTGTCCTGTCAATCAAGGGGCTCTGTTCTTCTCTGTTGTTCAAGGGTACAGTGTTGTAGTTCAAGGGTGCAGTGTTGTCGGGCTTGGGCTGCAGTATATAAAGTGGGGGGTGCTGCTGTGTCACTGTTGTCCTGTCAATCAAGGGGCTCTGTTCTTCTCTGTTGTTCAAGGGTGCAGTGTTGTAGTTGTTCAAGGGTGCAGTGTTGTCAGGCTGGGGCTGAAGTATTGTTTGGTGACACTGCCAGTCAGACCGCAGTTTATCATCCACGTATTTGTGACTCTGTAGGTGGTCGGTCTGCACTCTGCAGGGGTGCTTTGTTGTCCATAAAGGGGTGCTGTGTTGTTCATCAAGAGGCTGCTGCCTCTTCCAGGGGTGCTGTTCCCCAGTATAAATAAAATAAAAGTTAAATAAAATTAGCATTCCACAAAAAAAAATAAAAAAATATTATTGTTCGGTGACACTACTGGCTAGTCCGCAGTTTATCATCCATGTTTTTGTGACTCTGCAGGTGGTCCATCTGCACTCCGCAGGGGTGCTTTGTTGTCCATAAAGGGGTGCTGTGTTGTTCACCAAGGGGCTGCTGCCTCATCCAGTGTTGCTCTTCCCCAGTGTAAAAAAATATAAAAGTTAAATAAAATTAGCATTCCACAAAAAATAAAAAAATATATATATTTTTTAGTTTTTTTGTGTGTACTAGCTACGCTATTATTGTTTGGTGACACTGCCAGCGAGACTGTAGTTTATCATCCACGTATTGTGACACTATGGAGTAAATGTATTAATGTGAGAGGTTTTAGAAGTGGATATGTTGCCCATAGAAACCAATCAGATTCTACTTAACACTTAACCAGCACCTTATAGAAGATAATAGCTAGGGGTAAATTTACTAAGCTGAGAGTTTGGGAGAGTTTGCAAACTCTGGAGAGTTTGGGCATTTTTTCCCACTCTCAAATTTACTAATGTCAAACTCGGGAGATAGATCTCCTTTGCTATGGGAAAATACTGGAGAGTTAGCAAACTCTCTTCAATTCACTATCGGCAAACTGGTGAAGATAGGATTCTGGGATTTACCAAGTAGAGAGTTTCGAAACTTTCATGAGATGGGCAAACTCTCCTGTACAAACTCATGAAAAAAATACACCTGCCTGTGATCTGAGAGTTTGGCAGAAACATATACAGATCGCTGTGATCCATGTATGTTTCTGCCTGTAAATATAGAAAATAAATTTAAATATGAGAAAAAAATGACATAGGGTCCCCCCCCTAAAGCTTAATCAGCCCCAGGCTTGCCAGCCTGTCCTGGTTTCTAAGATTATGGGGAACAAAATGTGTAGGGTTCCCCCGTAATTTAGAAACCAACACCAGGCTGCAGGGATAGTCCTGATTTTAAATATAGGGGGAAAAATTGCATAGGGTCCCCCCTAAAATTTAAACCAGCACCAGACCCAATGTAATGCCACAGCCCAGAGAACCTTTCACCTGGGTTCTGGGGCCAAAGCATTAGCAGCCCAAGCTGGTCAGGCCAAGCCAGGAATCTCATGGGAGGTGGGGACCCCAAAAAAAAGGGGTCACCCCTCTCCCTTAACCCCAGGCTAGGTCTGAAGCCTGGGGCTCTTCCCCGCACCCCTGGAGCATTGGGTACAGCGGTAATAAAGTGGGGAAATATAATTAAACTATTGTATTTTACAGTGGAACTACAGGTGCCAGCATGCTGCCCTTTGGCACTTGTGGAACTACAGGTGCCAGCAGAAGGGAGGCACCTGTACCCCCACTGTAAAATAAATAGTTAAAGAAAGACAAAACATACACACCGTGCAAAGTATAACTTTATTATACACACCTACCCATTCACACATACCAGATGCTTCTGTCCCCTTCTCCAGTAGAATCCTCGTTGACTGGCCCTGTAAAAAAGATTTCATACTCACCTATATCCTGGTGCTGGTCTCCGCAGTAATCCATGGCATTTTGAAAACAAAAAAACGATCTTACGGAACCACGCACCGGGTATCAGTATGTGTGTTGCCACACATACTGATACCTCCCGAATGCCAGCTGACAGGACTGCACGGGCTTTGCAAGTCCCGCCAGCCAATCAGCGGCCGTGCTGACTGTAGAGCGGCCACTGATTAGCTCAGGCTACTGACAGTTCCCACCAGTATATATATATATATATATATATATATATATTGCACTCACACCTTAAAAAGTTATGTTCAGGGTGCTCTCCAAACCCTTGGGTTCCAAAATATAAGAAATACTGTATCTGTGAATTTCTCAGATGAAGGCACTCACTTGAAAATTATTGATTTTATTGAGATATTTTTCTTCACAAAACTTTTAGACGTTAAAGTCAGACACCATATTTGGTTGTGTCGACGTTTCGGTCCAATTTATGACCTTTTTCAAGACTAGTGTCTTTTAAATCACAAGTTTATAGATCTACAAATGAATAAACAAAAAAACATAATAAGTGAAATGGTGACAATGTCTATCTGGCCCCATCCTACAAGATAATGAGCAAATAATCATTACATACGTCGAAATCATATGTATGTTCAACATACTGTATCAGAATCGCTGCCTGGCACAATGAGGATATGGACGTGTTAACATCACCTATAAAGAACAAATGAAGATATATGCAAATATAAATGTACATGTATATACCCATATATGTGAACACATGCATACATGGTCATGCAAGCACCTGATGTGAATCTGAAAATACATGAACCTATATATCTACCAAACAGGTGTTCATATATTCAAACACACATATATGTGTGCCAAACAAATAAACACCATCTTATATGACAAAGCACCCAGAGTGCATAACTATCTAAAGCAATTCCAAACAATATCAGACAGTATATAAATAGAAAACACATAAGTATACACTTATACCAATATCATCAAACTAGTATATGTCATAGAGCAACATCTTATATAAACTGAGGGTACAATGTCAGTCCTAATGATAATATAAACATTTTACAATATACTGTGGCTCTTATGCTTGAACCCAGGCTGCTTAAAACCAAAGCATGTAAACTAAAGTGTATATACTAGCAATATATCATTTAAACAGACTGAATATTGAGCACAACAATACTGATATTAGTAACTGAATGGAATGCAGGACACACATTACCTTATCCATCATAGTGGCAGCATCAACAGCAACCTGCACAGCGCACACATGGAGCTCAGAGCTCCGGAAGCAGCAGAGGTCAGAGTCACTGACCATGCTTATTTAAACAAGCCCAGCCACACATCCCCATGTGATATCAAATAACTCAACGATGGGCACCTGAATATGATGCAATGAACCATAAATCAACTGAAAGCAGACATTCCAACATCCGGCGGCCATATTTGAAGCCAAAAACCTAAGGCTATGCGGCTGGGGGTGGCACCTAGTGTTAATTGTTTGGGCTATATAGTCTGGCTATTATGGTGATGGTGTATATTCTGCACTTGGCTGTTTATCAGAATCTGTTGTTGCATGGTTGCTGAGGTCTTGATAAAGATCCTGGATTGGGATCGAAACGTCGACTGGACTGAACCCTTGTATCTTGCTGCTATGGGTATTTCAAATCCTGTTTTTTGCTTACATAAAAAGTTTTTTTCATATATTTGGTGAGTGCCGATTAATTTCTCTGTATACAATTGGTCAGTTCTGCTGCCTTTAAATTGAGCACCCCGCCTGTACTCTTGCTATATTGGAGTGTGGACATCTCGGAATATACAATTGATCCTGGCTTCAATATAAGCTTGGATTTTTGTCTGGCACCCTGTTCGTTTTTTTCATGGATGCATTATATTGAACATACAGATGGAATACTGAACTGCCAAGTGACATATTTCAGCATCACTATTTTTTAAGGATTATTTTTGTTTGAAAAAATCTTTTTTTTCATAATTGGTTAATTAATTTTTTTCTCATGTGCAAGGTCTTATGTTTAGGTTAGCCTTTGTATTATTTGTTTTCACTATCTCCATGAACTGGGTTGGTATCTGTATGTAGTCTTTGTGTAGTCTGTCTGTTTTTGTTTGTAAGTGTGTACTACCAGTTTGGGAATAATAATATGGCATCAGGACAGAGTTGTGAGCTTGATGAGGCTATGTTTAGTGCTATTGAGTCTAATGTTATTTCACTGACTGATGATGATGCCGATAAGGTAATGTTTAACCATTCAGAATTCTCCTGTCTTTCTGATGAAACCCCTAAGGATTTATTTCATAGGGGCTTAAGGCTTAAAAAACGTGAAATTGAGCTTGTATTACACGGTCAGTTTCTATCTGACTATTATAGAAATAAAAGGATTCCCAGAGGCTTTAGAGTCAATAACATACCTACCCTAGGCCGTAATAACCTTACCTTTTGCACCAAATGGTGTGGAGTGCTTAATAAGTGCTCACTGGACCTGATGGTCTTAGTTATAGAGGAGGGGGGGACCGAACTGATTAAAATACGTCAAGAAATAGCTGTGTTTAATGAAAGCTCACTTCCATTATTATCTGCTGATAAAATAAACAACTGGAGTGACAAAATTACAGAACAAATTAATGGTTTCCAACAAGAGTTAATAGCCTTTAAGAGGAAAAAATTGAGCACTGTTAATTATGACTACAATAACCATCAGGTTTACAAATGGCTAAAGAGTGAGGTGGGTGGCAATAGATCTAGACGTCACCAGAGAGCATTTACACGGACACCCCGCTTTTATGAATCTTCATCATCTCAGTCCCACTCAGAGGGTGAAACTACAGACCCTAACCAGAGGAATCTTGGTGAATCTAGGCCTCCCAGTGGTTCTTTTTTAGGCAGAGTGACCAGATCCACCAGAGGAGGTCTAGATTTCCTACAAGGAGAGGGAGACACGAGAAGAAGGCGAGGCAGGGGCAGCCGGTACTAAATACAGTATTTTATCTTTCTAGCCATAAGTTGTCTGATGCCGAGTTGGAGGTATTATCGCTAGGCCTTTCTTTTGTTCCCACACTAGTACATGATAGGTTTGAATCTACAGTAGATCATTATAAACTTGGTAGAAAGATGAGGTTACTTGAATTTTTTGGCAATAATAACAACTCAGTACCAGATCAATTATTTAAATCTCCTAGTAGCTTTGATCCTTTAAGCACTAATGCCAGTATTAAAACATTTTTGCGACTTATTGAACAGGACATGGCACTTGTCAGCAGTAAACCGAAGTATGATAATTTAAGCCCTGCTCAGCGATTGGCATTAAAGTCTTTGATTAAAAATGACAAAATAGTTGTGAGAAAGGTGGATAATGGCGGGGCAACAGTGGTCCAAGATTGGACTGCATACAATAAAGAGATACTACGCCAATTATCTGACACTTCTACCTATACTAAAGTTGTTGTCAACCCGATGCTTTCGGTTAAAAATAAAGTTGACACAACTATAAAACGTGCATGTCAGCAGCGGTGGATTGACTCTAGGGTTGCCAGTTGCTTGGTGGTGGAATATCCAGTGTGCCCTATTTTGTATACCCTCTCTAAGGTCCACAAGCAACTGATTGACCCACCAGGGAGACCGATAATCTCCGCACGCAATTCAACACTACAGACAGTTGCTCAATTTATCGACTCCTTCCTACAAATGGCGGTAGTTCAGATGCCTAGTTATTTAAGAGATACTGATGATTTTTTAAGTAATTTGAGATCAGTGAGTTTACCCACTGGGCCAATTTGGTTGGCCACATTAGATGTATCTTCGCTATACACCATTATTCCACTTGAAGGTGGACTACATGCTATTAGACAAGCGCTGATTAAGATTGATCACTGTGGCCCACCAATTGAGTTCCTGGTTGAACTCGCTGAATTGGTCTTGACTAATAATTATTTTCAATATGGCGGTAGCTTCTATATACAAAATACTGGCACTGCCATGGGGTCAAACTTAGCTCCGGCGTACGCCAATTTGTATATGGCGACGCACGAGCAGACGCACATTTTGCCAAATTTTGGTGACAATATAATATTCTACAGACGATTTATAGATGATCTTTTTATGATTTGGTCGGGTACAGAAACCCAGTTCATGGATATGGTTCGTTATTTAAATGGTTTGGCCTCTCCTATTACATTTACTAGTAATATTCACTCTACGACAATGAATTTTTTGGATGTCACAGTGTTTCTTGATGATAATGTCCTTGGGACTACCTTATATAGAAAGGACACTGATCGGAATACCCTTCTCCATTCGAGTAGTCAACACCCAAGTCATCTAAAAGAGAATTTGCCGATCTCTCAATTTCTACGGATTCTTAGGAATAATTCTTCTGACGTTAGGGCTAACGTACAAATCGATGAGATGTTTGCACGATTTGTGGCCAGGGGGTACTCCAACACAACTATACAGAGATGTCTACAGAAGGCCATTATATGGCACGCAGACGGTAAGTCTGTTAGGGGTTCAAAAATTGACCCTACCAGAATTCTTTTTTCCAGCAAGTTTGACGCTACATCGAATTATTTGAGAAGAATAGTCAACAAACATTGGTCGATTATTGCAACTGACCTGGACTTGGGAGCATTTGGTAAAAGACCTCCAATATGTGCCTATAAACGTGGGCCCAATCTATGGGATATGCTTATGCGACCAACTTTAAAACCAGCAACAACTACAGCCTCTTGGTTTCCATCTATGAGAATGGGCTGTTTTAAATGTGCAGATTGCACTACCTGTAGATCACTATTGACTGGTAGTACTTTTTCTCATCCACACAGTGGAAAAAGAATTAAGATTAAACATCGACTACACTGCTTGATGAACTTTGTAGTTTATATGCTAATTTGTCCGTGCGGCCTCCATTACGTGGGGATGACTAAGCGGTGTTTCCACGAACGAATGGCGAATCATCGCTCCTCAATCAGAATGGCGCTTGAACAGAAAAAATCGGATAAACCAGTGGCATCCCACTTTATTGAACATGGACATACTGTGGCAAGTCTTAAGTGCATGCTTATTGACCATATACCAGCCTTTGCTAGAGGTGGAGATCGGGAACTGGCCTTGCGCAAATGTGAAGCCAGATGGATTTTTTATCTTGATACACTGGCCCCTAGAGGACTGAATGAGTCAAATTCCTATAATATTTTTTTGAAATAATTAATTTTTTTATTTTTATTTTTTGGCCTTGCACATGATGATATTATTATTTATTTGTTTTTTATTCTCATTTTTTATTTTTTATTTTTGGTGTTATATTTTTCATTTTTTATTAATTTATATTTTGTTAGTATTGTGGTTTCATAATTGTTTTTAGTTCACACTTGGTGTTGAATAGCCATACTATCTACCCATAACGATTAATTATATTCCAAGGTTGTGAACAGCATATTGTAAAAGTAGATTTTTTTTGTGTATGTGTAATAATGCTGACATTCCAGCGGATGGCGCCTATGTATGTTTTGATAAGTATGGACCATGTGTCCTAAAGTATTTGCACATGATCTACATTGCCCTTTGACTAATTATCATTGATGGACATGTGACTTCCGGTTTTGGCATGCGTTCCACGGTGGTGGAACGCATGCAGCTTCCGGTGGTCGCATTCACCTTGGTCTAAGATGTTGTTAATTGGGTCTCTGTCTCCTGGTGAGCATTGAGCATGTGACTTCTGGTGTTGGCGTGCGTTCCACGACCGTGGAACGCATGTCACTTCCGGTTATCGCGTTTTTCCAACTATACTATGCTGTTAGCACTATTATAGATAGCGCTGATCTCACTGCATGATTTGTATACAGTCAGCAATACTCTGCTTCAAATGAGTGGCTCTAGTTGAAGAATTCAATAGCTTTATTATGGTTGTACCACTTTTGCTACCCAGCAGGCTATGCGGCTGGGGGTGGCACCTAGTGTTAATTGTTTGGGCTATATAGTCTGGCTATTATGGTGATGGTGTATATTCTGCACTTGGCTGTTTATCAGAATCTGTTGTTGCATGGTTGCTGAGGTCTTGATAAAGATCCTGGATTGGGATCGAAATGTCGACTGGACTGAACCCTTGTATCTTGCTGCTATGGGAATTTCAAATCCTGTTTATTGCTTACATAAAAAGTTTTTTTCATATATTTGGTGAGTGCCGATTAATTTCTCTGTATACAATTGGTCAGTTCTGCTGCCTTTAAATTGAGCACCCCGCCTGTACTCTTGCTATATTGAAGTGTGGACATCTCGGAATATATATATATATATATATATATATATATATATATAATGTATGTATGTATGTATGTATGTATGTGTGTGTGTGTGTGTGTGTGTGTGTATATATATATATATATATATATACGTATGATTTGTAATGTAACTTTAATTGTTTTTCAAACAGTCATCAAAAGGTGTCACTTTTAAATTATTTTTTGTTGTGTTCAATACTTCTGTAGGATTTGAAGAAAAAAAGCTTGTCAGTGACAATGTAGTTTGTCATAATGTAAAAATAAGAAAATGTAATGTACAATATTTGTCTTCAATGATGGAAAGGTTTAGTTTTTCTATGAGCATTGCATAATTATATTTATCTGTTTGAAGTTCATCCTGATATATTTGTGTTTGTCAGCTGCTGTAAGACTTCAAGTATATGCTGTAGAAGCTGAGTTTATATTTGTGCCTATGATGTCCTGTTCATAACAGTGATTACCATATGCCAGCATCCAGTATTACAGAGCACATACATTTAATACATACTAATTCAGATGATGTTTGTCTTTTAAGTGATTGTTAATCCAATAATGCTTTAATGATGCCACTGGTGAATTCTGATTAGTAGACTATATGAATATATGAATTCTTAATTGCGTTGCTAGAATATAATCCATATAATATTAAAGAGCCATTGTCTGTACTTGGATAACCAATAGGTGTTTTGATAATAACAGATGATAACAGATATATTTGTCTAAAATAAAATCATTCTCACATTTGCACTTCTACTGGTCTATAATATATATTATAGAATAAGTAAACAAAGGTATATCATACAGTTACACTACTAGTAATATGATTGGATTAGATTGGATAGGCATAGGTGGGCCTTTGTCTAAGCCAATAGCCAACATTGGGCAGCATTTGTGTTCCTATCTTGGGAAGCTTGTGGGAGATGCTTTAGGCTCTTGCAGCAGTGGTGTGCTTACGTACACAGTTACTTGGTGATCCCTGGCACTCATAATACTAAATATTACATCTTCATGCTCAGTTGAGGAAAGTTTGGGGAAGCAGCTGGGTGTCGGTACTGTAAGTATATAATTGTATGCCTACTTTCAGATACAAAATAGTGTTATACAGTAAACCTTACTTGTATCCATAACCTGAAGCAGAATACAGTAAAACACTTGCTTCCAGATATAAATATTATACTTCTTACGAGATATTACATTTGTTACGTCAGTAGATATTGCTCACCGTATTATGCTTGTCACCAAATATAATCAGCATATTGGGCCTGATACTGAGTCACACATTCAAATCCGAGTGTGGTGCATGTCATGATATTTAGCAACCTGAGCATGCACCGCAGCAGAAGCACGCAGCTTAGATCAGCTACAAGAAATTCTGAGTTGGGCTCATCTCAGTTGCTTGTCATCATCGGCTGACTGGGTATTACTGCACAGTATCTGGGCAGCCAAGAGGAATTTGCATGCAAGAGAAGCATCCTATGGGCACATTGTAGTTGTGTAGTTAGAGTGGCGACTTATTCTCAGTTGAGCATATGGACAGTGCACACCAATTCCAATCACATCTTCAGCACCAAGCATGGAATATGTCTAAGTACCATTACTAGTGATGACAGCTGCAATGGAGTGAATGGCGATGATTGTATAGATGTGTATGACACAGAATATAGGCATATAGTTACGTAACACTGTAGGGGGTAAATTTACTAAAGTGCAGGTTTTTAGAAGTGGAGATGTTGCCCACAGCAGCCAATCAGATTATACTTTTCATTTATTTAGCACCTTCTATGGTATAATAGCCAGAATATGATTGGTTTCCATGGGCAACAACTCCACTTCTAAAAATCTGCACTTTAGTAAATATACCCCTAAGCTTCTAGAATTGCAACCACATTACATACAGCTCAGAATCAGACCCATTATATTTATCATATAATATGTTGTTTCCACAACATACAGTATGGCCTAGTGTTACTCTCTGCTCTGATCAGCTTTGCAAATCAGCTCCTCATAGATCCCTTCCGGCACAGAAGAATCGTGTCCACAAAGCAGACACTCTCATAATTTTGATTAGGGAGCTTGGCAAATTTATTTTTAAAGAAAATGTAATTAGGACATTGACTGTGTCAGAGATGCGCATCATTAAACATTAACCTTGACAGCATGAATTCTAATTTGTGTGTTTAAAAAGAAGACCTCAACATATTTAAAAATAGTTTGGATAATGGAGTAAAGTCTCAGGAGAAGTTAGCATGCGTCTAGATAGAGTGAAGATGCACCTAGCTAATCACTTGCAGTATTCCAACTTTACACTGGGAGGCTGGAGAAACCTTGTAACTTCTAAGTATCACTGTGTAGTGAACATTTGTCTTTAACTTTAATAACTTGAAAATATTCTGCTTCACCATCTACTGACATCCAGCAGAACAGTATATTTAATTATATGTAACCTTAGCAGATACTCAATACAAAATCTAATTTAATGTCTGCTATTTACCAAACAAAAATATGTTATCATTTATGAAAACTGCTGCTGCAAAAATAATAAATACTCCCACGATTATTTGGATAAATCCTTTGCAGATATTGGAACAAAATAATTTGTTTTGTGGGTTACCATGGGTCCTCTTTCAGTCACTTGAATAGCCTCTGTAATTGCATGCTTTGTTGCAAGGTTATATTATATTTTGAATTAATGTCCCCTTTTCACATTACAAAATGAGTGTCTTAAATAATGATGCTTAAATACTCTGCAAACGGTGTCACATTTATTAATATACATTTTATAAGGTTGTGATTCAACATGTAGATAAATATTCAGTATAATTACTTGTTTTCAGACAAACATGCAGGCAGCATTATAATAGCACACCAAAACATAATAATGTGGAAAACTCATGCTTAGTTAAAAAAATGGGAAAGTACAGTAAGTGCACAAAAAATTACATTTAATTTAGTAAATTTTAACAAATACACACCTAGAGGCAGTTTCCATCTTAATAACCAGAGCATTTTATATTAAGTACTTAAAGTGGGAAGCACATATGCAAAAGGAAATAAATTATATCTGTTATTCGTTCTATAACCACTTTTACGAATTAACTTAATCCCAGTAAATTTCACAAAATGTATTTATATAGTTTTCCTGAGTACAGGGCCATATTTAGTTTATACAGCTAAGGAATCGGTATGGTTCAAATCCCGACAGCGGCTGGCCGACATGGCTGAAAATCCTGATCGTCCGCAGGTAATATCAACTAACCTAACCTAACCCCCCTAACCCTAACCCTCCTTAGGGGTACCTAACCCTAACCTTTCCCCCAGTGCCTAAACCTAATTGCCCTTCTAAGTGCCTAAACCTAATCCCCCCTTCCCCACCGCCTAATCCTAAATCCCCCGGGGGGGTGCCTAACCCTAAGTCCCCCCTGGGGGTGCCTAACCCTAACCCTCCCTTCCCCTAGCCTAACCCTAACCTTCCGGGGGGGTGCCTAACCCTAAGTCCCCCCGGGAACCCTAAACCTAACCCTCCCCCCCCGTGGCTGACTGCAGCGGCGTCTGGCATCACTTCGATCGGGATGCCGAGCGCTGGTCTCCCGGCATCGGTAAAATGATAGGCATCTAGAATTAGACGCCTGTCATTTAACCCTTGCCGGGATAAGGCAGTCAGGAAGCAGTCTGTCAGGCTTACGTCCGCCGGCTTCCCGACTGCATACCTACAGCTAATGCAAGTCATATACCTAGCAGCCTGCAGAGTATGGCAGTTGTAGCACCAAGCCTGTTTATGGTAGTTGGGACTTAAGCGCACAGACCAGTATACTAATTATACTGTGTTGTCCTTGTAGTGGCTGCTCTGGCACAGCAGGGAGGTCCTGCCTCTCAACCAACGTACAATAATTAATTAATTGCATACCAAAAACAGCACACCAATGCCAATATATTAACAATTAAAGTGGTATTCCAATGATCCTGAAGATTTGTGTCCTACAGTATGTGTAACACAAGACAATAAATATGAGATACAATGATTGTATAAACATGGGTATTGGTAAATTACATGATTCATCATATGCATAGTTTATCTATTTCCCGAAACAGTCACATCTCATTTGTAGCACAGGGCAATTTAATCATATAGCTATACTGTATGTGTCCATGAACTGAACATCCAGCACTTGCAAATACTTTTCCAAATGCACCACAATCAAGGATATATACATATATTATAATTAAAACAATTATGCATTAACAATGTCATGTGTTAACTCTATTGCAATGTGAGATTATCTGTATTTAAATTTGTCCTAATTTTGGTTAAAGACACATAATATTGCAGAAAGGCTAGATAGTTTAGTAGAAACAATGTAATCAGTGCATACAATAATGGTAATAAGCTGTCAAAGGTGTGCAAAGAATAGTGGGGAGGAGACTGTGCTCTTAGACATCTCTGAATGCTACTGTCCCTGTTTGCCCAGGCATTGGACAGGTGATGAGTGGGTAGGTACAATGGCTCAATGAAGGTAAGTATCAGTAAAGTGCTGCATCTGCTGTTAGATCCAATCACCGTGTGCTTCCCTCATGTAGCCGCAGCGCATGGTAGACACGGAGATGTCCCTGATGAAAGTGCAGCTAAAGTAGGAGAAGTACCTTGTTGGCACATGGATGACAGGATCAGGGGGTGTTGGTGCGGTGCGTGGGCCGAACTTGTGTGTGCTACATGGGTCTCCGATGACCAGATGCACGTTTCGCTGATGGGACTTGTTCACAGGACAACTGTCAGAGACTTGTAAGAGCTCAGTCTCCAACCCCACTATTCTTTCCACACCTTTGACAGCTTATTATTACCATTATTAATTGCACAGATTGTCCTAATTTGTTCTGGAAGAACCTTTTTAGGAATAACCCATTTTTGGAGTGAAAATTAATTTGAATCCTTTCTAAATTTTGTGCTGGGACCAGCAATACATTCTGTCCTCCTAAACATCCACTGCATAAATCCATCCATCCCCGTATTCTGTAAAGTCTGAACTGTCAATTAGGAGCAAGGAGTCTCAGTTATAATAGATCGTCACTGTCTGTTTAGAAAAT
This sequence comes from Taudactylus pleione, assembly GCA_031769625.1. Classification (NCBI taxonomy): domain Eukaryota; kingdom Metazoa; phylum Chordata; class Amphibia; order Anura; family Myobatrachidae; genus Taudactylus; species Taudactylus pleione. The sequence goes on from JAUIMM010000178.1 coordinate 19,647,499, forward strand.
GATTCCTGTAGTGTGTATCCATACAACTTGATGTATTAATTTGGATGCAGTGTACTGCTATGGGAATCGGTATGAAATACTGACAGCCGAGATCCTGGCAATCAGAATCCTGATGCCGGCATCCTGACAAGGTTAACATACCAACACTTGTTGGTAGGGGTGAGCGAGCCCCCCCGATCCGAGTCCGATCCGAGTCAGGCTCGACTTTTCCCGCCTGACTCGGATCTGAAATCGAGGCAAAACGTCATCATCCCGCCTTCCGAGTCTCGCTGGTTTTGGATCCTATATAAGGTACCCACGTCGGCGCCATTTTCTCACTCGGCTGTGGACAGTGAAGAGGGAGGGTGGGAGTTAGGGCTGGCTGGGCTGTGTAGTGTAGTGTAGTGTAGTGCTGCTGTTGTCCACTACTTCAAAGTCCATAGGGGCTGGCTGTGTTGTGCTGTGCTGCTGTTGTTAATAGGGGCTGTGTCCACTACTTCAAAGTCCATAGGGGCTGGCTGGACTGTGTTGTGCAGTCAGTTCTCCATAGGGGCTGTGTCCACTCCAAAGTCCTGTGCAGTGTCCCAGTCCTAAAGGGGTGCTGTAGTGTTGTCCAGGGGGTGCTCTGTCCATCTGGGGTGCTCCCCCCAAGTGCTAAAAAAATAATATATTTTCTGTGTTTGTGAATTGTGTGCACAGTAGCCGCACGTGCATCAACAAAGTAGTGCCAAGCGTGCGCCTGTGTCATAAGTAAAGGGCCGGCTGGCTTGACCATTAAAGGGTGCTGTAACCCCCAAAGTACACTCCAGTCCAAACCAAAAAAATATATATTTTCTGTGTTTGTGAATTGTGTGCGCAGTAGCCGCACGTGCATCATCAAAGTAGTGCCTAGCGTGCGCCTGTGTCATAAGTAAAGGGCCGGCTGGCTTGACCATTAAAGGGTGCTGTAACCCCCAAAGTACACTCCAGTCCAAACCAAAAAAATATATATTTTCTGTTTGTGAATTGTGTGCGCAGTAGCCGCACGTGCATCAACAAAGTAGTGGCAAGCGTGCGCCTGTGTCATAAGTAAAGGGCCGGCTGGCTTGACCGTTAAAGGGTGCTGTAACCCCCAAAGTACACTCCAGTCCAAACCAAAAAAATATATATTTTCTGTGTTTGTGACTTGTATGCACTGTGGCTGCACGTGCATCAACAAAGGAGCAGCGCGAAGCGTGCGCCTGTGTCCCATAAGTAAAGAGCCGGCTGGCTCATTTCTTAAAGGGTGGTGTAACCCACAAAGTGCACTACTCTCCAGCAAAAATAAAAAAATATTTTCTGTGTTTGTGTGCGCTTTAGCCGCACGTATATATCAATATAACATAAATGGAGGACCAAACTTTCTCCGATAAAAATAAAATAGGGAAAGATCAAGAACCACTTCCTCCTAGTGCTGTTGCTGCTGCTGGGAGTTGTTCATCATCCCAGAGAGGAAGTAGGAACATCACTACTTTTACTAAACAATTGACCCTCCAACAGTCACTAGCGATGAGGATGAAGTACGACAGCAGTCATCCTGAAGCAAAACGTATAACTGAGGCCTTGGCTGCTATGTTGGTGTTAGACGTGCGTCCGGTATCCGCCATTAGTGCAGTGGGATTTAGACAATTGATGGAGGTAGTGTGTCCCCGGTTCCAAATCCCGTCTAGATTCCACCTGCATCCTCAAAGCAGCAGCGACAAGCATGCGTCTGTCTGTTAAAGGGTGGTGACACCCTCAAAGTGTGCTACACAAACAATAAAAATATTGTTCTTCTTTTTTCTGCCTTTGTGAAATGTGTGGGCTGTAGCCGCACCTGCATCTTTACAGCAGCAGCGACAAGCGTGCGTCTGTCTGTTAAAGGGTGGTGACACCCTCAAAGTGTGCTACACAAACAATAAAAATATTGTTCTTTTTTTTTCTGTCTTTGTGAAATGTGTGGGCTGTAGCCGCACCTACATCCTTAAAGCAGCAGCGACAAGCGTGCGTCTGTCTGTTAAAGGGTGGTGACACCCTCAAAGTGTGCTACACAAACAATAAAAATATTGTTCTTTTTTTTCTGTCTTTGAGAATTGTGTGGGCTGTAGCCGCACTTGCATCCTCAAAGCAGCAGCGACAAGCGTGCATCTGTCTGTTAAAGGGTGGTGTAACTCTCAAAGTGCTCCAAAAAATAAAAAACTATTTTTTTAATGTGTTTGTGACATGTGTGCAATGTAGCCGCACTTGCATCTTCAAAGCAGCAGCGACAAGCGTGCGTCTGTCTGTTAAAGGATTACATCGGTGACAGCATCCAAGTAGGCATGTCAGACAGTCCGTACCTGTACTGGCAGGAAAAAGAAGCAATTTGGAGGTCCCTGTACAAACTGGCTCTATTTTACCTGAGTTGCCCCCCCTCCAGTGTGTACTCCGAAAGAGTGTTTAGTGCAGCCGGGAACCTTGTCAGCGAAAGGCGTAGCAGGTTGCTTCCACAAAATGTGGAGAAGATGATGTTCATAAAATGAATTATCAACTCTTCCAGGGAGACCAGCCTCCAGAACATACAGAGGGACCTGTGGTTGTGGATTCCAGCGGGGACGAATTAATACTCTGTGAGGATGAGGATGTACACACTGAAGAGGGTGAGGAATCGGTGGATGAGGAGGATGAGGATGACATCTTGCCTCCGTAGAGCCAGTTTGTGCAGGGACACATTAATTGCCAGCTTGTTTTGTGGGGGCCCAAACGAACCAATCATTTCAGCCACAGTTGTGTGGCAGACCCTGGCGCTGAAATGATTGGTTTGTTAAAGTGTGCATGTCCTGTTTATACAACATAAGGGTGGGTGGGAGGGCCCAAGGACAATTCCATCTTGCACCTCTTTTTTTTTTCTTTGCATTATGTTCAGTTTGGGGCCTAGTTTTTCAAACTGACATCCTGTCTGCCACTGCAGTTTCACGCCTAGATGGGTCACATGTTTGTGCCGCCCACTCGTGTCGCTTAGCATAGTCATCCAGCTACCTCGGTGCAACCTTTTGGTCATAAAAACACTATTGTGAGGTGTGAGGTGTTCAGAATAGACTGGAAATGAGTGGAAATTAAGGTTATTGAGGTTAATAATAGCATAGGAGCAGAAAAACCTACAAATTCTGTGATTTTAGCTGTTTTTATGCTTTTTAAAAAAAAAATACAGATCCAAAACACAAAACCCAGAACCCAAAACACGGAAGGGTGGTTTTGGCAAAACCAATCCAGATCCAAAACACGAAGAAAGATCCAGGTCCAAAACCAAAACACAAAACACGAAAAGTGGCTGGTGCACACCCCTTCTTGTTGGTCAGTATGCTAACCCTCTCCCTCTCCATAGCGTATCCCTAACCCTCCCTCTTTAGTGCCTAACCCTAACATCCCCACCTAGTGCCTGAACATAACCTCCCCCACCCCGCACTCTAAACCTAACCCCCTGCCCTTAGTGCCTATCCCTAACCCTCACCCTAGTGCCTAACCCCTAAACCTAACCCTCCCCCCCACCCCATTACTTACCTCCCGCATCCCGGCAGTCAGGATGCCGGCTCCAGGATTCTGACCAGCATCAGTATTCTGGCACAGGTAAGGCGACCGCTAGGATGCTGAACGCATACCTATTTATGTTTACTATGCTCTTCACACCTTCTGTTCTCCTTATGCCTTAAACTGTATAATCTATTTAATTTTGTATTAACATCTCTCTTAAGTTTTATAAGGCAGCATTATAGAAGGGTTTTCTCCTGTAACACATCGCATGTATGTCACTTGGGATCATCAGTAGTTTTCAAGTTCTGGTCATCAGTTGGGAGATAGGTCTTCAGGCCTGTTCTTACATTAGGCAGCTGCTTAAGCATGCCTGGGACCAGAGGGAGTGTCCCGCTGAAGATGCCTTGGAGAAAAATGAAGGATGTCTCTGAAATGGTCAGCAACTACACCACATGCTCCCTGTTCCCTGCCTCTACCATCACCACCAGGGAGACAGAAAGTGACATACATCACTGCTGGAGAGACAGAGGGGCTTATTCATCATCAGAGGCCATATGGCCTCCGATGATGAAGTATTGAACTCACTGCCAGGGATACTTAAGTATCAAACTCGCAGCGGGAGATAGATTACAGTGGAGCAATTAATCATTGCTCCGATGCAGGGACAGCTGCTCCAAAAAGCAGCTGTCCCCTCGGTTAGTATCGTAGCTACAGGTGTAACTGTGTTACCTACCTCCTCCCCGTCAACCCGAGGTTACGCATGCGCACAGCCATCGGGGAGGTTGTGAGGAGGCGGTGGACGGATCCCTCTTTACATCCCCGGGACTCTTTCCCATAGGAAGGAGCAGGGATCCGAGAACAAGCGCCATCTGAAGATGGTGCATGTTATTGGAAGCAAGCTCCGAAAACTTTCAGTTTTTGGAGTGTGCTGAAGATCAGGAGTAATTTTCGGACACCTGATGATGAATGACAGGTAACCTAAATATGTGGAAACTAGTGTTTCCGCATGGTTACTGGGCCATTTAGTGTTGATGAACAGGCCCCAGAGTGCATACAGATGTCCCACATCAGCAACTGTATACCCTGTGAAAAGCCCTGTATTACTATTGACCGCTGAAGACCCACAGAGCCAGAGTGACAATTTACAACAGCAGAATGCCTGCTCCCCATTCCCTTTATTTTCCATCACCATTGGAAGGACGGAGGGATTTTAGACATCCAGGAAAATTGGCACATGGTGATGGCAGGAACAGATCTCTGATATCCATTTGGTTCCTTCATTAAATACTGCCCATCCATCTCTCTTCCAATTGGCCAGAGAGGACCCCCATGTGTCCACGCTGTGACCTGTCACTCTCCACCAATATCTGGGGCTCCTACGCTCCTGCTCTGTGGTCAAATGGATCCACAGGAATCCCCTGCACATTAAAGTGACAACGCAAATCAACTCACAGGTGCACAGCTTCATCCTCTACTCCAAGGCAATCACCGAGATCCTCTGGCCCCACATATCTCCTGGCAGCGCCAGCTACAGCACCAGCAGGAGACCCACGAATAACAGTGACCCCCTGAACAGCACCGTATAGACACAGGGGAGTGTCCTACAGGCCTGAAGGTCTTGGTACCTGAGATCTCATGGCTGCTTGAGGCAATCTTAAGTGTATTTAACATGTCTAAGATGAGCAGTCTTCTAAACTGCTTGTCTTTATGCAGTGAAGAGTGAAGAGATATATGTAACAAACAGAATTGAGAAAAGAAAAGAGCAGGTTAGATCCATAGAATACATACCATAGAATTAAAAGGACACATTAAGTGTGGAATATAAACATATCAATTGATTGGGGTAGAATATAAGGTGAAAGGGTATTTGAAAAGTGGAATCAATTGATAAATCTAAGGTCATGGAGGTATCAGTAAATAAGCCAATGGCAATGCTGGTCCAGTACACCTGTAATTGGCAGTGCACCAAGACTAACCAGTGGAGAAAAGTTACTTGTATTGCCCTCTGTGTCCTTGGCTCACCACCTGCCTGCCAACTGTAGTTTATTATAAGCATTTTTGTATTTCTGTCTAATTAAGCTGTGCAGAGTTCAGTATGGGTAAGAAAAAGTGCTATATACAAAAGTGCTAATATAGAAGACATAGGAAGGAAAAAACACATCCACAAAGTACATATTTATACTAGAGATGAGTGGGTCCGGTTCTCTGAGAACCGGACCCACCTGAACTTTCAGATCTGAGACAAGAAACGAGCTAGGCTCAGGTTTTCCTACCTGACTTGGATCTGTAAACGAGGCAAAACATCCGCTGTTTTATTCTTATGAGTTTTGGATTATATACAGGTCCCCACGATTGGCATAATTTTCACTCCGGCTGTAGAGAGAGAAGCTAGCAGATGTAGTCAGTCACTGTCAGTCATTCAGTGTTTGTGTCCAGTTGGGGTCGTGGCCTGAAGGTTGCTGCTGTGTTGTCCATAAAGGGGCTTAGGCTGCAGTATATAAAGGGGGCTTCCTTCAATGGGTGCTGCAGCTGCTGTGTCACTTGTCCTGTCAATTAACTGTGGCTGCTGCTGTGCTGTTGTCCTGTCCATCAGGCTAGGGCTGCAGACCATAAAGGGGTGCAGTGTTGTCCAGGGGGGGTGCTCTGTCAATTAGGGTGCTCTTCCTCAGTGTAAAAAAATTAAAGACCCATTTTTTTTCTTTGGTGTGTGTGCATTAGCAACTTAGCTGCGCTACTATTGCTCGGAGACACTACTGCAGTTTATCGTCCATGTTTCTGTGACTCTGCAGGTGGTCTGTCCACACTCAGCAGGGGTGCTTTGTTGTCCATAAAAAAAGGGGTGCTGCTTGTGTTGTTCATCAAGGGGTTGCTGCCTCATTCAGGGATGCTCTTCCCCAGTGTCCAAAAAAATAAAAGTGCTTTTTTTGGGTGTGCGTGCATTAGGAATTTAGTTGCGCTATTATTGTTTGGTGACATGCCGGCCAGACCGCAGTTTATTATCAACGTATTGTGACACTATATGCTGGAGAGCAGTGTGTTATTTTTATTCATAAATAATCTTGTGACACTAACTGGTAGCACAGTGTGTTATTCTTATTCATAAATAATTAATCTTGTGACACTGCTAAGTGGTAGCGCAGTGTGTTATTCTTATTCATAAATAATTAATTTTGTGACACTATAAGTGGTAGTACAGTGTGTTATTCTTATTCATAAATAATAAATTTTGTGACACTGTAAGTGGTAACACAGTCTAATATTCATCTTTTCACTTCTTTCCTCAATTGTGAATAAATGATTAGTCTACACGCCAACTACAAGACCACAACAAAGTGCTAAATAACATGTGTTATATATAAAACATAATGACATCACTGTAAGTGGTAGCACAGTGTGTTACTCTTATTCATAAATAATCTTGTGACACTAAATGGTAGCACAGTGTTATTCTTATTCATAAATAATTAATCTTGTGACACTGTAAGTGGCAGTGCAGTGTGTAATTCTTATTAATAAACAATCTTGTGACACTGTAAGTGGCAGTGCAGTGTGCTATTCTTTTCTTATTCATAAAAAATATTGTGACACTGTAGGTCATTGATACAAGCAGTGTAATATTTACAATTGCTACAAATTGACGTGTGTGCTGTACCCTACTTCATTTGTGTTTGTTGATATGGAGAAGGATTAGTTGAGCCTTGAGAGGACAGCAGGAACCACATACTACTGCTGGAGCTGCTGTCAGTGCCACAAGTTATGACGATACTAGTCCATCTACATCATCTACTAAAGCTGATGCCCAAGGGCTTAAGTCAGGGCATCAAGAACCAATCTTTTACAGTGGTAACGAAGAAAACATCAAAGGGAAAGTTAGCTGCAGAAAGACATAAAATTATCAATAAGCCAGTTTCACCACATGAAGGGGCAAGGAAAGGCTAAGGCCTTGGCCTTTATTTATGATGGGTGGTTCTGCCTCTTATGATGATGTACTGTAAGCACAGGTGAACATGTTGACATAGTAATCGAGGATGCTTCTGTGGAAGTGCACTAGGATGAGCAGGATATTTGTGTAGCTGACGCTAAGAAGGATGTTGAAGATGAGGATTCTGTTGATGAGGATATTGTTTTTGTAAATTAGGCACTAATGGATGAAACAGTTGTTGCCCATGATAAGGAAAAGCCCATTGTCATGTCTGGACACAAGTCAAAAAAACTTGGCTATGTTGACTCATCTGCATCACCAGTGGGTTTTTCTGGGAAATTTTAGTTTTTCCTCAGCAGATGCACTTGCTGGAGAAACTGAAGGAGAAGCCATTGCTGAATCACATGCCACTTGAGCTGACAATTTTGTTACAAACAGCTCTTTGATTCTCTTCAGATATGTGTCTGTTGGGAAGAAAGCCACAATACCTTCATCCCTTCTGGGATGAAAATCCACTCCCAGCAGCAACAGCAGCAGGCATAGCACTCAAGGATTCTCAAGAAAGACACAACATAAGACTTAAACCTTAAATCTTGTGTTTGCTCTGTTCAGCTTGTCTACATACTGTGGTTAAGTGGACAGTGGGTACAATGGCATTTTGGAAGCCACTAATTAAGTTTTTATAATGTCCCTATACAGGTTGGGAATTACTTTTCTGATGAAGAGGAATCTTTTCAAAGGATTGTTTAACAGGAAATTGTTTTTTAAAGCACTACTAGTAGTCTTTCTGGTCCCCTTCTGGGATGAAAATCCACTCCCAGCAGCAGCAGTCATAGCGCTCAAAGGTTTCTTCTTGGGCATGGACTTATGTGAAAGAGTAAAATAGTTATTTGTAAATGCCTCCCCTACCCTCCTCCCTCATAAATTTGCTTCAGAATCAAAAAATTAAATTACATTTACTTCTAATTAAATCTTTCTTTCCCTGCTTTCAACTATAAACATACTCCAACTTCCTCAGGCCTCTTGTATAATAAAACATTTGTTTCCTGATGTGCCATGTTGGAAGTTGAACTGCCACTGCTGCTGCAATTTTTGACATGCAGTTGCTGAATGCCAAAAATGTCCAAAAATGTTCATTGGCACAGACAGCATCTCCTGCATTCCCCTGTAATTTAAAAAAAAATATTCTGAACCACCAAGTTGATTTTGTGGGCAATACATGGGACATATTGTTCACCCATGCTCTCCCCTTCTCCCTCATAAATTTGCATCAGAATCAAAAAATTAATCAAAAAATGAAATTAAATATACTACCAATCAACCCTTCCTGCCCCTGCCTTCAACTACATACATACTCCAACACCCTCAGGCCTCTTCATTAATGAAAACATATGTTTTTTTATGTGCCATTTTGGAAGTTGAACTGCCATGTGTTTGTGCCACCCACTGCTGCCGCTTAGCTTAGTCAGCCAGCTAGCTTCGTGCAAATTTTGAAAACAATATTGTGAGCCGTGAGGTGGTCAAAATTGACTGGAAACAATTGGAAATTAATGTTATTGAGGTTAATAATACTGTAGGAACAAAAAAACTAAAACCATGTGATTTTAGCAGATTTTATCAATTTAAAAAAAAAAAATACAGATCCAAAACCAAAATACGCAAGGGGTGGTTTTGGCAAAACCAAATCCAGATCCAAAACACAAGGAGATACAGTTCCAAAACCAAAACACCTAATTTATACCAGGAGCTGATATTGAACTGTTCTATTGTTCCAGGCTCCATTCTGTACCTACAGTATTATAATTTTGGATACAAGCAACTTAGCACAAAACCACTTACTGTACATGCTGCTGCATAATCTCTTCCCTCAGCCATCTTTACTCCAGTTCCTGTCTCCACATTGCCCCTGACATTTACATTCTTTGTAATGGTGCACTAAGAAACAAGCAGTTCATATGAAAAGTTAAGTATAATTTTGAAAAACAAAAGCACAACAAATATGATGTTATTGTTCAAAATCCAGCTTTATTAATTAATATATTATTTTTTTCCCCATGGGCTTTACAGTTGCCATGTAAGTGCAGCTAGCTATGGCCATCATAGGCATGTGCATGAGGTATGCAGGGTGTGCACCCGTGCACCCCTTATGCAACTTCAACTCCTATCTAAAGTGCCTCCTCCCCACTATTGCTGGCTCCCAGGGAAGTGGCAACCTCTCTTTGATTCCAAGATGGTCAATGTGAGACTACTGCATTTGAATACAACAGTTTCATATTAGCCATCTTGGAGTGAAAGCAAACTTACCTTTTCCCTGAGAGCTATCAACAGCAGGGAGGATCAACAGCAGTGACCACTGCCTGGGCTAGGTGAGTGGTGTATTTCCAGCAAGGGGGGGTTGGTAGGGTGGGTAATATATATATATATATATTCTGGGGTAGGAGGAAGTTGGGGAGATAATGCATGTCCTGGGGGGATGGGTGTCAGTGGATAATGTATGTACTGGGGTGTAGGGTGGGTTAGCCCATGTCTGGGGCAGTCGCACACTCCATGCCTTGAGCCTGCGCACTCCTATGATGACCAGGACATGTCAGTAACAAATTGTATAGTTATCATGAGAGATCATTGCTCTGTATGGTAAATATGACCTACTACACCAAAAATAGATTTCACATATATTGCTAGTACATAGAGCCTCAGTTCTCCATTTTTAGAAAAGAATTGACTGTATCCTCCTTAAAGGAATAGAGCCCTTGTGTCTAAAAGATTTGTCATATAATTGCATCTTTTATTTTTAATGAGTTCATCCTCATCATCAAGCTCAGTGCACTACTGTATAGTAAAGATATTGTTCACATTGCTGATTCATAGATATTCTGCCAGCAGTGGTTTCCCAGGGTACCTTGTAATAATACAGTGTACTGTATGACAGCATCTTGTCCTAGTCAGAAATAATGCAATTGACAAAGGACCCTTAGTAGTCATTACAGTTACTGCCAGCTTAATTATCTCTAAAGGCCTGATTCAGCAGCATACACAATAGTGATTACTGATGCAGTCAAGCAATTGTTTGCCATTGTGCATGCGTACAACCTGCACTGCGCATGCGCAGCAATTGCACTGCAGTTACAGGCGTACATAGGAATGCATTGCAGAGTGAGTGATAGGCTGTCAGCATTTGTGGGTGGTAACGAGGGAGTGGTCATAAAAATGCATGAACGCTATTTCGTGGGCGTGTATAAATTAGCCACTGTGATTGCATATGCAGCTTGTATGCTCACTGCGTGTGACCAGTCTTGCAATTTCTGTGGCTGGTTAGACCTGCTATAAATGCTGAGTGCTGGGCCGATGTGCGTTGGTGGCACCGATGTATACGCAGAAAAGCAAGGTTGGACGGATATGAGAAAGCAGTCATGGGCGTCCCTAAGCTGGCCGAGCTGTGGCAGGCGTTACCATATTTCCTCAGCTGTGCTCCGTATGAAATCACATCTGCGATCGCAATTGAGTACGCTACTGAATCAGGCCCTATATGCCCCCATACACGGTGCAATATAGCAGCTGATCCGATGGATTGGAACAATATCGCTGCTATATCATTCCATGTGTGGGTATGATATCGGCCAGTGCACGCTACCGTGAGATCATACATTGCTCCTCCAGATCTTTCTGCAAGTTCAGTTGATATGGGGGAGCACTATGCGATCCCATTCAGCGCTCTGCTTGTGGGGGAGGGGGGTGCCGGCATACCGGGTGGTCGGCTACCCGATAGTTCCATGTGTGGAGACCACCCGATATGTTGCCCATCGGATCAGCCGTCGCGTCGCATGGTGCATTTTGCACTGTGTATGTTAGCCTTTAGACAGGTAGTATGAAAAATTCCGTCTAATTACAGTAAAATGTATATAAAAATAATTGATTGCAGTGTTTTGTAGAAAAAAAAGAAGTGGAAAACAAGAAGAAAAATATAAATTTGTAAAAACATACTGTGTAGTTCTATGGCATCATTTCAAACATTACAGGACATAATGATAACTTTCATTTGATTGTTTCAAGATCATTATCTTGTGATTTAAAAAGAAAGTGACACAAATGGGAGCTATCAAACACCGATCACTTTATTAATTAATTGCACTTTTATCTTTTTCTTTGTCAGTTAAAAATTACCTTTTATTCTTTCTACATTTTAGTATTTAATTATATGAATAATACATACTTGAAAGATGTGTTTTTGCATATATATATATATATATATATATATATAATATATACTTAGTACAATATAATGGATAAAAAACAGAAGTCTGATTGAAGTTTATAAGAACACTGGAACATTATTTAACTGCACTCATGGCACAATGAGATCTTTTCAGTTCTGTGCGATGATGTAATACACAACGCATTTGGTGAAGTTACAGTTTTGAATTTTAAGAGACACAATTTCAATGTTAAAAATGTGAAACTTTAGATTGACAGAGACAATGTGGGATTAAATAAAATCCCTTTATTACAGAACTTGAGTCTCTGAAATGAAGAAATACAATTGTTGCACAAACTTACAAAAATCTTATTATTAAAAGCAGTTTTATATAACTGTGAGACTAATAGGGTAGGTCACACATTTTACTTAACTCATTACATAGAAAAGGTTGTGAATATTGTACAGCAATAGATAACTAAATATGCCCCAACATTAAACATGAAAAATATTAAATGAAAGCATATTAGTGCTAGATCTTGATATTTAGGTTATAAGTTTCACAGGGGAGTCAGAAAGAGGAGGTGAATGGAAGGGATGGGAAGAGCACCATTTGGAGCCTAGAGGCCTGCTTTACAAGTACAGAGAGGATGGGTATGGGGCAGTGTCTAAAGCTGGGTACACACATAAAGATTTTCTGTCCAACCATCCAACTAGTTGATTGGTTGGAATGAAAATCTGGTAATGTATGGGAGTAACTGATGATCAGCAATTTGCTCCTAAATGCCAGAAAACAGATGAAAATGGACGTTCAGACAAGTTTGTTAAATGTTTGATCTAAACAATTTGTTCAAACAACAGTTTTTGTCCATTTTCCTGCATTTGGGAGCAAATTGCTGATTGTCATTTGCTTTCATACCTTACCAGATTTTCATTCCAACCAATCAACTAGTTGGATGGTTGGACAGAAAATCTTTACATGTGTATGCAGCTTTACACTCTACAGCAGTGATGTCAAACTCGGGACCTTCAGCTTTTGTGGGACTACATATCCCAGCATGCCCTGCCACAGTTTTAGCACCCCCTAATAGCAAAACTGTGGCACTGCATGCTGGGATGTGTAGTTCCACTGCAGCTGGAGGGCCCGAGTTTGACACCACTGCTCTACAGGGAGATCTGACCAGAGAGCCAAAAACAAGAAACTTTAAAGGGAGAGTGAGATTGGAGAGTTATTTTAAGAGTATAAAGGTTCCCATGTTTTGTGGAAGATGGCAATCCTGTCATTAAGCAGACAATTAATATACTACATAAAACTACATACTATATGCGGAGATCACAGCATGGTAATATGGCGAGACTGAATTTTTCCAATCCCTAGTACTTTGATATCTCATGGCATTGCAAATATTTTATACAAGCTCATCATTATATTTGGTGATTGTTTAACAGGATGGCACAGGAGCATACTTAGAGGATTATTGTTATCTCCATTATAAAATCCGGCCTAATAAATTCAGAAATGTGATATTATGGTGTAATCCCACCAAACATGTATTAAAGTAACTATCAACCACATTGTCTCCAGCACAGATTGAAAGCTGAAGGATTATTATTATCCTTTATTTAAATGGCACCACAAGGGGTTGGGTACGAGATGCCAGTAGGGATCCCAGTGGTCAAAATGCTGATGCACCTATCGGTACAGTAGGTATCCTAACCCTCCCCCTTTCCCTGTCCCTAGGCCTAACCCTCCCTCCCTGTTGCCTAAACCTAACCTGCCCCCCTTGTGCCTGAACCTAACCTCCCCCGCACCCTTACCTAACCCTCCCCACTTAGTGCATAACCCTTCCCCTAGTGCATAACCGTAACCCTCGAACCTTCCCCCTAATCCTGCTACTTACCTTCGGGATGCCGGCTGTTGGGATGCCGGCACCGGGATCCTGACGGGTTTAGGATTCTATCACCGGTATTCTAAGTGCCGGCATCCCATATGCCGGAATATTGACCATATTCCCACCACAAGGGGACCACAGCACTTTACAAAGTACATAAACAGAATGAGCAAGTAATAAACAAATAACTTAAAGTACAAAACACTGCAGGGCAAGGACAAGGTTTATAAACATTGCTGCATTAGCAGTCATAATACTGAAGCAGCATGGTGTCAGAAACCAAGGGTTTGGTGCTGTAATAGACAGTATGGATAGATGATAGTATGAGTAAGGGAAGAAAAAGTACATGAGGACAGAGGGGCCTTCTTGTGAGAGCTTACATTTTAAAGGGGAGGGGCAGAGGAGACACAGATAAGGGAGACAGTAAGCAAGCAGCATGGGGCAGTGGGTAAGGATGAGAACTGGATGGCTTTGATGAGAACTTGATGGCTTTGTGTAGCAGGTAAATTCCAGACAACCAATGGGAGACTGAGCTGTTGCAAATAAGTAAGCTTTTATTCCAGACTTGAAAAGGTAGTGCCAGTGTAATGGCTTCTTACACAAGGCAAACAACAGTTCAGGAACAAAAATTCAGCTTACATGAGACAGCAGTTCAAACGAGCAGACTATTCATAGCAAAGTCAGGGTTCAGGTTGTCTAGCATAGGGAGGGCTGCCAATGGTGCAATCTCTCCCACACATTCCCTCTGACTAACTCATCTAAACAGGTTTTCATATTTTAGCAGGTCTTAATTAAGGTAAGGGTGTTGATCCTCCCTGGCTACAGTAGTAACCCTTTACTCAGAATGTGGGCGAGACCCACTCTGCCACACTTTAATGAAAAAATGGGTCTTGCAAGCTCATTGAAGTTTTGTAGAGAGGAGAAGAGTCGGAGAGGGAGAAAGTTCCAGAGATACTGTAGGGAGCAGAATGGGCAAAATCTTGCAGGCAAGAGTGGGAGGTAGTAATCAGTTTGCAGGTGAGGCGGCATTCATTTGTGGAGGGAAGTGAGTGGGCAGGAGTGTGAAGGAAGATAAGGTCAATGTTTTCAAGCTCTTTATCAAAAGGATTCACATTTGTATTCAGTAATGAAAAGGTCTATAGTTTGGACATCCGGTCTTTGTTTGATTTAGGGATAACTATTATCTGAAAAAGTTATATCCATTTGGAATTTACCACCATGTAGTATGTAAATAAATACCTGTGCACAGGGGTTTCTGGCAAAATGTTAGCCATGGAGGCAAGAACAGAGCACTGGCCCACAATCAGCTGCCTAGTTAGATTATGGGCATATACAGTATCTTAAACAATATTTGTGGGATATCCCCCATAAACAGCCATATATTAGGGGTTCCCAGGATGTAATACAAAAAGGCAGTAGTGCTAACAGTCAATTCCATTGACAACAACATATAATGATAGGGTAACAGTACTTTCAATACATTTATTGGATGAATATAAATAAAAATAGATTCATTTTCAATAAAAAATGTACCAAATTAATATTGCACAGATAAAAACATATATGGATATGTATACATGTAGCATCTCACCCACAACCTCAAGTCCATTTTGGTATAATGTCCATGAAGCCACTGAGGGGGAACAAAGGTGTTGCCACAGTATTATGGGAGCCTGTCTGCTGAGAATGAATCCTGGTGCCCGCTAGAGGGATGTCCCTTAAAAAATATATGGATACGTTTAGATTAGTGGGTCCTCACAAATTGCGGTGTCCAAGAGTAGCAGTTATATGCAACCGATAGCTGGTGTTTCCTGGTGGCTGATTTCCTGATGTCCCAAAGGCTGCTTTAGGCAGAGTGATAAATCCAAATGGATATGACCAATAGAGGTGAATGGATGAAGGGTGATGATCCTAAATAGTAGGCTGACGCATTTCACTGCATCTAGGTGCAGCTTTATCAAAGGTTTTCAATGTATGTCAATTTACTAATTTCAAACATATGTGCACATAAAATATACATATACAGAACTACATATAAAATTCTTAGGAGGCAGACCCATTTTTAAGTATATTTTCAAAGAAAAAATAATAAATAATTATTAGAAACCCTATTCCAGGACTTCCGGTTTCCCGGCACCCGGTCACGTGATGTAAACAAAAAACAAAAGGGTATATTTTTTTGTTCAAAGGCCGATCGCGACTATTCAATCAGATATTTTCCAGAGGCAGATAGTAAGAAAGACAATATTACATCTAAGTTACCTATTTAGCGATGGCCGTAAGCTCTCTCTGTCTTGATCGGCGGTAATCATTCACCCGGTCACATGTCTCCATCATGTGATCAGGGATGATCTCTATGTGATGTATGGTCACACGACTCATAATACAACCCATCTAAAATGTGGTGGGTGTGGATTTTGGTCCGATCATGTGATCATGTCACATGGTCAGAGTAGGACTGTCGCTAAAGACCATATGGCCTAAAATTCAACCAATCTGAGTAAAAAAAATACCCTTGGAATTATGGGATTTGTAGTAAAGGACACTTTACTATTGTTGTTCTCATACAAATGGAAAAAGATGTTGACGAATGTCCAGACATGTATAATCGCATAATCGATTGATTCTAGATGTAGTGAATAGGCAAACATGATACATAGTTACTAACTAACAACAAATAACATACACATAGGATCTACGAGAAGAAAAGGGAGATCACTACTAGAGACCCAGAAATATTTTTTGGTGGACAATAATATACGAGTGAATTTCTAGCCTATATTATTACAGAATATGTGTCCCAAAAATACAAAGCATAATAGTTTAAACTAATGTTAGGGCACCCATTATGCAAAATCCAAAGTCAAGGCACTTGTCCTATAGGAGAGTACATAATTCTAATCCCTCATATGGACATTGGATCATTTGCTTTAGACATTCCATAAGGGCTAAATAATAATAATAATATTATCATTTACAGAAAATCCACAAATCCCTCACTTCACCCCCTGGGCGACCTATAATTTCTGGTATTGATTCTCTTTCATCTAACTTATCATTTTACGTGGATTAATTTTTACAGCCCCGGATCTCAACACTAAGATCACATATAAAAGACACTACCCATTTTTAACAACTGATACAAAATGTTGAATGGAGAGATTCATATGCTTTTTTAACTATGGATGTGCAAAGTTTATATTCTAATATCCCACATTATTTAGGAATTATTATTATTATTATCATTTATTTATATGGCACCATAAGTGTTCCGCAGTGCCTTACAAAGTACATAGACAAAAAAGTAACCATTGACTTACAATACAATACAATACATGACAGGACATGGATAAACATTGCTATTTTAGTGACATTAACGCCCGCATAAGCAGCCAAGTGTTAGTTGCCCTAGTGGCTAGTAAGAGATAAATTAAATTACAGTAGGGAGAAGCACAAGAGGGTAGAGGGCCCTGCTCGAAAGAGCTTACATTCTTTAAGGGAGGGGAAGACAAACTGGAGTGACACAGAATGGGGTGGGCTGGGAGAAAGGAAGATGTAGCAGCAAGTTAGGATGAGAGCTTGAAGGCTTTAATGAAGTAGTGGGTCTTAAGAGCTCGTTTGAAAGATGGTAGAGAGGTGCAGAGTCTGATAGGGAGAGGGAGGGAGTTCCAAAGGTGAGGAGCAGCACGGGCAAAGTCTTGGAGGTTATTTGTAAAAGACTTAACACAGATGGTGATCTTACAGAAAGACAGGACTTTTCTTCTTGATTCTATTGCTTTTATATTACAGCACAATTATTTTTTATTTTTAGGCACATTTATTTACAAATTATGGGCACGTCCATGGGGACCAGGTTTGCGCCTAGTTAAGCGAACCTGTACATGGGGAGGTTGAAGACCACCTTTTGTGGGGGGTGGATTCAGTGCACACCTGGTCCTTTATGGCCACTATATTGACCTTTTTTCATTTGGGATGGGGATGTAATTTCAGCACAATAATTTGTCACTTTTTTGAACACCAATTCATTTAATCTTCAGTTCACGCATGTTTTTGACACTAACTGGATTTCCTTCCTGGATCTGACTCTAGAGATTCAAAATAACAGTATCTCTACATCCAATTTTTCTAAAGAAGTAGGCAGGGATGCCTACCTACCTTACAATAGTGCACACTACCCCCCGTGGAAAATAAGAATTCTAAAAGGCCAACTACTCTGCTTAAAAAGAAACTGTTTGACTGTTGAATCCTTTGATAAACAGGCTGAAGGTATGATCAATTCCTTTCAGCAATGGGGATATCCAAAACTAGTTGTCAATAAGTCTTTAAATGAAGTCAGAATGACTAATAGAGATGATCTTTTAGCACCGAATAAGAAAAGAGAAAAAGAAGAGAGAGATCTGAGTAAGGAAGTCACCTTTATCTCCACTTTTAATAATCAATAACTACAAGTTAAAAATATAATACGGAAAAATTATAATATTTTGAAACAAGATCATTTTCTATGTGACCTCGTTCGCCCTAAACCTGTAATTATTTTTCGTAAAAATAGATCTTTAAAAACTCTATTGGCACCCAGCTATTTAAAATCATCTATTGGTCAACCATCAGAAAAACCTCAAAACACCTTCTGGCTCCAACATAAACCGAAAGGGTTCTGTAAGTGTGGAAGAAACATATGCGTTACATGAAATTATGTCTCCAACAGAACAACATCTCCGAAGACAAAAACAGCGGAGGCTTATGAAATAAGGAGTATAATGAATTGCAATAGTAGCTATGTCATCTATATATTGAGTTGTGATTGTGATCTTAGATACATTGGGAGAACCATGAGGATGCTCAAATCTAGATTTCTTGAGCACCATAGAAACATCTAAGCATTTTTTGGATCACCATAATGGAGATCCGAAATGCCTAAAATTAGTAGGTTTAGAACACATCACAGTTACTAGACGAGGTGGAGACCGGTATAAAAATTATGTAAATAGGAGGTGTTCTGGATGTTTAGAATGAACTGCATTTATCCGGATGGCCTCAATGAGGCAATAGATTTAAATTCTGTTATTTAATTTAATTTCTCTCAACATCCATAATTGTAGGAGCTTATGGCTGAGTAATGGGAACTAGACACTTCTTCCTCTATATATTTGCATATTTTTCCATTGATGTTCCTTTCTTCCTTTTTACCTTTATTATTTAGCCCTTATGAAATGTCTAAAGCAAATGATCCAATGTCCATATGAGGGATTAGAATTACTTACTCTCCTATAGGACAAGTGCCTTGACTTTGGATTTTGCATAATGGGTGCCCTAACATTAGTTCAATCTATTATGTTTAGTATTTTTGGGCCACATATTCTGTAATAATATAGGCTAGAAATTCA
This sequence comes from Taudactylus pleione, assembly GCA_031769625.1. Lineage (NCBI taxonomy): Eukaryota > Metazoa > Chordata > Amphibia > Anura > Myobatrachidae > Taudactylus > Taudactylus pleione. The sequence goes on from JAUIMM010000178.1 coordinate 19,666,375, forward strand.
CTCATATATTATTGTCCCCAAAAAAATATTTTTGGGTCTCTAGTAGTGATCTCCCTTTTCTTCTCGTAGATCCTATGTTTATGTTACTTGTTGTTAATTAGTAACTATCTATCATGTTTGCCTATTCACTACATCTAGAATCAAACGGTTATGCGATTATACATGTCTGGACATTCTTCAACATCTTTTTCCATTTGTATGAGAACAACAACAGTAAAGTGTGCTTTATTACTTATCCCATAATTCCAAGGGTATCTTTTTACTCAGATTGGTTGAATTTTAGGCCATATGATCTTTAGCGACAGTCCTACTCCGACCATGTGACATGATCACACGATCGGACCAAAATCCACGCCCACCACATTTTAGATGGGTTGAATCATGAGTGTGTGACCGTACGTCACATAGAGATCATCCCCGATCACAAGATGGAGACATGTGACCGGGTGAATGATTACCGCCGATCAAGACATAGAGAGAGCTTACGGCCATCACTAAATAGGTAACTTAGATGTAATATTGTCTCTCTTACTATCTGCCTCTGGAAAATATCTAATTGAATAGCCGAGATTGGCCTTTGAACAAAAAAAATATACCCTTTTGTTTTTTGTTTACATCACGTGACCGGGTGCCGGGAAACCGGAAGTCCTGGAATATGGTTTCTAATATTAATTTATTATTTTTTCTTTGAAAATATACTTAACAATGGGTCTGCCTCCTAAGAATTTTATATGTATTTCTGTATATGTATATTTTATGTGCACATATGTTTGAAATTAGTAAATTGTCTATATATGGTACTTCCAAATTTAAATCAGGTGCAAATCAATTATCCCTGTTTTGAGGGGTATAAAAGCACCATTTTGGACATACATTGAAAACCTTTGATAAAGCTGCACCCAGATGCAGTGAAACGCGTCAGCTTCTATTTAGGATCATCACCCTTCATCCATTCACCTTTATTGGTCATATCCATTTGGATTTATCACTCTGTCTAAAGCAGCCTTTGGGACAACAGGAAATCAGCCACCAGGAAACACCAGCTATCGGTTGCAGCCAATATCTGCTACTCTTGGACACCACAATTTGTGAGGACCCACTAATCTAAACGTATCCATAGATTTTGGAAGGGACATCCCTCTAGCGGACACCAGGATTCATTCTCAGCAGACAGGCTCCAATAATACTGTGGCAACACCTTTCTTCCCCCTCAGTGGCTTCATGGACATTAGACCAAAATGGACTTGAGGTTGTGGGTGAGATCCTACATATCCATATATGTTTTTATCTGTGCAATATTAATTATGGACATTTTTATTGAAAATTAATCTATTTTTATTTATATTCATCCAATAAATGTATTGAAAGTACAGTTACCCTATCATTATACAGTATGTTGTAGTCAATGGAATTGACTGTTAGCGCTACTACCTTTTTGTATTGTATTTGTGGCAGGGAGTGACAATCCCTTTTATTAGTAGGTGCTAGAGCAAACAACTCCTTCCAGTGCTTGTTTTTACTAACTAGGGCCCTCATTCAGAGCCGCTCGTAAGCGGCAGTACGCTCGTTCCGAGCGATATTTGCACATCCGCGCATGCGTACGGTTTTTAGTACGCATGCGCGAACCAGTCAGTGCGGCCGAAAATCGTTTGTTCGCTATATAGCGAGTGCCTGCTAATTTGAGTGACAGAATGAGGCGTATGTGGGTGGTAACAGGGGAAGGTGCTTGAAAAGGGGGAGTGGAGATCAGAACGCAGGCGTGCTTAAAGGTCAAAGCGGGCGTTTTATGGGTGTGCATAATTAATACAGCAGCGTCATTCACCACGTCACTGGGTTATTTTATAGTCAGAACTGCTCGCAATATTGTGGTTGAAAAAACCAACCACAAGAATAGCGAGCAGTTCATACGCTGTTCGATGTACTCGATTAATCTAATAAATAGCGGACATGACGTATGATGCGAGCGGCCAGGGGGCGTTTTTATCAAATAAACGAGCGTATGTTTTGCTCGCTCGTTCAGACATGGAGGCGGCAACAGACCGCAAAGAGCGAACGGTTCATTTGAATAGCCACCCCCTTTTTATGAACGAGCGAGCGTTAATTGTGAGCGGCTCTGAATGAGGGCCTAGGTTCCCAGGATGTACCATGGAGGGACCGCAGCAGATATTTCCCATATATGCCATGTCCCTCCATTTCCAATGGCAAAAAAGCACCCACACATTTAACAAGCTCAAGTCATCTTAAGAAGGTATTAGCCTATAGTAAACTATGAGCTACTGTACTGCAATGTTTTTCAGAGAGGCAACCACCGGATCCCTCTCCAGTAGCCCCCAGTGACGCATGGTCCAGCAACAGCCGAGAATGCATAGTAAGCACACAGATGTTATACCCGGAAGCAAAGTGATAGTATGATAAGCTATTACTCTGCTTCCAGATGTTTGCCGGGATGGGCTCCCACATCCCGGCAAGAGATTCTTACTAAATTTGAGTGAAAATTTACACTTGCAAATTTAAGTGTAAAGTATCACATTTGCATTAAAAATGCAGATTGTGATAAACATTCCCCTAAAGGTGGGTGCACACTGACAGATATATTGGCCAATCAATTGATCGGCCAATATATCTGCTGCCTGTCGGTCAGTGTGTACCAATGATACGGCTACGCAGACCCAACACAGAGTGATTGACAGGAAGTGCCATTTGTGGGTGGTGACGGGGGGGTGGTCAGGGAAATGCAGATGTGCCAGTGTGTTCACACACCATTGCAGGGGCGTGCACAAATTAACCACTGTGATACCATATGCAGCCTGAGGCCTCATAGCGTGCGCTGAAGTGAGCAATGCCTGAGTGAGGTCTGACCTGCCTTAAGTGTGTGTATGGGTCCTATGTTACTCGATGTTACTGATTATTTTGCTATGTTGCCAAAGTATACGGGTGTGAGTAAGGGGAAGTGGGGATCCTTATGAGACTGTGATCACAATGCAAATGCAGACATTTGAATATCACCACTGATATTAGCAACTGCATTGCATGCATATAAGCAGAATAGCGATTCTGCTGAATCAGGCACTCATTCTTTGTGCTTAAAATTGTTTTCCTTCTGAGTTTTATGATTTGCTTGAGGAGTTTAGGAGATTGTGTTTGTTTGTGGGAGGTTTCTAAGGATTCTGGTAGATTGGTATGCAATGTTAAGTTATGTGTGTGTTACTTTTTAAGACAATATGCAGATTTAATGATAGAGGGGTTGATTCTGAGTTGGGAGCAAGGCAAAACAAGCAAGTAACTTGGCACCTTGGCAAAACCATTGAGAGGGGAATGTCCAAATTAAATCTAAATGACATTGTACAAAATAAAGCTGTCCAGCATTTGTTGGCAAAAGTTCATGCAAAAGCAGCCAGAATTTATCCTGCATGCAAAAAAATTATAATTATGTGTTTGTACTCCTAACATTGCAGCATGGTTTGTCCAGATGCAAAGTTACTTGCTTATTTTGCTTTACTCCCAACTCAGAATCAGCTCCAGAGCATCTAACAACTGTGTTGTAGACTTCCCACACAGTGGAGAGTTGTCTGTCTGTTAATCTCAATATAGTCCTGTATGGAAGCCGAGATGAGTTCTTTGAATTGCAATATTTTCAAGAGAGTCTCATTTAGACACCATGGCGGGCAGTCACCTCAAAAGTCAAATGATTCTACAGTTATTTATGGTTCAGACCAGGCGTTGTTAACAATATCAGCTTGTAATGTATTAAATAACTGCAACCCAAAAACCTACCAATAGAAGACTACATTTTGTGTGGGAAAGAGTAAAAGGTATAGTCATGAGATGGTTGATGAACTGACCAGTTTCAAATACATTTGTACAGGGATTTTGTATAAGCTGTCAGTGGAGGACGTGAAAGCATTGTGCTATGATCTCCTGCCGCCAGAGAAAGCTTTTGCAAAGATAGTGTAGAGTATGTCCAAAAATAGTCTGCTTGACCTGAGGTGGGGACATAGATATTAGCACAGATAACATGTAATGCTGGGTACACACTAGACTATGTGTGTACCCAGCGACGGAAGATGCGACAGCACAATATGGGTGGTTCGTACATACTGCAAGATCTGGTGTACAACTGCCCTATATGTCGTTGCTGCGCTGCATCCAAAGGCAGGGTGTTAACCGCCGAATCTTCAGATTGGCCTAAACTGAAGGCAGATCTGAAGATATGACGTACGGGAGCACGCAATAGTGCGTACACACTGGACAATGTGGATGATTTGTCGTTCCGATTCGTCCCAAAATGACAAATCATCCAATATATTGTCTAGTGTGTTCCCAGCTTTAATGACCAATTATGCCCACCAAAATGAGATAATGTCCATCTGGATCAAATTTACATTAGCAATCATGAAGGGGGCAGAGTTATGAATGGAAGCAACTACTCTGTTCTTTTCTTAGGTGACTGAAGGCATAGTATACTGATATATAGCGGCGGATAGTCAAATAAAAGTGGCCACTCTTCTTAAAGTGGGTCTCCTGCGAAAAGCAATATCCCCTTTCAGAATATATATTGTTTTAAATAACATTGACCATTTTGGGGGGACAGTCAATCTCATAGTTTTGAGAGACAAAAAAATGATTGGCATTGTAACTGATCTGAGGTTGATGAATGGCGGCACTTATAAAACAAGGTTACCTGCCAACTTTGACACAACAAAGTGTTGTGAGCTACAGTTCTATGGGGAATTAGCTTGTGTATGTTCAGGGTGCAGGGGTTAGGAGAGGTGGGATTGAGTAGATAAGGGCTTCAGGAACAAAAGGTTGGTACACTAAAGTGGAGCCAATAGATTTGTGTGGGAAAATAGCAATCATAGTGTACAGTACATTTGAGAAGAATATATGCATAATTATTTGCACAATGATCAATACCTTGTAGCCAGTCACAAACAGTTTTGGACCAGCAACCAACACCTGTTGACTATCTTACAGAACCTTTTGAGTAGTAGCCTGCATATCAGAATGGTACACATTATAATTAGTTATTAGTGCCCTTTTACCAGCACTGATTATCTATAAACCTACCACCCTCTGACCAGCAACCAGCTATCTGTGTTCAGTATCAAGAGAGCCCTGGCAAGTAAACATAACTTGCTGCCATCAAGAGCAGAATTAGCATTGTTCCAAACATTTATAGATTCTAAGCTCCCAATAGGGACTGTCTTACCTCTTTGTCTGTTATTACCCAGTCCTGTTTTACTACTGTTGTGTTCCAGAGACACCGGGCTGCAACTTTAACAGCACAGGAAATAATTTTAAATATGTACAAAGTTGCAGATTAATCACAACACTACTGTGTAAAAAAGCAGTGGCAGCTGCATCATAGCACTTCGTATACAGATTCAGAATTATTTGCACGCACAAGTACAAGTGTTGCATACCATATTAATTAATCAGTGCAGTCTCGTTAGGTGGTTTTGTCGCATCCAATTGTTTCATTTGTGTGACAAAGACACATATTACAGCAAATAAGATGTTCAGTGCAAGCCAATTCAGACAGGACCAGGAGCGCCAAGAAGGGCTGTATAGCATGACTACAGCACTAGTATATGAGGCACATCTGTATGCTATTTTTGGCTCTATAGTGAGGGCTTGAAAATCGATTTACTGATGAGTCCAAGTCCTATGCTGATGCAGATTTTTTTTAAAAAGCTTTATATCTTTCATATGTGCAGTTCAAACTACTAGTGCAAGTCTAGATCATGCAAAATGTGGTTCACTGGCAATGGTTGATTTTGACTTTCTCCCATCTACATCTGAAAAGTATGCAAACCCTGAAGCAGAGGCAGGTGAGAATCCCAACATCGACAATACCCCAAAGAACTTGATACTTATACAGGATTAATGTTTATTTTTAGGAACCAAGAAAAAGAGCAAGGAATATTTACTTGTATAAAAATGATTTCTCCGATATTCAAACACGGAGATATAGTTCTTATTTGATAAGAGATTAAGGGGTATATTGACTCAACATCGCATTTGTTGTCTAATTTAGACTGGCGGGCATCAACAGTGGATTGCAGTCTAAAAAAGTATTTACTATGCATTGGGCTTGACTGTTATTTATTATGTGACATTGATATCTGTCAGATTTCAGCACCCTATTTTGCAGCAAATGTGAAGACAATCCACTGTCAATCTGGTGCAGATTTAAAGCACATCACAAATCACTATGATCTGTTCAGACTTTGTTTTATTAATATGGCTAAAATGGTGTAAAATAGACAAAAAGTTGTGTGGGGTCGCCACTCCCAATAATTAACTAGGTCGTTAAGTTTAGGCTGGTATTCTAAAATAGGGGGAAAAACTGCATAGGGTCCCCCCTATTTTCCAATAACCAGCACTAGGCTGAACCAACCAGGGCAGCTGGTGCTATAGCAGGTGGACACACAGCATGGGGTACCCCTACCATGATGGAAACCAGGCCCAAACAGGGCAGCCCAGAGTTGGGGTCCCCCTCTCATCTATCCAACATTCCTACTATATCAATCCGTTGATCAATTATTCAACTACCCCAGGGGGGCTTTGCTTCCTTGCCTCCTACTATAATTTTGCTCTACCCAGTCGATGTATACACTACATTTCTTAATATTGTTTTTACATATTTGGGATTTGGATGACAGTTTCCATTGTGTTGCAAAGAATGGCTAAGCCTAGTATCCTAGTAAGACAAAGAATTTGCCGCTGGAAAATATTGTGCATTAGCAAAATACAATTGTGAGATTGTAGACTGTGCAATAGACCTCCACAGTATTAGCATTGTCATTCTGTTTTTGTTTGGATTTTATTTTTCTGGAGGGAGGGGGCAACATTCTATATCAGTCAGCTATTTGTAAGGATATTATCTAATATGAAGATTTGCTTTTTAAATTTGAGTTCCATACTTGCATCAGACCTGAGCCAGGACTCGGTTCTACTCGTAACAATAAAAGTGATCCAAGTCGGGTCTCGATTTGACTCAAAACCCCAAAGTTTGGGTGTATTCAATTTTCTGCAAAACCTAACTGCATATCTCTACTTCCTAGACCTCATTTTCACCATTATCTCAGCATATTATCAATTTTAACATTTGCTGATCTTGCAGCCAACTCTATGTCAGCCTCAAAAAGATAATTTAAAAAGTACAAAATACAGTACATGAAAAAAGAATGAAAACCAAAAGTGGTTCTTAATGTTTCAAATGAAATACAATAGTGGTCTTGTATGCATGTTCACAAATCTATTATTGGAACAACTGTAGATGCTATTTCTGTATATTTTACTCTATTATATTGGAAAGTGTTTCCTTGGTTCTGGTATTTAACTGAAATATATTTAGCACTAAGGAATTTATTTGTGTGGCTTAGTTTTATGCATGTTGGGCTAATGTTAAGTTGGACTCATGCCAGCTTGTGTATGCAGAAATCATCTTCTCCAACACAGAACCCTTGATCTTAAACCACAATCTTCTTTACTTCACCTTGCTTCCTGCAAGGCTCACTGAGCAGCGTAGGACAGCATACATGACCTTATGATCCAACTGCACTTATCTTTAAGAATAAGCTTGGCTACAACAGCCCTCCACTGATTAAATGACAGCCAGTTAAATAGCAGAGAGTACTGTGTGTCAATGGCAGTTATAGGTGCACTTGCACTTCTGTCTACTGCTCCTTGCTTCTTGTCGGATTCTGGTACTTAACCTTTGCCTGGAATACTGACCACTCTTTATCTCCCACCTTACTTTACCTGGCATACTGATCACAAAATGTCTACCTTCTGCTGGCCTGGACGTACTCTGTCACCAGTCCAAAACCTCTTCTTGGATGTTAGTGCATCTAAATATCCTTAATATGACCCCTAGCCTTCACACTACACCTCTCTTGACCACTATACTGGTTCCCTATACCCGGCAGAATCCAAAATAAACTTTTCATGAACACTTTAATGTACACTATAATACACAAAACATTCCCCTCATATATATATGATCTAGTAACAACATACATTTTGATCTTCTTCTGACCTTCGCCTTGCATCACACTGTTTCAATGTGAGCCTGTTCAGTATAGTCTATCCATCCCTTACCTTACTGCTCCTTTGAGTACTATGAGCTACAACTCCAATCTCCTTTCAGGAATCCACTAACTCCAATAATGTAAGTGTTTCCTTCTTCATTAATGTTGTATATACTAGATATATTTTTGTTTATATGATTTATTTGTTACAAGTCCAGTCCAGGACTTGTACATGGCTCAAGATTCTCCTGCTCCTGATCCTGTTCCCCCTGGACCTGCCCCCAGGAGATCCAGACATCTGAGACCTGGCCTGGGTTCCTCCCATGTCACCTGATAAGTCCTTCCTCTATTTAAACTCACGGAACTTTTGCTGCCTCGCTTGCTATAGTGTTTACTTCAGTGCTCAGCTCTGCTGCATGGTCAGCATTACTTACTTGCTACAAGTCCTCCATGTCTCCTCCGACTGCTTGGCCGCTCCAGGACACACTTCCTCTCAGCCGCCATTGTGCTGTCTCCAGCTCTTTTAGCTGTAACACAAGCTGTTGTCTGCTGTCGGCTGACACTAAGGGTGTACTCAGCTTCCTGACCGACTCTCTCGGCAACACCTGCAGCGCTGCTATTCCAGCCTCCGTCTGAACCCGGTTGCATCATCGGCACTCAGCTGCCACAGTACCAGCAGCACCTCCAGGACATGGTCTATCATTACAGCTCCTGCATCCTCGTGCTGTCATCGGCTCCTCAAGCTGCAGCACCCAATGCTTTCCAGCACCATCAGCCGTACCATCGGTCCAATGGCAGTCATCATCGGCTGATTAGCCACATCATCGGCCCATTGGCCGCAACATCAACCGACTGGTCACAGCATCGGCTCACCAGCCGCAACTTAGGCCCATTGGCCTTCATCATTGGCTTATTAGCCACCTCATCAGCCCATTGGCCACAACATCAACCGACTGGTCACAACATCGGCTCACCAGCCGCAACTTAGGCTAGTTGACCTTCATCTTCGGCTTGTTAGCCACATCATCGGCCCATTGGCCGCAACATCGACCCACTGGTCACAACATCGGCTCACCAGCCGCAACTTAGGCCCGTTGGCCTTCATCATTGGCTTATTACCCGCATCATCGGCCCATTGGATGCAACATCGACCCACTGGTCACAACATCGACTCACCGGCCGCAACATCGGCCCATTGGCCACTTTCATCAGCTCATTAGCCACACCATCGGCCCAGTGGCCGCACCATCGGCATTAGCCGCATTATCGGTTCTTAAAGACCGCAACAACCAGATTCTCATCTCTCCCCACATCATTTGTTCCACCACCGGCCTTCTTAGGAACTCCAGTTCTGACATCTACTTCCTGTCTATCTGGACTCTAATAGCTACCATAAAGTTATAGCCAGAGACCGTAACATTATTATACATACTGACTGGTGCTGCAGATTTTTGTTAGTCATTATAAAAAAAAAATGATGATGACGATACTGTGATCACCACATCTGCTCATTCCACAATGTTTTAGCACATGAGATAACACCGAAAAGTAATTTGTGTTCTAAGGGCCTGAGGGCCTGATTCAGAGTCGCTCGTAAGCGGCCGCTCGTTCGCTCCGAGCAATGTTCGCACATCTGCGCATGCGTATGGATTGTAATGCGCATGCGCCAAACAGTCAGTGCGGTTGGAAATCGTGTGTTCGCAAAATAGCGAGTGCCTGCTAATTTGAGTGACAGGATGAGGCGTTTGTGGGTGGTAACAGGGGAAGGTGCTTGAAAACGTGGAGTGGAGATCCGAACGCAGGCATGCCAAACGGTCAAAACGGGCGTTTTAAGGGTGTGCATAATTAACAAAGCAGCGTCATCGGCCACGTCACCTTGTTGTTTCTTAGCCTGAACTGTTCGCATGATTGCAGTAGGAAAATCCAACCACAAGCACTGCGAGCAGTTCAGACGCCTTTTGATGTACTCGATTAATCTAATAAATAGCGGAGATGATGTAGGATGCGAGCGGCCAGGGGGCGTCTTTACAAAATAGCGAGCGCATGTTTCGTTCACTCACTCAGACATAGAGGCGTCAACAGACCGCAAAGAGCGGACGCTCAATTTAAATAGCCAGCCCCTTTTTCTGAATGAGCGAGCGCAAATAGTGTCCGGCTCTGAATCAGGCCCTGATTCAGCAGAGGACAGAATTGCAAAGCTGTACACAAGTAGCTTTGCATTCCATCCTGAAAAAATGCAAATGCAGCAGGAGGTGTCTGACACCTTCTTGCTACATCTGCGTCCTAGCGCTGTGACTGAGGACGCAGCCTGGGATAATCCTTGCAACCAGTCGCGATGGTTGCTCCTTTTGTCAGGCTGCGGTAGCTGAAGCATACCACAACCTGGACAGGTCCTGTAAGCCTGCAAGGCAAGGAGTTCTGCATCCATATACGCAGATCCTGCCTTTCCACTCCCAGAAAACATGGGTGACACACCTACGTTTCCAGGAACGCAAACCATGACTGCAATACAAATGCTTCTGCCTGTTAGGCAGAGGCATACGGGAGACCTGCATGCGATTTTTCAGTACTCATTCTGCACATGTGCATAACGGGTTTGGTTTATGTGCAGATTCCAGATAATAGTGAATCTGCAATCAGGAACTGTTGAATCAGGCCCTAAAGGAGCGTACACACTAGATGATATGCTTCCTGAGCGATATCGTCTAGTGTGTCCCCAGCAGGGTGTGCTCAATGTCGTTCATGACATTGAGCACACCCGCTGAATGATATCATTAATGATATCGTTCAGCGCCATGCTCTCTCCCCCATTCCCCATCATGCAGCAACCTGATGACATCGTCAGGTTGGTCTGCATGTATACTCGATGAACGATAATGATGAACGACCCGAGGGAATACGCGTCGTCGTTATCGTTTATCGTTTTAATGTTAAAAATGGATGATAAAGTGGATGACTGAACGATAACAATATCGTTATCGTTCAGTCGTCCACTTTAATCGCCCAGTGTGTACGCACCTCAAGTGTGCTGCCAAAACTGCTCTTAATCTGCAAACAATGTGTTTCAGTTAGCCTCCACCTATATTCTGCATTGTTAGCTAGTATAAATCACAAGAATGTACTTGTAATATAAAACCTCATTGTAAAGTTTAATTGTGCCATGTTACAAATCTCCCTGTGTAGGAATTTTGCTATTGACTATTTGTCTGTTCACAAACTCTCCTTTGCCTGACAAATGTGCTCCTATTTTTGACAACTTGGTCCTGATTTTGGCCTGTATAACTAATTACCTGCTTGCTGCATGACAGCCTTTTACTATTTTGGAAATGTACTCCGGTTTAAATGTCACAAGCAGTGTACCGATCAAATTAAGTGTTACAAGTGTTCCTAAAAATATTTTTGGAAATTAATTATGACACCTAAATGTAGGAACCCAATACTGAATAGAGAAAAGATGGTGGTGCCTTAATATTAGTTTTGTATCTTTGCCTTGGTATATGTGAGGCAGAGATGCAACCAGAGTCTATGGGGTAAATTTACTAAGAATTGAGTTTGGTCGAGTTTTTTAGTTTTTAAACTCACTTTGCTTTATCAAAACTCGAGAGTTTTCCCTTTTAAAACGTGCAAATTTACTAAGAAGTGCGTTCAGCTGAAAGTGAGTTTTTCGATGGTGAAGCAGATCGAGTTTTTTCGCCCAAATTGCGAGTTTAAAGGAAAAGTTAGAGGAGAGTTTAAGGAGAGTTTAGATGAGAGTTTAGATGAGATTACTCACCCAAGATTGCAGTGTTTTCTCTCTGCAAAACTCACCCAAGCAAGCAGCCTGCAAATATCAGTGAAATATGTGAAGGCTGCTTGTGTATTGAACCTGTAAAAAAAGTGTTAAATGTTAGATAAAAAATGACATAGGGTCCCTCCCCCAAAAGCATAACCAGCCCCGCATTTGCCAGCCACTCCTGGTTCCTAAAATTATGGGGAACAAAATGAGTAGGGTTCCACCGTAATTTAAGAACCAGCACCAGGCAGCAGGGCCAGACCTGGTTTAAATATAGGGAGAAAAAAAATGGCATGAGGTTCCCCGTATATTTAAAACCAGCTCCAGACCCTTTCTAGCAGGGGACTGATGCCACAGCCAGGGGTGCCCTTTCACCGGGCCCCCCAGCCACAGCATCAGCCCTGACCACTAGTCAGCCCAGGCCAGGGATCCATGAGGAGTTGGGGAACCCTCCTATAAAGGTGTCCCCCTCTCCAGGGCACCCCTGTCCCTGGCAACCTAGGGTGGTGGGTGCCAGGTTGATAGTGTTAGTGTGTAATGTAAAATAAATGGTTAAATATTGTCTTTAGCTGTGGAACTATGCATACCAGCAAGCCTCCCCTGCATGCTGGTATTTGGAGAACCACAAATACCAGCATGCGGGGCATTACAGGCCCACTGGTACTTTTAGTTCCGCAGCCAAAGCAATACAAAAAAGACACAACATACACCGCGAAAGTAACATTTTATTATAACATACATGCACACTCACACTCACACATACTCACCTAGTATCCGAAGAAATCCATAGGGGTACCTATAAAAAATAATCCATACTCACCTCACCTATGCGTAGTTCACTTCTCCAAATAGGCATCCTTGGGGTTAAAACAAAAAAATGGGTGCTCCCGAATCCAAGCCGGACTGAGTAAAGATATGTGTTTCCACATACCTTTACTACGCGAGAATGACCGGGGCACGCGTGTGCCCCGTCATTGAAGGAGCCACCAGCCAATCAGTGTGCATCTCCGTCGGAGCAGCTCACAGATTGGCTGTGTGCAATCAGCCTGTCTCCCCATAGACTTCAAAGGGGAGAATTCTCCATTGAAGTATATGGTGGGAACTGCGACATTGTATCTACTGCTGTAACCACAAGGATAATTGAGGTGAACCTTGTGGTTACATCAATGATACAATGTAGCGATTCTCACCATAGACTTCAATGGAGAATTCTATCCATTGAAGTCTATGTGGGAGACAAGCTGACCACACACAGCCAATCAGCGAGCTGCTCTGACGGTGATGCCCGCTGATTGGCTGGCGGCTCTATCAATGACGAGGCACACGTGTGGAAACACATATCTTTACTCAGTCCATATTGGATTCGGGAGCACCCATTTTTTTGTTTTGACCCCATGGATGCCTACTTGGAGTAGAGGATGTGAACTGCGCATAGGTGATGTGATTATGGATTTTTTTTATAGGTACCCCTATGGATTATTTCGAATACTAGGAGAGTATGTGTGATAGTGAGTGTGAGTGTGGATGTATGTTATAATAAAATGTTACTTTCACGGTATATGTTGTGTTTTTTTTTGTATTGCTTTGGTTGCGGAACTACAAGTACCAGCAGGCCCATAATGCTCTGCATGCTGGTATTTGTGGTTCTCCAAATACCAGCATGCAGGGGAGGCTTGCTGGTATGTGTAGTTCCACAACTAAAGACAATATGTAACCATTTATTTACACTAACACACTGACACTATCAATCCGGCACCCACCGCCCTAGGGTGCCCGGGATAGCCCCGGGCTATCAGCCTAGGACAAGGGTGCCCTGGAGAGGTGGACCACTTTATTGGAGGGGTCCCCAACTCCCCAGGGATCAATGGCCTGGACTGACTAGTGGTTAGGGATGATGCTGTGGCTGGGGGGCCCGGTGAAAGGGCTCCCCTGTCTTTGGCATTAGTCCCCCACTAGAAAGTGTCTGGAGCTGGTTTTAATTAGGGATGAGTGGGTTCGGATTTATGGAATCCAAAGCCCCCCGAGCCCCCTCGATCCAAGTTGGATCCGAGTCAGGCTCGGGTTTTCCTGCCTAACTCGGATCTGAAATCGAGGCAAAACGTCATCATCCTGCTGTCGGATCTCGCGGGTTTTGGATTCTATAAAAGGTCGGCACCATTTTTCACTCCAGCTGTGGACAGTGAAGAGGGAGGGTGGGAATTAGGGCTGGCTGGGCTGTGTTGTATTGTGCTGTGCTGCTGTTGTCCATAGGGGCTGTGTCCACTAATCCAAAAGTCCATAGGGGCTGGCTGGGCTGTGTTGTGCTGCTGTTGTCCATAGGGGCTGGCTGGGCTGTGTTGTTCTGCTGTTGTCCATAGGGGCTGGCTGGGCTGTGTTGTACAGTCAGTTGTCCATAGGGGCTGTGTCCACTCCAAAGTCTATAGGGGCTGGCTGGGCTGTGTTGTGCAGTGTCCCATAAAGGCTGTAGTACTAAAGGGATGCTGTACTGTTGTCCAGGGGGTGATCTGTCCATCAGGGGTGCTCCCCCCAAATGCAAAAAAACAATTAATTTTTTCTGTGTTTGTGAATTGTGTGCACTGTAGCCGCACGTTCATCAGCAAAGTAGCGCCAAGCGTGCACCTGCGTCATAAGTAAAGGGCCGGCTGGCTTGTCTGTTAAAGGCTGGTGTAACCCCCAAAGCGCACTTCAAAATAAATAAAAAAATATTTTTTTCTGTGTTTGTGAATTATGTGGGCTGTAGCCGCACGTGCATTAACAAAGGAGCAGCGCCAAGGGTGCCCCTGTGTCATAAGTAATGTGCTGGCTGGCTCATCTCTTAAAGGGTGGTGTAACCCCCAAAGTGCACTCCAAAAAAAAAAAATTCTTCTTTTCTGTGTTTGTGAATTGTGTGTGCAGTAGCCACACGTGCATCAACAAAGGAGCAGCGCCAAACGTGTGCCTGTGTCATAAGTAAAGGGCCGGCTGGCTTGTCTGTTAAAGAGTGGTGTAACCCCCAAAGCGCACTCCAAAATAAATAAAAAAATTATTGATACTGTATTTGTGAATTGTGTGCGCTCTAGCCGGATGTTCATCAACAAAGTTCCGCCAAGCGTGCACCTGTGTCATAAATCAAGGGCCGACTGGCTTGTCTGTTAAAGGGTGCTGTAACCCCCAAAGTGCACTCCAAAATAAATAAAAAAATATTTTTTTCTGTGTTTGTGAATTGTTTTTGCTGTAGTCGCACGTTCATCAACAAAATAGCGCCAAGCATGCACCTGTGTCATAAGTAAAGGGCCGGCTGGCTTGTCTGTTAAAGTTTCGTGTAACCCCCAAAGTGCACTCCAAAAAAAATTACAAATTCTTCTTTTCTGTGTTTGTGAATTTTGTGGGCTGTGGGTTGCATTAACAAAGGAGCAGCGCCAAGCGTGCGCCTGTGTCATAAGTAAAGGGCTGTCTGGCTTATCTTTTAAAGGGTGGTGTAACACAATTCACAAACACAGAAATAAATATTTTTTTATTTTTTTGGAGTGCACTTTGGGAGTTACAGCACCCTTTAACAGACTTATGACACAGGCACGTGCTTGACGCTGTTCCTTTGTTGATGCACATGTGGCTACAGCGCACACAATTCACAAACACAGAAAATAAGAATTTTTTATTTTTTGGGGGGGTTACACCACCCTTTAACAGACGAGCCAGCCAGCCCTTTACTTATGACACAGGCGCATGCTTGACGCTGCTCCTTTGTTGATGCACATTTGGCTACTGCACACACAATTCACAAACACAGAAAAGAAGAATTTTTTATTTTTTTTGTAGACAACAACTGTCTTGCCATATTTACCATATGTAAAGGTGAAATAAGTAGGGGTAGGGACGTTAACCACCTAGGAACATCCTCCCTTATACGGTACCTGCAGCATGTTCATAAAAAGTTACTGTCAAGTTCAGAAACTTTGGCGAAGACCGTAAGCAGTCCAGGGACACCTAAATCCCTTTGTCCTGTTGTATCCAGTCGCCTGCAAACCACACCATCAACTCCCTCCTCATCAATTTCCTCCTTAGTCAGGATCAGAAGTAGTCCTGCAGGCCATGTCACTGGCATGACTGACTCCTCTCCTATCTGGGATTCCTCCGGAGGATCCTTCATTGCTACACCTACTGCTGCCACTGCTGCTGTTGCTGCTGGGAGTCATTCATCATCCCAGAGAGGAAATAGGAACACTTTTACTTAGCAATTGACCCTCCAACAGTCCTTAGCGAGGAGGATGAAATACAACAGCAGTCATCCTGAAGCAAAGCGGATAACTGAGGCCTTGACTGCTATGTTGGTGTTAGATGTGCGTCCGGTATCCACCATTAGTGCAGTGGGATTTAGACAATTGATGGAGGTAGTATGTCCCCTGTTCCAAATCCCATCTAGATTCCACTTCACTAGGCAGGCGATACCAAGAATGTACAGAGACATCAGAAAAAGTGTCCTCAGTGTCCTAAAAAATGCGGTTGTACACAATGTCTACTTAACCATGGACATGTGGACAAGTGGAACAGCAGCATCACCAGTAGCAGCAGCTCAGAAACGCCAGCCCGTTCCAAGGCAGGCTATGCTGTATATCACCGGTTTCAGTAAGAGGCACACCACCGACAACCTCTTAGAGAAACAGAGGGAAATCATCGCCCAATGGCTTACCCCACTAAGACTCTCAAGGGGTTTTGTGATATCTGACAATGCCACCAATATTGTGCAGGCATTACATCTGGGCAAATTCCAGCATGTCCCATGTTTTGCTCACACAATAAATTTGGTGGTGCAGAATTTTCAGAAACACAACAAGGACATGTAGGATATGCTTTGGGTGGCTCAAAAAATTGAAGCAAGAGGTTGTGACGCGGTGGAACTCAACCCTCTATATGCTTCAGAGGATGGAGGTGTAGCAAATGGCTATTCAAGCCTATACATCCACCTATGACATAGGCAAAGGAGGGGGTATTATTATTATTATTATTATTATTATTACCAGTTATTTATATAGCGCACACATATTCGCAGCGCTTTACAGAGAATATTTGGCCTTTCACATCAGTCCCTGCCCCAGTGGAGCTTACAATCTATGTTCCCATGCTCACACACATACACACTAGGGTTAATTTTTTTAGGTTTTGGAGCCAATTAACCTACCAGTATATTTTTGGAGTGTGGGAGGAAACCGGAGTACCCGGAGGAAACCCACGCAAGCACAGGGAGAATATACAAACTCCACACAGTTAGGGCCGTGGTGGGAATCGAACCCACGACCTCAGTGCTGTGAGGCAGTAACGCTAACCATTACACCATCTGTGCTGACTCAAGCGCAGTGGAGAATGATTTCTGTGTTGTGCAAGGTTCTCCAGCCCTTCGAACTTGCCACACGTGAAGTCAGTTCAGACACTGCCAGCTTGAGTCAGGTCATCCCCTCATCAGGCTTTTGCAGAAGCAGCTGGAGAAAGTGAGGGAGGAGCTAAGACAGAGCAATTCTGCTCGGCATGTGGTACTTGTGGATGAAGCCCTTCATTTGCTGTGCCAGAATTCGAGGGTGGTCAATCTGTTGAAATCAGACCACTACATTTTGGCCACCGTGCTTGATCCTAGGTTTAAAGCCTATATGGTGTCTCTCTTTCTGGCTGACACAAGCCTGCAGAGGTGCAAAGACCTGCTGGTGAAAACACTGTCAGCTGAAGTGGAATGTGACACATCAACAGCTCCTTTTCTCCCGCAACTGGGGCTGCCAGGAAACAACTTAGGTATCCTAAGCAACCTGCTGGCTGTTATGCAGGGCAGGCAGGACCAAGTTTGGACATCTTGTCCAGACTGAAGGACCTGGCAACAATTTCTGACATGTCTACTGTTACTGCATATGATACTGTCACCATTGACAGAATGGTGGAGGATTACATCGGTGACAGCATCCAAGTAGACATGTCAGACAGTCCGTACTTGTACTGGCAGGAAAAAGAGGCAATTTGGAGGCCCCTGTACAAACTGGCTCTATTTTACCTAAGTTGCCCCCCCTCCGGTATGTGTACTCCGAGAGAGTGTTTAGTGTAGCCGGGAACCTTGTCAGCAAAAGGCGTAGGAGGTTGCTTCCACAAAATGTGGAGAAGATGATGTTCATCAAAATGAATTATCAATTCTTCCAGGGAGACCAGCCTCCAGAACATACAGAGGGACCTGTGGTGGTGGATTCCATCAGGGACAAATTAATACTCTGTGAGGATGAGGATGTACACAACACTGAAGAGGGTAAGGAATCGGTGGATGAGGAGGATGAGGATGACATCTTGCCTCCTTAGAGCCAGTTTGTGCAGGGACAGATTAATTGCCAGCTTGTTCTGTGGGGGCCCAAACAAACCAATAATTTTAGCAACAGTCGTGTGGCACACCCTGGCGCTAAAATTATTAGTTTGTTAAAGTGTGCATGTCCTGTTTATACAACATAAGGGTAGGTTGGTGGGCCCAAGGACAATTCCATCTTGCACCTCTTTTTTTTCTTTGCATTATGTACTGTTTGGGGCCTAGTTTTTCAAACTGCCATCCGGTCTGCCACTGCAGTGTCACTCCTAAATGGGCCACATGTTTGTGCCGCCTGCTTGTGTCGCTTAGCATAGTCATCCAGCAACCTTGTTGCAACCTGTTGGACTAAAAACAATATTGTGAGGTGTGAGGTGTTCAGAATACATTGGAAATTAGTGGAAATTAATGTTATTGAGGTTAAAAATAGCATAGGAGCAGAAAACCCCACAAATTCTGTGATTTTAGCTGTTTTTATGCTTTTTAAAAAAAAAATACTGATCCAAAACACAAAACCCAGAACTCAAAACATGGAAGGGTGGTTTTTGCAAAACCAATCCAGATCCAAAACCAAAACACGAAAAGTGGCCGGTTCAAACCCCTAGTTTTAATTATACAGGGAAACTCATGCCATTTTTTTCTCCCTATATTTAAAACTAGGTCTGGTGCTGTTCTTAAATTACAGTGGAACCTTATTCATTTTGTTCCAAATAATTTTAGGATCCAGGACTGGCTGGCAAGTCCGGGGCTGGTTAGGCTTTTGGGGGGGACCCTACATAATTTTTTTAAAACAAAAAACACTTTAAATTAGGTATACAGGTAGAAACATACACAAATCACAATGATCTGTGTATGTTTCTGCCAAACTCGCAGCCCAGGAGGTGAGTGTTTAAAATTTCTATTTCACAGTGAGTTTGCTACAATCTCACATGAGATTGGAAACTCGATTCTTAGTTAATTTACGAGTTGCATCTTTTTCATTTAAAGTACTTCCTAATTTGGCCAATGGTGAGTTTTTTTGAGTTTGCAATCTCACATGAGTTTTAACAGTGAAAAGACAGAACTCACTTACAAACTTGCTCGAGTTTGTCTTTAGTAAATTTGCGAGATGAAAAACATGCCTAAACTCACACAAACTCGAAGCTTAGTAAATTTACCCTTATGAATAGTAAAGACTTTTAAATGGGTATTCTATCACAGCAAATGACATCCACAGTATTTTCACCTTGGGACACATTTCAGAGCCTCTTCCCAACACAAAACTTACCTGCTGTACCGTCTTACACATCCTGAGGTCATTGGAAGACCCAAGTTATCCACATATTCTTTGCTGTGTGACCAGACAAATGAGCTCCAGTAAACTGAGAAATTGGTGAACATTTACAGGTCAATTATAAATACAGCAATTTTGCCAAAGAAATATATAATATATGATAAAATCAATGCATTAGATCAGTGCTTCACAAATTCAGTCCTCAGAACACACTAACAGTGGATGTTAGGGATATGACATGCACTTTGTATAAGATCTATGATATTTGATGGTGTGATATGTTCTACTGCAATTTCAGCATAAGTTTTAAAGTTGCTGCCAAGTTGTGATGGTCATAGAGTCAGACATTTGCACATTGAATGGAAAATAATGTTCAAACTTTTATAGCTCACTATCTTACATTATCAATGTTCTTTAGTTACCCACATTTAGAGACTGAGTAAATTATTGTCATCTGAAATGAGGGAAAGCTCAATGCATTGTGGTATTTAGTGACATCATTACTCTTCAATCTTGTAGGTAAATACAACATAGATCACATGTTCCTAGAATCTCGCATACCATACATGCTTACAGTCCTCTCCCGGAACCTGAGGAACACTTCCTATTTTTCAGGTAGTCCTCCGGGCTCCTGGAAGATTAGGTACTCCTAGCAAGTATAATATCTGGAATCATGGTCTGTGAAGAGAGGGGGTGGAGCCTAGTGATGAAACTTTATGCTAATTGCTTCATTTAGGCCCTACCCCCTATTCATATATGCATATATGTATGATTTGTGGCATTTTGTAGTGAGGCCCTGAAATGACTGTTCACATATATGAAGAAAAGCAATTTAACAATCATTATATCACTATGAAATTATTTTCACTAAATCTTATTTTCAGGTTTGTGTGATTTAAAAGCTTTTACTGTTATATATACATAAATAATAGTTGTTACAAATGGAAAATTTGAGCTTGATACTGAGTTGTTCATAAAGCTGTCACAATTCTAGATGCCTAAGGTGAGCATAAATCCTATATGACTGTCCGCCAATATTCAGGCGCATATAAGCACACCGCCCCCAGTCCTCCGGCTGCAAGATCGAACATCATCAGTGGTAATGGCACTTACACTTACCCCATGTTTGGCGTTAAATCTTTGTCTGAAAATGGCAAGCACAATCCATATGTCACAACTCTGGCTACAGGCTCATAACACCCTGTTGTCACCCTGTTACCACACAGCAAACACTTATTAAGCCACTGGTGAAAACCAAATAAGAAGCATCCAATTTAGAATCACTGGTAACGGCTCTAAATTGTGTATGTCACCTACCACGCATGAGCAGTTCTCAAAAGATCCAGCCATGTTCATATATGAATGGGACTCAGAATCAGACCTTCTGTGTTTGATCTTTGTTCACTTTTGATGTTTTTTCTTAAAAATCCAAAATAAAGGTTTTTATTGGTTGATTCCAGAAACAAAGTAAAATTATTTAATAATGCTCCAGCTTCTTTGAATTGCTACAGTATATAACAAACCTAATTTGATTTAAATACTTGCATATTCCCACAACACTGTTTCCACATAACTATGAATAATGCAGCTTCCCTTGGAATATTTTTTAATTGCTAAAACATTCTAAAGTAATTAAGCAAGGTGTTATGATGCAGCAATATGTAATATGTCAGAATTGAAACATGTATGAATTAAAACACTTAAGCCTTAGGCACGACAATGCAAAACTCTTCTAACTGAGCACAGTTTTGTCTCAAGCACTGATGACTCATCGTATGCAATGAATATGTTTATCATTTACATTTATTTTAATCCCTGTTTACAGTAGTAATCAAATAACTATAATTACTTCATTGGAGTCGTTTGTACATGAAACTCAACCCGTAATGTTA
This sequence comes from Taudactylus pleione, assembly GCA_031769625.1. Lineage (NCBI taxonomy): Eukaryota > Metazoa > Chordata > Amphibia > Anura > Myobatrachidae > Taudactylus > Taudactylus pleione. The sequence continues at coordinate 19,687,655 of JAUIMM010000178.1, forward strand.
CAAGTTTAATAAAGAGACACATTTTCAATAATACTTGTGTTACGAAGCATAACATTATGGAAATATTTTTATAGCTTTTAATTGCTGACCTTTTTTTCTTTTTACTAAGATTTTATTCATGTTGATGATGATTTATGATTTACATTAAGATACTGTTGAGCACCAGTACTGCTTATTACCAATTGTGCACTCCATTGCTTAGCTTGAACTGCTAACATTGCTATTTAGTGTAATGTCCATGTTAATGGGAGGTAGAGTCTTGATTCTACTGATTAATACTAGGGAAACTTTAGAATACCTCTTCAAAATCACCTTTGTCAATGGCAACAGTGACTAAAGTATCATGTGGGGAATCAAACATATTTGCCAGCATTTTCCTTTTCCACTATGGAAGAAACCGGAACGGACTCAAGGTGTAGGGGCATGGCAAGGGAATCCTATAATTGTGGCCCTGTTGCTAGGGCCACAGTGACTCAATTCACTGAGAGATTAGGCACATATGATATATAGAGCACTGAATTATAAAATATATTGGGATAAAAGTACACAGGTTAATAAAAGTACTGTAATTAGACATTACTGACTGGTAATTAGACAGGGGTGCCTAACTGGAGTATGGATTGGCACTGCAGTTTTCATGTGTTCAAAATCAAACCAAACTATAGATTCCATAGTCATACAGGTTTTCATTTTTTGTAAATCATAATTGTTCATGTCTTTAAAGGATCCTACTCAAAATAGAAACAATTAGCAATTTACTGTGGCCTATCATATGGAATCTAGCTTTTACTTTGTTACAAATCAGTGTAATGTTACACCTCTCTTGGTACAATACATTGTTTACTTGGGGTTCTTTTTGTTCTTGTGACACTAGTGCATGGGGTATATTTAAGGATTATCCTTTGTTGATTAATTCCACATTTTTGCACTTTTTCTCTACTATTTCACTGGCAAAGCTGAACACAAATATACATTCAATACATGTATTAATTTCATTGGAAAATGTAATAATTCCAGCCTGTGGTCATGGCTCTTTCCATTATACCAACAACATGGGCATAACTACCATAGGTGGTAAATAGAGTCCCTTATACACTTTTGCAATGGGGCCTTCAAATACCTAGTTATGCCCCTGATCATCACATCATAATCAGTTGAATGAACTTCAGGACAAACCAAGTACACATTTACTAAAGTATATCTATAAGTTGCATATGATAGATCATTGCCAACATAATACAGTGCTTCCGGAAAGTATTCACAACACTTCATTTTTTCCACATTTTGTTATGTTACAGCCTTATTCCAAAATTGAATAAATTCATTTTTGTCTTCAAAATTATACACACAATACCCCATTATGACAATGTGTAAAAAGTGTTTTTGAGATTTTTGCAAATTTAATAAAAAAAACAACTAAGAAATCACACGCACATAAGTATTCACCACCTTTGCTCAATACTTTGTTGAAGCACCTTTGGCAGCAATTACAGCCTCAAGTATTTTTGAATATGATGCCATAAGCTTGGCACACCTATTTTTGGGCAGTTTTGCCCATTCCTCTTTGCAGCACCTCTCAAGCTCCATCAGGTTGGACGGGAAGCGTCGGTGCACAGCCATTTTCAGATCTCTCCAGAGATATTCAATTGGATTCAAGTCTGGGCTTTGACTGGGCCACTCAAGAACATTCACAGAGTTGTCCTGAAACCACTCCTTTGATATCTTGGCTGTGTGCTTATGGTCATTTTACTGCTGAAAGATGAACTGTCGCCCCAGTCTGAGGTCAAGATCACTGTGGAGTAGGTTTTCATCAAGGATGTCTCTGTACATTGCTGCTTTCATCTTTCCCTCTATCTTGACTAGTCTCCCAGTTCCTGCCACTGAAAAACATCCCTGCATTATGATGCTGCCATCACCATGCTTCACTGTAGGGATGGTATTGGCCTGGTTATGAGCGGTGCTTGGTTTGCTCCAAACATAACACCTGGCATTCACACCAAAGAGTTCAATCTTTGTCTCATCAGATCAGAGAGTCCTGCAGGTGCATTTTGGCAAACTCCAGGTGGTCTGCCATGTATTTTTTACTAAGGAGTGGCTTCTGACTGGCCACTCTAATATAAAGGCCTAATTGGTGGATTGCTGCAGAGATGGTTGTCCTTCTGGAAGGTTCTCCTCTCTCCACAGAGGAATGCTGTAGCTCTGACAGAGTGACCATCGGGTTCTTGGTCACCTCCCTGACTAGGGCCCTTCTACCTCGATTGCTAAGTTTAGATGGCCGGCCAACTCTAGGAAGAGTCCTGGTGGTTCCGCACTTCTTCCAATTACGGATGATGGAGGCCACTGTGC